>JAHDVF020000518.1:0-347081 GCA_022606425.2 Lepidostoma basale | reverse complement strand
TTTTTATATATAAAAATATATATAAATTATAGTGACATATTTGTTTCGCCTTGCGAGGGTACTTTTAACTTTTTATAATAAGTTATATGTTATATAAATATTAAAAAAAATCATAGTAAAACTAGAAAAAACAATCATGTCTTGAATACACATTCGTACTATAATGGAGTTTTACCAAGTTAAAATCAAACCATTAAACCGGTATTTCATTGGTTAAATATATGATTTTCACCTTTATGCATAATTTCAATAATTAATATAGGTCTAAGATGGCAGCAAGCTAGACAAACTATATACGAGCTAGACAGACATAGACAATATACCAGAAGATGTCAGCAAGCTGCCGAAACCGATATGGACTAGATAACAAGCGATATAATACTAAATATACCTATATTCTAATAATTTTTTATTTAATGTATACTTTTCTAGAATATTTGAAATAAAAATACCTGAATAATATTGAAGATCGCAGCAGTCGTTCCATGGTAGACACTGGCCAAGCTAAGTCGCTGTAATTAAAAAAAATACATTATAAGAAAATTATAAGGGAAGAAGGATATTGAAATAAGGGGTGGGGGGGGAACAAAGTGAATTATGCACTTCTTCGCAAAAACAAAAGCCCATCTAAAAAGGCTTCAATGGCAGTGCACAATGGTGTTCTTGTAGCGACCGTTTTGTATGAAATCGAAGCATGAAACTGGCAAAATAAAGATGAAAGTAAAATAAATGCAGTAGAAATGAGATCTCCTAGACAAATACGTGGAAAAACTATGTATGATCAAATTAAAGAAAATATAAGAAGTTAATGTGGTGCTAAAGAAAGTATGATCAAAATAATGAAAGGATCATTAAGATAGTTTAGACACATGGAAAAAATGAATGAAGAAACAATGGTTAAAAAAGTATATGTCAACGATGAACACGGAACTATCAATAGAAAAAGACCGAAAAAACGTCAACGTAAATCAATGTTGAATGTCTACCACGTGAGGGGGCAGATAAATTAACGTGCGTGCAAGACACGATGTATGAGTGTTGCGGGAGCGAGAGATGTATGTCAGAAAAGAAAAGTACGGCAGTCCATTTTTCCTGCCCAGCCATTCGGGGAGACGGCGTGATGGTTAGTTAGTTATATAACCGGATCAATAATAAATCAATAATAATAGTGATGTCAGGAGTTCCACTAAAGAACACCAAGGAGTTTGTCTACCTCGGGAGCAAAATAACATGGGACGGTCGGTCTAAGAGCGAGGTCGACAGCCGTATACATCAGGCTAGGTTTGCATTTAATAAAAGGTCGAAAATAATAGAGTCAAATAATATAGACCTAAAACTGAGAATACTCCTCATCAAGACCTATGTATGGAGTGTCTTGATGTACGGCTGCGAGACATGGTGCCTATCCGAAAGGGATAAGCGGAGACTAGAGGCTTTTGAGATTTGGTCCTATAGAAGACTCTTTGGAATTTCCTGGAGAGACCACATCACGAATGAGGAAGTTCTTCAAGGAATCGAAGGAGGAAGGCACCTGCTCAGGACCTTGTCCGAAAGGCGTGTAAGATGGATCGGCCATGTAATACGTCAAGAAGGTCTCTTGCATGCCATAATGGAGGGTATGATCGAGGGGACAAACTCTAGGGGACACCCACGCCGAGAGTACCTGGAGGACCTGTTGGTGGACGTACGCTGCTCATCATATGCAGATCTCAAAAGAGCCGCACAAGACAGGGAAAAATGGAAGAGAATAATGGAGGAAATTGCTGCAAACCAATCCCAGGATTGAAACCAGAGAAGAAGAAGAATAAATGGTATATCATACAAATCAACAAAATCAAATAACACTTCTGCCACTCTAATAGATGAAACAAGAACTAGAATATTTATTATTTATTTCATGCGGTTCCATACGTTGAGCTAACAAAATTATATTTTATCACACGTCCAACTTTAACACCCCCGTAGTTGTTTTGTAAATTAATTATATTATATAAGGCGCGACGTTTGGCTAATGTACTTAAGAGAGGGGGTTCAGATTGTACCTTTACATTCCGTGGAACAAGTTTGAAGTTTGAGTTAGTACCGGATAGAATAAATAATAGGCGATGCATTATATCGAGGCTTGCGACATAAAATAAATGGATAAACTCTTAATTTAAAAAAAAAAATGAAAATTTATTAATAAGTAATTTATTAATAAATATTTTTAAAATATTTGTGAAATGTATACTTATATATGTATACGAATCCTGGATTTTCACCTGTGGGTGGTTAATTTAAATTTTTAATTGTATCTCAATAGAGACGAAGAAACAAACTGGAAACTGAATATGGATGATCAAGGTGTTTACAGGACTTATGACCTGTCATTGGTTGGGTTAAGCGACTTCTAAAACAGTGCGCTAGGAGGCGGTAGCCTCTTCGCATTGTGTTAATAAAGTAGTTTGCTAAATGCTAAACAATCATTCTTCATAGATGGCGTTAGTGGGTGGATTGTATAGATTAATCTTAAAAAATTAATTAGTACAATCAAATCTACATAGATGGCTAACTGAAACTGACACGTGAAGATAGGTATGGATTTGGAGTATATATACAACTTCCAAAAATGTATCATGCATGATCATAATAACAATGGTGGAATGGGGAATGTTGTAATTACATAAAGCGTGCGCTTAACCCAACCAATGACAGGTCATAAGTCCTGTAAACACCTTGATCATCCATATTCAGTTTCCAGTTTGTTTCTTCGTCTCTATTGAGATACAATTAAAAAATTTAATATTTTAATTTAAATAATTCATAAATACATATTTCGGAGAAACTATTTACCTACCTTCTTGTTTAACTATAAGTGATTTTAGTTATAAATAATATATTTATTGAATGTTACCAATATTTGTAGACAAATACTGGATTTTACCCATTGCGGGTTAATCATTTTTAAGGATTGATTGTATCTCAATAGAGACGAAGATGTAAATTGATTTTTGGAAACAGAATATGGTGGTCGAGGCGTTTACAGGACTTATGACCTGTCATTGGTTGGGTTAAGCGATCGCTTTATGTAATACAACATTCCCCATTCTGCCAAGAAACAATTTACATCTTCGTCTCTATTCAAATACAATCAATCCTTAAAAATATATTTATTGTTATCAGTTATAAATAATGTAGTTATTATTATTTATTTATTGTTGTATCGACACTTATGTATGGAAGCGAAGCATGGAACTGGTAAAAGAAGGATAAAAGTCGAATAAATGCAGTAGAAATGAGATCTCTTAGACGAATGTGTGCATACTCTGTGTATGATTGAATTGTCGAATGAAAATATAAGAAGTGAATGCGGTGCGAATGATAGTGTTTTGAACAAAATAATGAAAGGATCATTATGATGGTTTGGACACATGGAAAGAATTAATGAAGAAAGAATGGTACAAAAGTACATGTTAACGATGTTTTTGGAACTAGAAAAATAGGAAGCCCGAGGAAAACGTGGCACAATCAAATAAATAAAAAAAATTATGTCGGCCACGTGAGCAGTCACGATGTATGAATGTTGAGGATGTGAGAGAAAAATGTCAGGACGGAAAAGTGTTGCAGTCCATTCTTTCTGCCTACTTATTCGGAGAGACGGCGTCATGGCTAGTTAGTTAGTTAGTATTTATTGTTTTTTAAAACTGATTAAAACTCGATATTCAATATTAATACGAATAAATACGTCCAATTTCTAGAAGTTTTTTTTATTTTATGAGAATGTTTCGCCTTTCGTATATTTGTATATTTTTTGTATATCTTTTGTAATTAACTTTATTTTCAATGAACTTCTATCAATGTATAGGCAAATTTTAAAAATGCCTTAGCAAGGCAAAACGTGTCCTTTTGATAAAATATAATAAAACTTTTAGAAAACAGATGTTTTCAATCGTATTAATTATAAAAATTATTGTCTAAGGAATGAAAGTGTCTGTTTTCTAGATTATTATGATTGATAGGAATGACGTTTCGCCTTTTAGAGGTATTATCAAATGTTCAATAAAAATATAAATAGGCAAATCCGGATGAAATCAGAAAAGAGAACGAGAATATTTTGAATACAAGAGAGTGAGAGAGAAATACTTCAAGAGAGAGAAAATGCGCATGTCCGATTATTAGTGCGTTAAAAGTTAGTAACGTTATTTTAAAAATTGTCGTTTGAAGTTCACGGTCAAAAAAAGTTTATTTTAAAATTTTATAGCTAACTAACTAACTAACCAACACGCCGTCTCTCCGAAGGAGTAGGCAGAAAGAATGCACTGCCACACTTTTCTTTCCTGACATATTTCTCTCGCTTCCTCAACATTCATACATCGTGTCATGCACGCGCGTCGATTTCTCTGACTCCTCACATGGCCGACATTCAATATTTGATTTATTTGATCGTGCCACGTTTTCCTCGGTCTTCCTCTATTTCTGGTTCCATTTACACCATTAACACAGAATTTTTTACCATTCTTTCTTCATTCATTCTTTCCGTATGTCCAAACCATCTTAATGATCCTTTCAATATTTTGTTCATGACACCATCATTCGCACCGCATTAACTTTTTATATTTTCATTTGACACTCTATCATACACAGAGTATCCACACATTCGTCTAAGAGATCTCATTTCTACTGCATTTATTCTACTTTCATCCTTCTTTTGCCAGTTCCATGTTTCGCTTCCATACATAAGGGTCGGTAAAAGAACACCATTGTGCACTGCCATTCTAGCTTTTTTGGATAGGTTTTTGTTTGCGATGACAACTTTAAGTGCACCATTCACTTTGTTGCCTGCCCCAACCCTTCTTTCAATATCCCTCTCCACTCGCCCATCTCTTGTAAAAATACTACCTAAATACACGAACTCAACTACTTGC
Source organism: Lepidostoma basale (assembly GCA_022606425.2). Taxonomy (NCBI): domain Eukaryota; kingdom Metazoa; phylum Arthropoda; class Insecta; order Trichoptera; family Lepidostomatidae; genus Lepidostoma; species Lepidostoma basale. The sequence continues at coordinate 342,177 of JAHDVF020000518.1, read as the reverse complement.
TCCAAATTTTCACCATTCACGCTAATGTTGCAGACTGTCATGGTTTCTTCCTTTTCAAAAATCATTACCTTGGACTTATTAACAAATAAAATTTTATACAGGTTTGAAAAACGTAGATTCGTATTAAAAGTTAAAACTCATTATTGATTCGAAGTTTTTAAGAGTAGAAAATCTCGTTAAAAAGATCCATTCATGAAGCACTAACCTCATATTAATTATTCTTCTTTGAGTGCCATGTCAGATACCCCCGAGGTCGGCTATCACTCTGGCGTTGGTCTCTATATTCTATGGCAGACGGTACAATTCCCACACCCCCTGAATTCCGGTCCACTCCTTGATATTCTCGACCCAGGACATCTGGGTCACACCGCGCCTACTCTCGATCTTCGCTTTCATGATGGGGTGCAGCAGATTGTATTTCTCGTTGCGGAGAATGTGTCCCAAATAACATATGTCATATTTCTAGACTTCACATCAGAAAACAATCTTCCTACTATGAATCTATGTAGCAGCTCATTGTTGGTGACCATATCGGTCCATGAGAACCGCAACATTCGATAATAATAATAATATGCTAACTTTTAAAGCGCCTTTTTTGTGATGTAATCACCTCAAGGGCGCATTAAGACGTGTTTTAAATCTAAACGTGAACGCTGCATCTGATTGATATTCGCGATCGATTAGAAAGTATAATAGAACAAAATATGCAAGTTTTGAATTGGGTATGAAATATGGAAAATATGGGTTTTCAGCTTAGATCTGAAGTCTGTCGGATCATTTATGCATCTGAGGTGTGAAGGAAGATTGTTCCAAGCTCGATCCCCGAAATTTGTTCGAAAACGCTTGTTCTCTGAAGGACGGAAATGCCCTACGGCATTTGTCCTACTTTTATCCTTCTTCTGCCATCTCCAAGCTTCACTTCCACATATAAGCGTAAGGACTAGAACTTCATTGTGCACTGCCATCTTTGCTTCAGTCGATATATTTCTATTTGCGGTAATGACATTGAGTGCACCATTTATTTTGTTTCCAGCGAAAACCCTTCTTCCGATATTTTTCTGCATTCTTCCATCTCTTGTAAACTTACTCTAATTTCTCATCGTTCACACTTATGTCACAATCCGTCATATATTCTTCCTTTTCAAATACTATAACTTTCGACTTTGACACGTTTATCACAAGGTCATACTTATTGCATACTTCGTACATTTTTGAAACTAGGACTTGTAGATCGTCCATGCTGTCAGCGATTAAAACAATAACTGTTATTTATAATTTATTTAAGAGGAGTTATAAATCCAAATAAATTGAAATCAGTGCATATCTCGCCATTTTATTTCGTCAGAGAGTTAGCACGGATGGAATGGCACACCGATTGGGGGATTTGGAAAGTTTTTGAAGACTTATGTACCCGGGTACCCGTGTGCCCGTGTGGTGGGTACCCGGGAACCTCCCTGAAACATTTGTAATCGTGTCAGATATAATTCTTGTCATTCCGGGTACCATTCGGGGGATCGCTCTCACGCGCCAGGCACTAATTGTTAATAGTGGTACTTGCGTTAAATTCAACTTGAAACCGCTATACGCTATTACGAATTATATATGACTCACCAATTTTGACAGTGGGTTTTCATTTTGGTTGTAAAAGTATCGGTAATAGGCCCTTGATTAAAATTGCACGCATTATCAAACTTTTTTCCCAAGACTATAAAATGGGCTGTAATATTATGATGATACACGTCTTCAGCATTTAATTATTTCCTGAAATAAGAAGTAAAACTCCATATCAAATATTCTTTTGTATGAAGCGCTTAATTTGTCGTGTACTTACTTACTAACTTACTTCTTTCCTTCTTCTTCTACTTCCTCAGCCTATTCCCGTCCACTCCTGGACAAAGGCCTGCTCCATTTGCTTCCATGTCACTCTGTCCTGTGCAGACTGCATCTAGGTTATTCCGACGTGTCTGCTCAGATCATCTTTCCACCGTAGTTGCTTCTTCTCTTCGCCGTCCACGGTCTTTAAGTCAGCAGTCTTCTTGTCTACTTTTCATCTAAGCTTCTGGCTACGTTACCTGCCCATTGCCATTTTAGAGTCGCCATCCGGTGGATGATGTCAGTGACATTTGTTTTTTCTCTCACCGTATTGTTTCTGACTTTGTGTCTTTGGCTTATTCCTAACATGACTCTTTCCATGGTTTTTTGGGTCACTCGTAGTTTCTCGGCACTTTGTTTGGACAATGTAACAGTTACAAGACCATAAGTACTAACTGGCAGAACGCAGGCTTCATAAACTTTTCGTTTCAGGTTGATCGGTATATTTCGGTTTTTAAGGATGTAATTCATGTTTCCGAAAGCTGCCCAGCTTAGTCCAATTCTTCTTTAATATACTTATTTATAAACTTGTATTTAAACCACTTTATTCTTTACAACAACCAACCGATTTCGCTCCCGCAGTCTTCAGGGCTACAAAAGGTTGCGTATATGTATCTGGGATAAATGGTCAAGCTTGGCGAAGGCAACCGAGAAGCCGAGATGGAACGTAGGTGGGGTCTTGCATAGGCTGTTTACAGTAAACATTCCAATATTTTTAAGTCTAAAAGAACCACCCGAAGAAAACAATATTTGACATGTGCATCTTCCCAGTACTGATATACGGGCTGGAAACAGTTACGTTCACAAGAAGAACAATACAGAAATTCCAAGTGACCCAGCGGGTAATGAAGAGAAGGATGTTAAACATTAGTCTGCGAGACAGAAGAAAAATGAATGGATCAGAGAAAGGACCAAAGTTGCGGAGGTAGCGTGCAAAATAGCCTCGTTGATGTGGAATTGGGCCGGACATATAGCGAGAACAACATATGATTGGTAGACAAGACGCACCCTGGAGTGGCGATGGAAAACTGGCCATGGAAATCCTTGCAAACCACAAGCCAGATGGTCTTATGACATCAAGAGAGTGGCAGGAGGACAATGGCACAGAGCGGCGAGAGATAGAGAGTTGTGGAGGTCGGGAAGGGAGGCTCCTGTTCAGCACTGGACGACTAAAGGCTGATGATGATGAAGATAATGAATAGTTTTAATATTAACAATTAATTAATTACATTTCATTTGTATGGCACGTGCGAGGAATTATTTCTCGTAGTTCAACGTGAGCATTAATATGTATGTACTTAATTTGTATACAATCACCGCTCATATTAAATATTTATTCACATATACATATTCACATGTGTGCTTTATACATATGCGTATATTTACGTGTGTAGATCATATGACCGAATTAGTTTACATTACACGTTATATTTATAACTAAGAATGTACGTGGTATTATGTTACGTTGTAAAAGCCTGGAAATGAGACGGGTGGCATTAGGGAATAAAATATAATCAAGTTTTACTCTCCGTTTTATCCGGGTGGTAGTCTAAGGGACAGAATGTTTGGCTCTTAAACCTAGACACTTGGGTTCAGGCATGGACATGACCCAATTTATTGTTCACAAGGATGGCTTTCGTGGCAGTGGGGGAACATCTGTAACTCACGCCATTCCGCATTGTTTCCTCTGTCCCTTCTTTCATTTCCCGCTGTCACGTGTCCATGAGTCCGCTCCCATTTAATCCCGTGGCTTTTTAAAAATATTTTGTTTAGAAATATTTAAAGTATTTTTAAGTGTAATCTGCATGTATGACCATAAGGAGACTCCGTGTAGCACAGCGGAAACACGAAAGAGCCATGCTACACGTAAGACTCTCAGACCAGATAATAAATACTAAAATATGTAGAAGGTCGGGAATAACAGATGTCGCAAGGTTAGCGAAGCTTAAATGATCACTTGCGGGATATATTACCAGATTGGTAGACGATAGATGGACCAGAAGGGTGGTAGAGTGGAGACCCCGCGAAGACAAACGAAACAGAGGGAGACCCCCCACACGATGGTCCGATGACATGAGATGAATTGATGGCGATTGGATGCAAAAGGCACCGACAGGGATACGTGGAGAAGTATGGGGGAGGCCTATGTCCAGCAGTGGATGACAACGGCTGTCTAAGTATGTAAGTAAGCATGTATGGCGGGACATAGAGGAAAATAGAAGTAGATAAAATTGGCCTGGTCCTTCTTGATTTCTTTTATAATTTTTGTTTTTTCTAACGTAAGTCACGCATGGACGAAGGACAGGCGATTCCTGGCGATGTCAGTGTTAAAAATATCTCACTCTGTTTTTGGTCTGATTGAATTCACGTAACAATAAAAATTACCACACACTAGCAACCTATAATTTGTCGTGAGAATCAATAGCAAACATAAATAGGTGCAAACATAAATAGGTGTATAAAGTAATTTGGTCCGAATAATCTATTCTTTCCATAAATGCCGAAAGCAATGGAAAACCACCATATTAAAGGTCCAAGTGGTATCTCAAGAACCAGTTAAGATGTAATTTGAAAGTTGAACGATTGAAAACCGACGAAATTTTTCTACTCACATTATAGATTGTAAATTAATTTTTTTACTATTGATTTAAAAAAATTCTGTAATTTATTTTAGCTGTATCACAAATGTCACAACAATGTAATACCGTGCCTAGGGGAGTGCACGAGTGAGGTTGACGAAAGGTGCCGCTGCGCCTATAACAGCTTCGGGTAAGCGGAGGAAACCCTCTATGGCTCGGTCATATAATAAATACTATATTTAAATAGACATATATCCCTAATTATATGTATGGTATATTTCATTGAAACTATCCCTTTTTGAATTAATTTCTTCTTTTTTGTATTAAAAATTGTGTATTTATTAGTAAATTGTGTTAACTAACTAACTAACCATCACGCCGTCTCCCCGAAAGGGTAGGCAGAAAGAATGGACTGTCACACTTTAACCGATGCGGCACTCCATCGGCGTGTGATGGGCTGCGAACCTCATCGCCACCAATAGGCATCTCCCGCGCACTCTTCGATCTTCCAACATCCACAAAATAAATCTAAAACAAATAATATAAAATACAATGATATAAAATAAAATAACAAAATAAAAATAATTTAACACAAAATGTTATTTTTAGATGGTGCACATATTGTCTATTATATGATTTAATTAATGTTCCACGTATCCACCTTTTTTTTATAAGCAGTAATTAGGCACTTAAAACCAACCAACACCAGCAAGAACTTTAAAAGAATACTGAAGAAATTATTCAAATTGTCATTGGAACAAATGAAAAATTTATTTTTACACCACCTGTCAAAATTATTTATGTAAACGAAAAAAACTTGTATAATTTTGACATCAAAACAGTACAAACGTATTACTTGTCACAATTAACTATTATAAAGTGCGGCAACAATCAAATTGACCAAAACAATTCACTTTTACACGTAATTTCTCCAAATTAACGGGAGCACCACATGAACCAAACCAAATTTTCAAAATCAGAACCAGAACAGATTGTGTTTTAATTATTAAATGTATAAACAGGAAACTTAACATATGTTTTATATTAAAGATTTATTTTCTACAGTAAACCCTATCAAAGTGAGTAGCTGTGTCAGCCAAAAACTAATTTATAGCTATATACGGATTTGCAAAAAAAAACATATTAGGAAAGCAAGGGGTCTACACAATACAGAAAAATCGGCATGGGGTTTAGACAAAAAAATTTGGGAACTTATGATTTATATAAATCTGCATTCTTAACGTTTTTTTAAATTAACAAAAATAAATTAAAAATTAAATTAAATTCTTTTAATGAATTCTGAATTCGGCTCTGTTCAAAATAGGGATGAGCAAGCCACTGATTTGTGACATTTAATTATACACGGAGAGAAAATATACACATTTGTGGCCGTGGGTTGCGGGGCCATGGAGGGTTCTCTTGTAATTTGGTTCATTTATTTTTTTAATAATTGAAAACACGGATTTTTTTTAAACAATTGAATATCGCATTCAGCCCTCTAGGTAAGGACGTTTCTTTGACATATTGAAAACAGATTTTTCTGTCGGAAAAAGGGTTGCGTAATAATATCTTGGGTGGGTGCATTTACAAGGGGTGATTTTTTTTGTTTGTTTGATCTTCTTTGTTTTTTTTGTTTCTAAATTATAATATATTGGATTCAAATTGCAGACTTTTAATTGGTTATTTTTTTGAAATGGAACATGAAATTTTTTAAAATTATTTGATCGGAATAAAGAGATTTATTGTAACGTACTTTTTCTTCTTCTTCTCGGCGTTACATCGTTGTGTGGGTTTTGACATCGTTCACAATAGTCTTCCAGTGGCTCATTATTTGAAGAAGGAGAAGAAGGAGACGAAGGAGAATAAGGAGAAGAAGGAGAAAAAGGAGAAGAAGGAGAAAAAGGAGAAGAAGGAGAAGAATGAGAAGAAGGCGAAGAAGGAGAAGATGGAGAAGAAGAGAAGAAGAAGAAGAAGAAGAAAAGGAGAAGAAGGAGAAGAAGGAGAAGAAGGAGAAGAAGGAGAAGAAGGAGAAGATGGAGAAGAAGGAGAAGAAGGAGAAGAAGGAGAAGAAGGAGAAGAAGGAGAAGAAGGAGAAGAAGGAGAAGAAGGAGAAGAAGGAGAAGAAGGAGAAGAAGGAGAAGAAGGAGAAGAAGGAGAAGAAGGAGAAGAAGGAGAAGAAGGAGAAGAAGGAGAAGATGGAGAAGAAGGAGAAGAAGGAGAAAAAGGAGAAGAAGGAGAAGAAGTAGAAGAAGGAGAAGAAGGAGAAGAAGAAGAAGAAGGAGAAGAAGTAGAAAAAGGAGAAGAAGGAGAAGAAGGAGAAGAAAGAGAAGAAGGAGAAGAACGAGGTAAACGAATTTTTAATCGCATTTTTTAGACTAATTTTGCAATTTCGTGTTACAGTTCTGTTTGACACAGTTAATATCTAATACATTTTTTGCATAATTATTGTTTTATTGTTCAATCGTATCTTGAACAATGATGTTAAACCACAATTTTTATTCACAATCTGTTTTCTAAGAGTTTTATTACATTTTATGGGAATGCTTTCGTTAATTTAATTTTTAATATTATTTTGTTGAATCGCTCTTAACATCATTATAGCGCAAGCCAAATCGATGTAAAGGATATAGATATCATTGACCGACCTTCGTGGTTGAGTGGTAAGTGCTTTGACTGCCACCCCAAAGGTCCCGGGTTCGATTCCCGGCGATTGCAGTGTGATTGTCACTTTGTCTTTGGTCTGGTAGAGATTGCTATAATAACCTTTGCATAGATTCGCTGTAATAATCTTAAGAGTGATTCAACAAACAAAAAAAAAAATAATATTGATTCTCGTGACATGTGATAGGCAACTAATTCATTCCCCATTTTATTGTCATGTGAATTCTGCACCAGATCAAATACATTGTGACAACCACACTGCCATTGCCTGGAATCAAACCCGAGACTTTCGGGATGGCAGTCAATGAACTTACCACTCGGTCACGAAGGTCATCAATATACTGTGTACGTACTGTAAGTACTCGAATATCGCAAAAGCGAAGCGTTGCTGCTTCGGCTAGTTGTAAATAACTGATACGAATGAAAAGGTCAAATCGAGGCAAATGGTATTATATCAAAGTGTTTCTCAATTCTGTTTTCTAAAAGTTTTATTATCTTCTTCTTCTTCTTTTAATAGATCTGACGATCTGTGACACAGAAATCATGTTTCGTCGGATGATGAGATCTGACTGTCCCTCCATCTCTTGGGCGGTATCCGGAGGGGATTTCATAAGCGGCTGTATATGCAAGTCTATCACCATCCATTCGGGCTACATGGTCCCTCCAGTATCTTCTTCTGGATCTACTTCACTGAACGGTATTCTCTATTTCGCAAGATTTTCTTATGTCTACGTTGCGGACACGATCTCGGAGAGTTTTTGCAGTAATTGATCTAAGAAACTTCATCTCCGATGCTCTTAGTAGTCCCATGGTTCGCACACAGTGTCGGCCTGCGTCTCTACAGCATACGTCATGATAGGTGGCACGCATGTTTTATAAATTTTGATCTTTCTGTCGATACGCATGTGCTTGTTCTTCCAAATCAGATTCATCAGATATTCTGATTCGGCAGAGGCTTAACTGACTTATTCTCGTACTTCGGTATAAAGGTCATTTTGGATGCAGATCTCTACTCCCAAATATCTGAAATTCATTACCTGCTCCACAGGTATATCATCAACATTCAGCTTTCATCTTGTAGGTTGCCTAGATATAGTGAGACTTTTTGTTTTGTTGACTGATAAAGCCATATTTAGCCTTTGTGATACTGTGTGGAATTTGTACAACATTCTTTGAGGATCATCTTCAGACTTTGCTATTAATGCGCTATCGTCTGCATAGCAAATGACCTTCACAGTTTTACTGCCCATTTTATAACCTAGTCCCAAGCCAGCTACCTCTTCTATGATTTCGTTTTATTATAATTTATGTAAATGACATGTGTCGCCTGTCTAAGGCATTATGAAATGCCATTTAAAATCGGGTTTGAAATGTGAGAGCAGCTTTCGCGATGTTTTTTTGTTGCGTGTATAAGGGATATATTTAATACCGATAGAGTAAATACAAGTATAAAGACGTCTGATAGTTAATTCAATTTTCTCGTTTCAGAACGATGTCACACGGGAAATAAAGCAGGGTAGTAAGTGGTCAATCTATCTTACAGAAGGAAAAATGACAAGTACCACGTCAACCCGTTTCATTGACACTCTGAGTGAGATGGAGTGGTGTACAGCGCGAATGAGTCGATATAAGGAAGCTGAAACTATACAAAATTTAATCATAAATTGAGTACGTCTCACTAAACTTGTTTATGCACGGTTTAAATAAAAAATACTTGAAGCATGGAACTGGCTAAAGAAGGATGAAAGTAGAATAAATGCAGTAGAAATGAGATCTCTTAGACTTATGTGTGAATAGGTACTCTGTGTATGATAGAGTGTCGAATGAAAATATAAGAAGTGAATGCGGTGCGAATGATAGTGTTATGAACAAAATAATGAAAGGATCATTAAGATGGACATATGAAGGACATATGAGAGGAATAAATGAAGAAAGAATGGTAAAAGAAATATATGTTAACGATGTAAATGGAACCAGAAATAGAGGAACACCGAAGAAAACGTGGCACGATAAAATAAATCAAATTTTGAATGTCGGCCATGTGAGGAGTCAGAGAAATCTACGCGCGTGCATGAAACGATGTATGAATTTTGAGGAAGCGAGAAAAATATGTCAGGAATGAAAAGTGTGGCAGTCCATTCAATCTGCCTACCCCTTCGGGGAAACGGCGTGATGGTTAGTTAGTTTTTTAAATAAAATTAACGAAAGCATGATTCCCATAAAATGTAATAAAACTCTTAGAAAACAGATATTTTCACTTGTATTAATAATAAAAATTGTGGTTTAACATCATTGTTCAAGATACGATTGAACAATAAAACAATAATTATGCAAATAATGTATTAGAAAATTATCTGTGTCAAACAGAACTGTATAGCACCAAATTGCAAAAGTAGTCTAAATAATGCGATTAGAAATTCGTTTACCAGGCCCCTATGGCCATGCGTCAAGTTGAAAGCGATTCCAGATATATTTAGAAATATTTTCTGTATACAGGTGTGAAAAAAAAAATAGATGGGTATCCGTCATGCTGGAACCATTTTATTTATTTTTCATTTACTTGTATAAAACAGGTGTGTATCTATTCGTCTCACACATTAGTAAAAGCGGCGTCACACTGCTAAAAATTTATTTTAGTCTCTCAGAATTTTTTTTTGGATTTCATTACAAAAAAAATTGTCTACACATAATTTAAGAAATAATCAATCAAGTGTTATATTTTGGAATTCTTATTAAATGCGCCATCTTTTAAAATTACCTGCCTAAATAGCAAAGTACAGTTAATTTTCAGTACAGTCAGTTAGAATTGGGCGTAGTATTAATTTTGAATACTTGTTTGAGCAAAAAGTAACAATTTCTTCCAAGCTGGAGTAGTTAGCTTTAAATTTTAGGCAACAATTTACAGAAACATTATTTAGGGTAACATAATAAATATAAAATTGTTAAAAAGTAAAGATTTGTAGTAACGGGAGTTAAAAGACCATCACAGGGTGTTGATTTTCTCGATATTTTTAAAATGCCTATAATTTCAAAAATACAGAACTTTGATTTTTTAAACATGCGTAAGACCAATAATAACATATGGCGTCGAAGCAAGGGCAGACACATTAAGGACCAAACAAGTTTTTAGGAATTCCGAAATGAAGACACTGAGGACGATAGCAGGCAAGACGCTGAGAGATCGCGTGAGGAATACCAGAATAAAAGAGATATGTGAGGTTGAGGATATTATTAGATGGAGCAGACAGCGGAAAAGGGACTGGTACGGTCATGTTCAAAGAATGGACACCACCAGACTCTCCTATATTGCATTGCATAATCAACCTCATGGGACTTGTCCTCGTGGAAGACCTCCTAAAATATGGTAGGACAGCTGGAAGTCTACCTCATAGGAAGAACAACACTCTGTAGAACAGACCACATAGGTCTACAACAAGGAATAAGAAGGATAATGCATTATTAAGAAATCATGTACACTATTAGCAACGATTTTCAAAACAGGGCTCTACATATCGGCTTGTATCTCCGCCATTTTTTTCCAGTATTTAATATTGTAAATTGTTTATAAAAATACTATGTACGTGTATAAAATAAAGATTTTTTTATTTTATAATAATGGCTCCGTTAGCAAAAAAGTTTATATTTATACCTATTTTTCCAAGCGCCAAAGTAGTTTAAACCCTTAAGTTATAGCTTTAGTCAACCCTTAAATAATAGCTCGTACCTAAACATATCGGAAAGGCAAGATCAGAATTTATGCATATACTGCAGGGAGGGTACAGACGACGTAGAACACACCATCTTTAAATGCTCCAGATGGCAACAAGAAGAAGTAATATTTGGAATGTATACAAATTCTTCTAGACAAATACTGTATTTTACCCATTGCGGATAATATTTTTTTTAAAAGGATTTATTGTGTCTCAATAGAGACGAAGATGTAAATTGTTTTTCTGGAAACATAATGTGGTGGCCGAGGCGCTTACAGGACTTATGACTAGTCATTGGTTGGGTTGAGCGATCGCTTTATGTTAAACAACATTCCCCATTCCGCCCTTCTAATTACCACCACATTTGACAAATTTTTGGAACTTGTATATATGATAGCATCTTGCGCTTATCATTACATATTTTAGTTCACTCTACACTAGCGTCATCTATTAAGATTGGGAATTGGGAAAGCATTAAGTAGAAATCTTTATTAATGCACTGTGAAAGTCTCTGCAAATCATACAGTACTTGATTTCGCCTGGAGATGTCTCTCCAATTTCAACATTCTGTTCCCAGAAAAACAATTTACATATTCGTCTCTATTGAGATACAATTAATCCTTATAAGAAAGTGTAAATTTGGAGAGCAGGATCTCCACAACAGGACTGTTACCATACAACATCATGCCGATCATGATAAGCTCGAGAGAAAATTGGTGGTTGATACAGGACCTCGTCGTAAATATAATGAAGATAAAAGAATGTGACGAAAACCAGGAAGGAAGAGCACCATAGGACAAGATCATAACTCTGGGTAGGCCGAAAGGCAGGAATCGGGATGTGACAGAAGATGAGGGGTTTTAGCCGGTTGGAGTCCGGCACTACCCCACCAGAAAGGCCGGGTGTCCATGTCCAGGATTTACCCTCAATAACAAAAAAAAAAGCTTTAGTCCATGTTTCCATACCGTAGAACAAGATGGGTAGCACATAATATCGTATTATTCTCATTCTCAATTCGATAAGGAGGTATCTGTTGCGTGGCACCGGTTTCGTTTTAAAGAAACTATTTCGGGCTTATTCTATTCGTGTTCTTATATCATGACAGCGGTCCCATTCATCATTCAGCCAACAGCCTCGGCAATTGTATCGATTAGCCTGCTCTAGCTTAGAGTTTTACATTTTCAGATAAATTAAATTAATTTCTTCTATATTCGCCATAACTTTGTGTTGCGCACGTTTAATGTTTATTTTTTTATATACTTTTTATACCCACATAGGGTCGAAGCACCAGTATTTGACCGCCCCCCAGTAAATGACCGTTGGTTAATAAAACAAAATATAATAAGAATTGTGTCCAGTCAAAAAACTTTAATCCCAAGAAACTATGACAAAAGAGGTAGGCAGAGACAACTGTTGGTAAGAAACAAAACTATCAGTTTTGAATTGTGCCTTGTCAAACGGTAAAAGTGCGTCTTCCCGTTGTTGTTCTGAGATTGTTAGAAGTTTTTTATAAGGAAAAGTGTGATAAGTGTTTTTTTTAATGTTATTTCTTATGCAATTCTTTGAATATTTACATATTTTTTTACATGTTAGGGTGTTTCAAAATGTGACAATGTAACAAAATCTATGTATTGTATCAATATAACATGAAGTGGTCAATTACTGGTGATTGTGCTATTTTTTTTAGAGAAATATTAATTTTGATGGTAATACTCATATTTCAATAAAAAAGTTAGAGAGAAGTCAATGTGTTTTTTATTGTTCTATTTTATTTTGTACACTGAAATAATGAAATTAATGCCTTTAATGTGGATTTCAGTACAAGCTGAACCTTAAACGGTCATTCATTGGTGTTTTGACCCTACACTATATTAAAAAAAAAAAACTAAATATGTTTTGGACACACAAGCCATTCAATACTGAAATTATATAAATATATATATTTTTTTAAATTTCACGAATGTGGTCTGTTTTGACAGATATCAAAATTATAAACTGTAAAATAAAAATAAAAAACTGTCATAATTGTATTTTTATTATACGCGAGTATTTTATTTTAGCGTAAAATAAAAATACAATTGTGATACATAAAACAAAGTTTTTCAATTTAACAGTTTAAAATGTTGAAGTAATATAGTGTTTTGGCCAAGATATTATAATGATTTATTTCGGAACGTTTATGCTTTTGTTATAACAAATATCGTGAATGAATTGAAAATAATAATATAAGGTTCTTGTTTAAACTATCTCAAAATTTTATAAATTAAAAAAGGTATAAAATGAATATGTGGTAAATCTGTAATAATAGAGTGTCAAATGCAAGTGTAAGAGCTGAATGCGGTGTGAATGAAAGTGTTATGAACAAAATAATAAAAGGGTCATTAAGATGGTTTGGACACATTGAAAGAATGAGTGAAGACAGAATGGTGAAGAAGGTATAAGTAAACGGTGTGAACGGAGGTAGAAATAGAGGAAGGCCGAGGAAAACGTGGGGTGATCAAATCAATCAAATATTAAATGTCGGTCACGTGAGGAGTCGGAGAAATCGACGTGCGTGCATGACAAGAAGTATGAATGTAGAGGAATCGAGAGAAGTATGTCAGGACAGAACAGTGAGGCGTTTCATTATTTCTGCCTACCCCTCCGGAGAGACGGCATGATGGTTAGTTAAAAAGCTATTAAAAAAAGAAAATATTATAAATAATCAAATGATTTTACTGAAATCTCTTGATGGAAGTTCATTTTAAATAATAATTAAATAAAACGATGTTTTTTAACTACTTCCACTTTTGTCTTTATTTAGACAGCGACCGGTTTTGCCAGGCTCGCTGGCATCGACAGACATAAATAAAGATTATTTTTGTATAGAATCATGTTTACCACCCCTGATCTGTATGTATATAAAGGACTAAGTTTACAATAGTGTTACCAGTCTGTCGATGCCAGCGAGCCTGGCGAAACCGGTCGCTGTCTAAATAAAGACAAAAGTGGAAGTAGTTAAAAAACATCGTTTTATTTAATTATTATTATAAATAATCAAATAAATTTAATGTCAAGTCCAATATTTGATTTATTTCCTTTGTTGTTATATAAAACCTGGACCCCAATAAGAACTTAAATTTATTCGCAATATTTGTTCCTGTGAATAATCCTGTGATATTTACAACAAGCATTTTGGAAACATTGACGTCTTTCATTTGAGCGAGCGAAATATTAAGAAAGTGATCGGAGCAACATTTCGGCGCGGATGTGGCCACGATGTTATGTGATATTATAATACTCGTATATTACTTTTTATTTTATTTTATCTTAATTTTATTTTATATTTCCAGTACTATAAGTATTTTAACTCTTAAATATTATGTATACCTTATTATGTCTTAGTTTAACTTCAATCTTGTTTCTCACTATCATTTGTTGATTATTAACTATTATTTTATATTTGTGGTAGCATGTAATTGGCCTTATTTTAATTATTCTAAATGTTTCTTTTATATATATGTTATTGATATCGCTGTATGTTACCCTTAATAAATAAATAAATAACAAAATCATAAAGGTTCCGAAATTAATCTTTTTAATATCCGTCAAAATTGATCACATTCGTGATTTAAAAAAAAATGTACGAAGCGTTTGTTAAAAGCCGACTGACACATCATATGATTCCCTTCTGGGGGACAGGAAACCAAAAGTACATCTTCAGACTCCAAAGACAGCAAAATAAAATAATAAAATAAGCTTATAACATTAACAATCTTACCCCAACCATACAAGTTTATAGACAAACAAAATAAATGTACATATCAGACCTGACCAAATTTGAGAACTTGAAAATTTTACACAGAGTGACCATGGAAGAGACAACAGACAGCAGCTACAAATTAACTAAAAATTCAGACGTACACGGACACTGGACCAGTAACTATGACAGATATCACTTACCGAATGCACGAACTAAGACAGGACAGTCAAGAATTTCGAACAATAGACTGAAACTTTACAATGAACTACCAAAAGACACAAGGAGTCTCATTGACTACAAATCAATTTAAAATATACCTGAAACATTATATTATATAATTACAAGTAAGATCTAAAAATGTATCCATATAACCCAAATGGGTTTTAAAAAAAAAAAATTAATAAAAAAAAAAGTATTATATATATTTATATAATATCACTGATGAAGGGCTTGTGTGTCCGAAACATGTTTGATTTTTAATTAGATTTAAAAAAATAAAGTGTGTGTTATATACAAAGTACATTAAAAAGAAACATTAAAAAAAATTAAGTTTGAAAACTATAATGTTAATTTATGGAACACACTGCTTATCTAATAGCAAGTTCTTATAAAGTAACATATCTAGTAAAGCATTAAATCATTTTCAGTTATCACCGTTATAGATCTACGTACAGGTATAATATAGAATTTTCTCCTTCTTAGTGCTGAAACTTTCTCATCCCATTGAGTTAGTGTCGAAGTTTCTAGGGCAAATGCAAAGACGGTCTTTACAAGAGTTTGTAATGTCAACATTCGTAACATCACAATATGGAAGACGAGAGAAAGCAATGTTAAATATACAAACTTCTTTAGTCGAGTGCATTTGATTAGATTATGGAACATTGTAAGAAATTCGGACAAAGACTTTATTGTCGTTTTGCCCCATAAAGATATAACTAACTAACTAACTAACTTCGTGGCCGAGTGGTAAGTGCATTGACTGCCACCCCGAAGGTTACGGGTTCGATTCCTGGCGAGGGCAGTGTAATTGTCACACTGTCTTTGGTCTGGTGTAGAATTCACGTGACAACAAAATGGAGATAGATTTGCTACCTATCACATGTCACGAGAATCACTATGATAGCTATAAATACCCTTTACATCAATTTGACTCACGCTGTCATGATGTAAAGCGCGATTCTAAAAAAAAAAAAAATAACTAACCAACCATCACGCCGTCTCACCGAAGGGGTCGGCAGAATGAATGGACTTGCATACTTTTCTTTTCTGGCATATTTCTCTCGCATCCTCAACATTCATACATATTATACAGTTTATCATTTGGTATATAGTTTATTGGAAATATGAATATCGAAAAAACATTTGCTGAACCAGCTAATGGCAGGCAAGCCAACATTCGGACAGAACAACGTCTGTCGGTTCCGCTAGTATAATAAAGGGTTGTTGTTTTTTAGAGGTAGGTATACAATACATATTCAAAATGAAAAAAAAACATTAAAAAAATGTTAATGTCTAAGATATTGGCTTAATTTAATCGATAATTTTATGCTATTATTGCTTAATAATGATTTCGGGCATATGAGCGCCACGGCTAGCTCGAATGAAGCGCAATCGTGAAGTCCAATTTTCGACAATTGTTGTCTTTATGGATGCGTATTATCCACTAGAGTGTACGTGGTGCAAAAACGATCCACGGTCTTCCGAATAACTTGCTCGGATGGACGATTATGTCGAACGTAAAATGGACGTTGTGCACGATAAGTTAATGATTTTCAAAATAAATATGCACAATTTGCAAGCACTGTCCTAAAATCAGTATATTTATGGTTAAATGGCAAAACGTATTAATCACATATCAACTATCAACTGTCAAATTGACAATCTGTAGAAACAATGTTGCTAGTTTAAAAACCTAACCTCTAAAAAAACACCCTATATATAATCTCATGCTTTCTAATACCGACCAGTTGAGTGCAGCTAGTTGTAATAGTTTGGTTTATTCTCAACTATAGTTAAACTTATGGAAAACATACGTTTTAATTCGTATTAATGATTTAATATGGATTTTTGCATCATAATATAATACCAGAAGAGATTATCTTATTAAAAAAAAATAATAACTAACTAACCATCACGCCGTCTCCCCGAAGGGGTAGGCAGAAAGAATGGACTGCCACACTTTTCTTTCCTGACTTATTTCTCTCGATTCCTCAACATTCATACATCGTGTCATGCACGCGCGTCGATTTCTCTAACTCCTCACATGGCCGACATTCAATATTTGATTTATTTGATCGTGCCACGTTTTCCTCGGTCTTCCTCTATTTCTGGTTCCATTTACACCATTAACATATATTTTTTTTACCATTCTTTCTTCATTCATTCTTTCCATATGTCCAAACCATCTAAATGATCCTTTCATTATTTTGTTCATGACACCATCATTCGCACCGCATTCACTTCTTATATTTTCATTCGACACTCTATCATACACAGAGTATCTACACATTCGTCTAAGAGATCTCATTTCTACAGCTTCCATCCTTCTTTTGCCAGTTCTATGCTTCGTTTCCATATAAACAAATAATGTATAAACAATATAACCTTATATAATTTTATATAAACAATATAACTCGAAACTAACTCATAGACGATAATTAAGAAAACAATTCTTCATCGCTTATTTCCCAATTAAGCTTGATATGATAATTCAAAACACTTTTAAAAAATATTAATCAACAAACTAATCGAAGCGAACAAAAGTTAAACTTAAATAATTTTTGTTTCAATAATTAGATTAAACATTTGAACGGCGCTGTTTGGAATACAGCTATGCTCGTATTGTTATTTAATTTTCAAAATAAACAGATGACGAAAATTTTCCAAAGTATCAAATTGAGTTTGCGTTCTGTGGAAAATGGCGGGAAAACGGCCGTCGGGCAAATCAAATTAACGTTTATACTAATGCCATCATTTGCACGGCTTTCGGATTTGTTTTTAACATCGAAAAACATTACAAATACTCATATTTTTGTTTAACGAGCTACTTATATTTCCCTTTTAGTATTCGGACGCAAATTTGCGAAGAATATCACTTTGGAAACCATTTATGTTTGTCACGTGTAATAATGTTTACTTTTAAAAAGTTAATATGAACCTTAAATGAATTTTGCTAATCAAAATAGTTAAGAATTAATTGTATCTCAATAGAGACGAAGATGTAAATTATTTGGAAACAGAATATGCTGATCGAGGCGTTTACAGGACTTATGACCTGTCATTGGTTGGGTTAAGCGATCGCTTTATGTAATACAACATTTCCCATTCCGCCCTTCTACGAACACCATGTCTGACAATTATTTTGAAAGTTGTATATATGCTACCATGTTGAGAAACATTTCACATATTTAAGTTAAATATATACTAGCGCCATCTATTGAGAAACAATTAATTCTTAATGATTAATACACCCGTAATGGGTAAAATGCAGCATTTGTCTACAAGTAGGTATTTGAATTCATTAAAAAAATCGAAGTAGTGTTTCAAAATTATAATAAAATTAAACGAAGTTTTTAATTAATTCCACTTTTGTCTTTATTCCGACAGTGATCGGTTTCGCCAAGCTCGCTGGCATCGACAGACTGGTCAGACGGTAGACCCAGAAAATAAATAAAATACGTTAAAACTAAAAAAAGTTTAGAATATTCTGAAATGTTAATGAATTAAAAATTAAACGAAACAGCTATACTAAGATTTTATAAAACTAACTAACTAACTAACCATCACGCCGTCTCCCCGAAGGGGTAGGCAGAAAGAATGGACTGCCATATTTTCCTTACCTGACATATTTTTCTCGCTTCCTCAACATTCATACATCGTGTCATGCACGCGCGTCGATTTCTCTGACTCCTCACATGGCCGACATTCAATATTTGATTTATTTGATCGTGCCACGTTTTCCTCGGTTCTCTATTTCTGGTTCCATTTACATCATGAACATATATTTTTTTATCATTCTTTCTTCATTCATTCTTTCCATATGTCCAAACCATCTAAGATTTTATTTTTCTTAAAAAGTATGTTATTATAAAATACGGATTTATCGAATTTTTTAATGATTTCAATAAAATGGAGCTTAAGGGTTTGAGAAAAAAATAAACTACAAATTAAATACCTAATAAGCTGTTTTATCCGCATTCAAGTGTCTGGAAACTAGAGACACTGCTTTTGAATAGTACCAGCCATAAATTAAATTTTGTTGGCGACTGTGTAAGATTATGGCAGAAGGTAGCAACGAAATATTTAGTGAATGGCTAGTGGAGTAGGGTACTTGCATACTTTTGCCTGCAAATCGCATACAGATAACAGTTGAGTTCCTAGATGAAAGGCATTGTGAGGGTTGGAGGGTGCAGGGGTGGACTCGTAATGTGGAACCTGAATAATTGTTGAAAAATTTCACAAAATAAAACGAATAAGCATTTACAACATTTCGAATGTACGAGTATACTTGTATACAAATACTTGTAGACGAATACTGGATTTTATTTACCCATTGCGAGTCATTAATTCAAGGATATCATCCTTGAATTAATGACTCGCAATGGGTAAATAAAATCCAGTATTCGTCTACCAGTATTTGTATACATTCAAAATGTTGTAAAAACAAAAACTGGTCCAAGTTAGCATATAAATTGGAGTGACATCTCCAGGCGTTATCTAGCAGTGCGTTAATAGCGGTAGCCTTTCACATTGCGTTAAAAGATCTTCTGCTTAATGCTGAAACCTAATCTTCATAGATTGCGCTAGTGTGTAGATTGAAACTAACATGTGAAGTTTGGTGTTACAGATTAACATATATATAACTTCAAAAAAATTGTAAGACATGACGGTCGTAAGAAGGGTGGAATGGGGAATGTTGTATTACATAAAGCGTGCGCTTAACCCAATCAATGACAGGTAATAAGTCTTGTAAACACCTCGATCAACCATATTCTGTTTCCAATTTGCATCATCGTCTCTATTGAGATAAAATTAATCCTGGAATAAGCATTTAATATGAATTAAAACATCTGTTTTCTAGAAGTTTTATTATATTTTATGGGAATGACACTTTTGGCCTTTCAAATGTTAATTATCAAATCGAATCTAATCAAATACGATTATTCACTTAACATACATTACAAACAAAATATTGTATTGTAATGTTTATTTATAAATAGAACCGGTAAAATATTATATCAAATAAAATATAGACAATATAATAGCAGAAACGCATGATAGATGGTTCGACATGAGGAAAATCACAAAAATTTGAAAGACATTGATCTCCGAGGAGATCGCGTTCAGCAGACTAATTGCTCTTCCCACCGGTGTCAGCAGAAAATGATATTTGATATATCATTGGATAAGTGATAATGCCATCGGAGGGTAAAACATGGCATTTCCATAAAATATTTGTATTAGTTATAATTAATACGAATGAAAACGTCAGTTTTCTAGACGTTTTATTATATTTTATGGGAATGACATGTTTCGCCCTTTTAAGGCATTATTAAATATTTGACTTCTCCTTCTAAGGCATTATCAAATATAACACCTCCATTCTCACTGTTTTCACTTCTTATATTTTCATTCGAAATTTGACCAAACTCACAGATTTTTGCAATGTCTAAGAGATCACATTTCAATTGCATTTTTTTTGGTAAATTTGTTTTATGCCTCTTTAATTACTTGTTTCAACTATTATATCATATGTAATATTAAAAATGTCATATACGAGTACTAGTTGTAAGAATTGTTACTAAAAATTTAATAAAAAAATATGGATTTTCTAGTTTCATCGTTCTTTGTCAGTTCTGGGCTTTACTTCTATACATGAGGGTCAGTACAAATTGTCCACTGAAATTTTAGCATTTAAGAAAAATACAGTAATATATTAAATTGGGTTATCGCCCTTTTCGGTACGGCCCTGTCGGGGATGTTAACGCGTCACTTGCACCAATCACGTTAGGCCACCGCTTTTAGTCAAAGGCCCAAATTGTGAGGGTAATCAACTCTACCAACTTCAGGGTGTACATGACGGTAAAACATTTTGCTTGCGTCCTTCCCTTTCAATAAAAATTACGCAGTAATGCCAACCTCGGCGGAGTGATTAGTCAGGGTCAACGGTAAACACCCTTTGAGTCCTATTTGGTAAATAAACGAATTCGAAAACCCATATAGAACATATCGTGGGTATTCTGCGAAAAATTACTAAGTCAAAATAACTACTTCTGAGATAACTGAAGTTCAAAGTTTGTAAGGATACAACATTTTTTTCATACTAAACATTACTAAGCCAATTTGAAAAAATGGTATATTCAAATCAAATCGAATCAAATCAGTTTATTAACTCAAAAGACTTTAAAAACCGCAAAAATTTTAAGGCATCTATTGAGTACAGGTAAAATATTATAAAAATACAACATAATACCAGGAACGCATTAGAGATCGTTCGACATTAGGAAGACAAGATACTTTCGAAAGTCAAGAATATTTGTCCCCTGAACGTACCTTCACTAATATGGAAGACGTCAATCTCCGAGGAGACCGCGTTCAGCAGACTAATCGAGTGAATCGAGCTTAGAGTCGGCAGAAAATGCTTCGTACGTCTAGTGCTACAGAGGCTTTTTCTAGAGAAATTTTAACGTCGCGTCGATAGAAGTTGTGTACACATTTATAAAAGTATGTTTATATGCAAAAGAATACGTTTTTGGTCTTTTAACAATTGATTAGTTTGTTAATACTAAACTAACTAAAACTAACTAACCATGACGCCGTCTCCCCGGAGGGGTAGGCAGATATAATGGAACGCCACACTGTTCTATCCTGACATACTTCTTTCGATTCCTCTACATTCATGCTTTTTGTCATGCACGCACGTCGATTTCTCCGACTCCTCACGTGACCGACATTTAATATTTGATTGATTTGATCGTGCCCCGTTTTCCTCGGTCTTCCTCTATTTCTAGCTCCGTTCACGTCGTTGACATATACCTTCCTAACCATTCTTCACTCATTCTTTCCATGTGTCCAAACCATCTTAACGACCCTTTCATTAATTTGTTCATAACACTTTCATTCGCACCGCCTTCACTTCTTATACTTGCATTTGACACTCTTTCATATACATATTTACCACATATTCGTCTTAGAGATCTCAATTCTACTGCATTTATTCTATTTTCATCCTTCTTTTGCCAGTTCCATGCTTCACTTCCATACATAAGGGTCGGCACAAGAACACCATTATGCACTGCCATCTTAGCTTTTTTGGATAGGTTTTTGTTTGCGATGACAACTTTAAGTGCACCATTTCCTTTGTTGCCTGCCCCAACCCTTCTTCCAATATCCTTCTCCACTCTCCCATCCTTTGTTAACATGCTTCCTAAATAAACAAGTTCATCTACTTGTTCCAGATTTTCACCATTTAATGTTTCAGACTGTCATGTTTCATTCTTTTTCGAAAATCATTACCTTGGATTTATTCACATATTAATAATATACTTTGGAATTTAAATACCTGTCACACGTGACATTATATTTATACGGTTCAATTGATACTTGATTTATAAGTTGCTCGATATGAATAACGACATGTTCATTTTGACATTCCAACACACGAGTACCAAACGAAACATTAAAATGACATTTAAACTAGATCGCACCTTTAACACAAGGCTATTATACGTTGAAAAATATTCGGCTGAAAAATAAACACGTAAATAGGAATTTGAATACTTTAACTCTAAGTATCATCATCCACCGCGTAGCGACTCTAAAATGGCAATGGGCAGGTCACGTAGCCAGAAGCTCAGACGAAAAATGGACAAGAAGACTGCTGACTTGGAGACCGTGGACGACAAAGAGAAGTGCTGGACGACCGCAACTACTAATACGGTGGAAGGATGATCTGAACAGACATGTTGGAATAACCTGGATGCAGTCGGCACAGGACAGAGTGACATGGAAACAAATGGAGGAGGCCTTTGTCCAGGAGTGGAAAAAAACAAAGGTCACTGACATCATCCACCGGGTGGCGACTTTAAAATGGCAATGAGGAGGTCATGTAGACAGAAGCTCAGATGAAAAGTTTACAAGAAAACTGCTGACTTGGAAACTGTGGACGGCAAGGTGAAGTGCAGGGCGACTGCAACTACGGTGGAAGGATGATCTGAACAGACATGTCGGAATAACCTGGATGCAGTCTGTACAAGACATGGAACGAATGGAGGAGGCCTTTGTCCAGAAGTGGACGGGAAAAGGCTGGAAAAGAAGAAGAAGTAGAAGAACTGTAAGCATATATGCTCAGAATTCCCTGTACACACATGGTTAGCAATACCGAAGTCCTGAGGCGAGCTAGAGTTGACAGGGAGCTGTTGTCAACTATTGAGTTTCGGAAGATTTCACATCTGGATCATGTACTGCGTGGGGAAAAGTACCACCTTCTCCAACTGATATTGAAGGGGGAAACTGAGGGACGCTGAGGGCCCGGTAGGAAACATATGTCCTGGTTGCGAAAAATAAGAAAGTGGACCGGCATCCGAAGTTTGGATGAGCTGTTCCGAGCGGCGCAGGACAGGGTCAGGTTCACCGAGGTGATCGCCAACGTTAAGGGGACCCAACAGGACACTTGAAGAAGAAGAAGTAAATATACGTTAACGGTGTGAATGAAATGGAGAGTCGTGGGAGACCGAGGAAAACTTGACATGACCAGATTAAGGTCATGTTAGAAGTTGGAATAATAATTGTTGTTCGTGTATGACTCGCTGTATGAATGTGGAAGAAGCTAAAGACGTGTCTCAAGATCGAGTAGTGTAGCGGTTAATTCTCTTTGCTTACTCCTTCGGAGAAACGGCTAGATGCTTGTTGTTGTTGTTGTTATATAATATTTTTTAAGATTTTAAATCCTAGGGAACGGTTTGCAGCATTTCGTGGAACATTTTTGTGAATTCTTGGGATGTCATTTGAGCTTTTACTGTAGTAGCTGATTGATTACAAAAAAATATCATGTTTAGTGAAATAATATTTAATTTTACCAAAAAAAAAATTGGTTCTATTCGAATTTGAATGATATACAATAGATGGTGTTTTTTTTAAAGGGATACAATACATTTAAAAAAAAATCGTTAATGTATATATCTGTGATATTGGCTTTATTTAATAGATAATTTTATGCCATTATTGTTTAAATATGATTTCGGGCATATGAGCGCCACGGCTAGCTCAAATGAAGCGCAATCGTGAAGTCCAATTTTCGATAAATATCGTCTTTGCGGATGCGCATTATCCACAAGAGTAAACGTGGTGCGAAAACGATCCATGGTCTTTAGAATAACTTGCTCGGATGGACGATTATGTCGACCGTAAAATGGACGTAGTGCACGATAAAGTTGGTGAACCGAACCATGGTTTTCAAAATAATTTTGCACAATTTGCAAGCGCTATTTTGACGTCAGTCTATTTATGGTAAAATGGCAATACGTACTTAATACAAATCAACAGTCAATTATTAAATTGACAGTCTGTAAAAACAATGTTGACAGTTTTGAAACCAAACCTCTAAAATAAACCCCCTATATTAGCCAAGTAATGTAAATGATTCTTCACGAACGTATCGTATCGTAGTATTGAAGTTACAAATCTGATAGAAAATATGGCCAATTGTATTATAAATGGACAAAATATAAATTATTCAATTGTGTTTTTCTGTTTTGTTGGTACTAATAGCGGACATTAAAATGGCCCGTTACTACTATATATCATAACATTTCATATAATTTATCATATGTTCATGTTATTGATATCCGTGGATATATTTTTACCTTTGAAAAGAAGGAATATTTAAATGCGAGGGCTTTTATATGATTAATACAAGGGTTTTTAAGGTCAAATATTTGCTATTGAAAATCAAATATTTTGGTAGAAAAATAGATATTACTTATTGATCTAGTAGTTGACTTGGGACAAGGTTATAATGAATATGTGTACCTTGGTCATTTATTGACTTTTGGAAAAGGGGGTCAAGTCAAAGATTGATAGGAGAATACAGCTCGGTTGGTCTGCATTCAGAAGGCTGGGCAACAACTTCAAATCGGAGATGCCACCAAATTTAAAAACAAAAGTGCTTGACCATAGAAAATTACCCGCTGCTTACCCTAAGCTGTTATAGGACGCAGCGGTGCCCCTTCGTCAGCTTTGCTAAAACAATCCCTTGGCCCACACCCCATCCACGCAGGACTTACATTAGCTGGAGAATGCACCATTCCAGAAAAAAAAGCAAAAGCTAAAAGGGTATCTTGGCCACATTTAATCCAGTTTAATTTCAATCCACTTCTATGTCCTAATCTTACAAAAGTGCTGGACCAGTGTGTGTTACCTGTGATGAACTATGAAGTGAGAAATGGACGTAAACTAAAGAAGCAATTCAGGAAATCAAAGTTGTACAACGGGCCATGGAAGAATCCATGCTGGGTATCTCGCTTAGAGACCATATACCCAACGTGGAGATTAGAAGACGCACCAGGGTCACCGATGTAGGGATACGCATTGCGAATATGAAATAGTGTGTCGACGGGATAATGTAAGATAGAGCCAGAGGGTTACTTAATGGAGGCCAAAGAGAGGACAGGAATAATAAGAGTTCAGAACCTGTTCAAGTGGCGCAGAACAGAGATGCCTTTGCTGCAGTGATCGCTAACGGTGGGGGAGGGGGGTCTTGATACGGCATCGAAAGAAGAAGATGAATGGATGCGTGTTTAAACTTTCATGGTCTAGAAATACCGACCAGTTGAGGGCGGCTCGTTGTAATATTTTGGTTTATTCTCAATTATAGGAAAACTTCCGGAAAACAGACGTTTTTATACGTATTAATTATTTAATACGGACTTTTTCATCATTGTTCAAGAGGAACAATAGATAAGTCAGTTTGTTTTTAAAATAAAAATATCCCGAATTCAGATATTCTGGAATTGCATCCCGGGAGAACAGAAGGAAAACGGTATTTTCTTCTGGCGCGGATGCCGGGCGCGTGCGCGGGAAACCATCTACGGCCAGTCTCATCGGCGCCGCTGCCGTGTACGGTCGTCTCTTCCGCTGGTCTTATCGCTCCCGGAACAACCACTCGCCGACGACGTCCACTCGTTTTTTTTAATTTGAATTTTGATTTCGAAATTTCAAAAATCGAACCGGAGATCGCGCGGGTCCCGCCATTTTGAAAGTACAATTCCCGCGCGCGGGAAACTCGCCAGTGTCAAGTTCAAAAAGCCGACTGCAACGAGTGCGTTCGATGGTTAATATTCTATTTTATTAAATCTTGTTTTGGTAATTCGATAACTGTTTTTATGTGTCATTCGTTTTGATTTTAAATTTTGTGTTCTTTATTTAAAAATAGTCTTTTGTGCATAAATATCTTAGTGGCGGTAATAACATTTTTTAGTGGATTACGTAGAATAAAAACGGTAAGTTATTTTTATTGTTTACAAAAAATTTGGATTCGAATATAAAAATATAAAAAATAAACATTATAGTAACAATAAGTACAAAAAAAATGAAATTTTTGTATTGCTTTAAGATAAACATTTGAATTTTTTATTATTTAAATATAAGGATTATACATTTATTTTAACAAAACACAATTTTTGTTGGGAATTTGTGATATTAAAAATTACAAAGAGTATGTATAAATATTTTAAAGCAAGGAAGTCTAAAAAAATATGTATTAAATTTTATAAATTAAAGTATTAATTGTTTATTATTATATATTACAACTAATTTAATATGTCTTATTATTTTATCATTCATATAAAAATATTAAATTATATTATTCTAAAATGAAAAATAATTTTTACGTCATTGACACGGATAGTAATTATTTAATAAATGTATTTAATTTGTAATAATATTTTTAAAAACACCAGTTAAATTAGTGGTTCCCAAAGTGATTTATTAGGTTTACAGGGGTTTACAGGGGTCGATTTTGACCTGCAACGGGTCTACGACAATTAGAAAAAATAGGGGTGTATGATGTGTAAATCCACGAGATAGTTCAATTAAATTGAAGCAAAATATTGAAATTTATATATCATAGCATCAGGCTTATCCCTTCTATTAGTTTTTAATTTATGTAAAAAAAAATAATTTGCATTTTGTTTCGTTTTAATTATAAATTGTAAGCCTAAATATATAATTTTTTTGGTCGAAATGATACTTCAAGATTATTAATTATTATTTACAACACTTACAATGAGGCAATTTTTTTAAATATCGTTTTTGAGAATGTCGCGACAGCTGTTTCTTCATCTGATGACAACATCGATTGGCGAAACAGCTGTCGCGACATTCTCAAAAATGTGTTAAAAAAATGTCACATTCTAATAGTGCTGTAAATTTAACAGTTAAAATGTTTATTTATAAAACATGACATATATTTTATTTTAAAGATTTATTTTCTACAGTAAACCATATTAAAGTGAGTTGCTCTGTATCAGTTTCAAAAACTAATTTTATAGTTACAGATGAATTTGTAAAAAAATCAATAGTAGGGAAGCAGGGGGTCTACACAAAACAGAAGAAATCGACAAGGGGTCTACGGGACAAAAAAGTTTGTTAATCTCTGATTTAATTGTTGATAATTAAAACATTCAAATATAAAAACGTAAATGTTGTTTTCTTCTCGTACTTTTCATGCGAAGAAAAAATACAGATTCCATTGGAAACGAAGAGTAAATAAATGGTTAGTAAAAGTCCCACGAACGAAGTGAAAAAATAGATTTCGGTGAAATGTATTGAATACGTTAATATCCCAAACAAAAAAAAATCTGTTTACAAATTCTAAGCTTGGTGTTGAAAATAATACGAGATTTATCATTTTGTGTAAAAAAAAATTCTACAATATAAGACTAACTTATTTATTAATATAGGTCATATAATTCGGATTTCAAAATACAAGAAAATCAATAAACGAATTAAAATAAAATGTGACTATATATTAATTTATTAATTTGAACGAAAACGTCTGCTTTCTAATGTATAATGAGAAAGAAAATTCGCCCCGCTTAGGTATACTCATTTTCGATAATGTCTTAGCAAGGCGAAATATGCTATTTCGAAACAAAACAAACAAACCATCACGCCGTTTCCCCGCAGGGGTAGACAGAGAGAATGGACCGCCACACTTCTCTATCCTGGTACACCTCTCTAGTTTCCCCCATTCATACACGCACGTCGATTCTTCCGATTTCTAACATTACCAACCTTTAAAATTTGATTAATTTGGTCATGCCATGTTTTCTTTAGTCTGCCTCGACTCCGTACTCAATTAACATCATTAACGTACACTTTCTTAACCACTCTTTCTCCATCCATGCCCTCCATATGTCCGAACCAAAGCAGCGATCCTTTCCATAAAAAAATTACCTTCAAGTAAATAATTAATGAATTTTAATTATTTCGAATTGACAAAAAAGTCAGTTTTCTAGATGTTTTATTATATTATATGGAGGAGCTATTCCAGACAGCGCAGGATAGGGAAGAGTTTACCAGAGTGATCGCCAACGTCGGGGGGACCTGACAGGGAACTTTAAGAAGAAGATATGGGAGTGACATATTTCGCATTGCTAAGGTACTTTTCTACTAATAATCACGGGAAAAATATATGGACTTTGGGGAGTCTGTAAAACACAGTTTTCCTGGCTGCTGAATAAAAGAGAATGGACAGGAATGAGCAGAGTTAAGAACCTGTTATAAGTGGCGCAGGACAGAGATGCTTTAGCTGTAGTGATCATCAATTTTGGGGGACCGACACGCCACCAGAAGCAAAATAAGAAGGGTATTTTTCGATATTCCATAACACCCTGGTTAAGCGAATAATGTCACTCTTTTTCACTTTAAACGTTTAGATAACCTCATTGTAGCTTTTGTTATAAAAACAATTGTCTGTTACTTAGGATACACGAGGATAAAATGAAATAAAAATTATTTAAGGACACAAATTTTTAGATAGATTGAAAATCATTATTTTCGGTATTTTTCGAAATTGTTATTACAATAAATAAAAACCATTAATAATAAATGTTTTAAGCTTAAGTAAACATGTATATTTTTTAATTTCCTTTAAGAAAACACGTCTCAGGTAGTAAACAAATGCCAAGTTATGTTTTTTACGAGTTAAAAGACTAACAATTAATTAATTAAATAAAATAATATTACACTTTAAATGTTTGTATCTAAACCACTTTACTTGTTAACACCAACTGGTTTCGCTCCCGCTGGAGCTTCATCAGGGTATAGAATAAGTTCATTCTCTCACCTTGACGAAGCTCCGGTGGGAGCGAAACCGGTTGGTGTTAACAAATAAAGTGGTTTAGTTAGAAATAATAAAAGTGTATTATTAAATTATTAAATAATGTCAAACCGTAAATTAAGTGCTTCATACGAAAGTTTAACTAATTATATTTTGTTAAAGTGTATACTTCTTAAATTTTTTCCTTGTTATATGTTAACTAACACATTTGACATGTTGTTTATGGTGATTTAGATGAAATATGAAATGTTACGCACAATGAAATATTGAAATACATAAATCTTACAAATATCTGTCAGAGATTAAACGTTATAATTTAATCAAATTCAAATTAAAAAAATATATGGTAGTTAAAACTTATAAAACTAAAAATAATTTAAAAATGCATACCTTGTGTATAATTTGTATGGTAGTTATTTTATGTGTATGCTGGTTTTTCTCGAGTACAGGATTGGTTCTGAAATAAAGTGTATTTTATATTTATTGTTTCTTCAACAATGATGTAATACTCCATATAAAATAATTAATAAGAATGTCTGTTTTCTTGAAGTTTTATTATGATTAATGTGACATGTTTCGCCTGCCCATGGCACTATCCATTATGTTAGACATGCGGTAAATTATAAAACAACTTCTAGAAAACAGATGTTTTCATTCGTATTGATTAATTTTTAAATATAAATATTTTTTGATAGAATGTTATGTTATAGTCAATATCTAATGTTATACATTGAAAACAAACGCCCTCAACAAACTTCCACTTTTGTCTCAATTTCGACTGCGACTGATTTCGCCAGGCTCGCTGGCATCGGCAGACTGGTGACACTATTGCAAATCGAGTCCTTTATATACATAGGTACAGATCAGGGGTAGTAAACATGATTCTATACAAAAATAATCTTCAAATATATAATCAAATGATTTTACTGAAATCTCTTGATGGAAGTTCATTTTAAATAATAATTAAATAAAACGATGTTTTTTAACTACTTCCACTTTTGTCTTTATTTAGACAGCGACCGGTTTCGCCAGGCTCGCTGGCATCGACAGACTGGTCAAGCATTAACTTTCGCATTAACAAAAAACATCGTTTTATTTAATTATTATCTTCAAATATGTATGTTAAATTTACTCAATTTAAATATTGGTATACAATGGATTTTAAATTTTATTATAGCTTACATATAAATTTATCAAATTTGAAAAAATGGTATTTTGTTTATATTATTACTGAATTTAAATATTATATGTTATAGTATATAGTATATAGACCGTAAGGTTGGCATCACCTTATTCGGTTTTCTCCATCCATATAGCTGCTAATGTCTGGAATCAAACAAAATAATTTTTCAGCAGTAATCGATTCCAGGAAATTATTATTTTTGTTTATTTTGGGTATAACAAATATGATTTTTGTAGAGAATCATGTTTGCAACCCCTGATATGCATGTATATAAAGGACTCGGTTTGCCACCAGTCTGTCAATGCCAGCGAGCCTGGCGAAACCGGTCGCTTTCGAAATAAAGACAAAAGTGGAAGTAGTTAAAAAACATCGTTTTATAAAGTTATTAATTATACATTTATATATTATTTTCCACATTTCATTCACGGATGTTGAAGTCCCAATAATAAGAAGCAAATTAAAAATCAATACATTGAAACGATTTTTCTAATTTTATTATTAATTTGGAAAATCTCATCACAAATTATACTAGAAAAAAGCATTTTTTGCTGTTTATGCCTTAGTTACAGTAGGTCATTTGTCTATTCAAGACAAAGATATTTCTACTCTAGAGACCAATTCTAAATAATCAATTTCAATAATTTTGATTCATTATGAATATTTCTTAATTTCTTAAAAATGGTTATTTATATAAGAAAAATGAAGATATGAAGAAAACAAGGCTAAGGAAGGTGTCTCTATGTGTGTTGTTAGTAAGACTTTTATACTCGCTGAACAAGGAGACTACATAAAGTCAGATAAATCTTCCACCACAGGCGTATGAAAACGTTTTTTTTTACGGATGAATGAACCAATTTTTCAACTTTTGAGCTTATTTTTCTCTAAATATTTCGAAGGCTTAACACCTTCAACATCAGGAAAACGATATAATACAATGGTTTAACGCGATTGATATCGTTTTGGAAATTAAAAAAAAAAATCGGCATTGTGGAATTCCAAAGCGTTAACACTGAAATTTGAATTACTCTTAGTATTATAACACTTAATTTCACTTAACACCGACATGTTTAGGTTATAATATAACCTTTATCAATGTACACAATATAAACAATAAAAGAGTGGTGACTTATATGCTAAAAGGGGTGGAGCTATATTTAAAGGTGGAGAGGGTATAATTAGGATTAAGGAGAGGGTAAATATAACGGGAACATTTCGAACATGGAAATTGAATTTAAATTTAGCTGGTTGGTGTAAAATTGATAAATTTTAAATTCAATTCCCATGTTCGAAATGTTCCCAGTACATCTCTCCTCTCCTCAATTCTTGTTATAACCCTTATTATCCTTTTAACACAATTTTCCCCTTTAAGTATATATTATAAGTGAGCACTTTTTGTATATTTTATTGTTAAAATTGAGTACATTGATAAAGGTTACATTATATTATAACCGAAACTTGTCTGTGTTAAGTGAAATAAACTAACTAACTAACTAACCATCACGCCGTTTCCCCGAAAGGGTAGACAGAAAGAATGAACTGCAACACTTTAATCGATGCTGCACTCCATTCTTCTCTTTTCGCCAACGCGAGAGACGCGGTGTGATGGGTTGCGAACCTCATCGCCAATAATAAGTGAAATAAAATGTTGTAATATTAAATATATTTATATTTATTCAAATATGAATCCACGAAATGAAGGCAAATGTAGAAGAAATTAACGCCACACAATATGTATAAAAAAAAGAGAAACATACCCTACAATAACTTAACTTAAAAGCATATGAGGTTCGATATTTCCTGATGGTGGAGAGGGTGCGGAAGAAATTTCTGCGTTACCTCTATCTTAGGGAGTATGGATATTACCCGTGAATCTTGCAGACTGATTTCTTGTTAGGGATGCTGGGTTACTAATCACTCGAGAGGAGATGAGACATTCACTTGGGTGTTCACTTATTTCGACTGATAGGTGGTTGTATACGCAACTCAGAAATCCTGAGTGATGTAAGTCTGTTCGCCCTGATAATTATCTTAAACAAAGGGGCAATAGATTGTTTAATCTCCCACAATATAGAGCCAACCTACCAATGGTTATCCCAGTAGGTAGAGCAATATCTTTGCTAAATCGTATCACCTCGGAATTTGACGTATTTTGTGATAGTCTGGCTAACCTGAGGGAAGCACTATCCTTATTATAATTGTATATTCATTTTATTAATTTGTCATGTATCTTACTCGTATGTTTCTAGCTCTTTTTATTATTTGATTATATAAAACTTATTATTGTGTATCTCCAACTTGTATCCTTAGTGTATTGGTAAATAATTCTGTAATGCTTAGGATATATTTAAAAAAATAAATGAAAAGAAAATAAATGAAAAATAAATGGTGATTAAATAACGTCATGACATGATTGCAATGATATTTCAATATCGTATAAGAAAGTACCGATATATATACCGACCCTTATGTATGGAAGCGAAGCATGGAACTGGCAAAAGAAGGATGAAAATAGAATAAATGCAGTAGAAATGAGATCTCTTAGACGAATGTGTGATACTCTGTGTATGATAGAGTGTCGAATGAAAATATAAGAAGTGAATGCGGTGTAAAATGATGGTGTCATGAACAAAATAATGAAAGGATCTTTAAGTTGGTTTGGACATATGGAAAGAATGAATGAAGAAAGAATGGTAAAAAAATTATACGTTAATGATGTAAATGGAACCAGAAATAGAAGAAGACCGAGGAAAACGTGGCACGATCAAATAAATCAAATATTGAATGTCGGCCATGTGAGGAGTCAGAGAAATCGTCGCGCGTGCATGACACGATGAAAGAAAAGTGTGGCAGTCCATTCTTTCTGCCTACCCCTTGGGGGAGACGGCGTTATGGTTAGTTAGTTAGTTAGTTAGTTATAAGAAAGTAAATACACGAATAAGTGAACGGTGTAACTATAATAAACTCTGATACCAAATATACCGACAAAAGGATGGTGATATGTGTATAAGAAATGTACTAAGATAAGTAGCTATAAAATATTGTGTGATGAACCTACGTAAATTCTTACGTTCCTAGAGTGCGTAGGTACAAGGTATTCTCCCTGTTACTACGCAGATATTATTCACCCGCTTTTACTGTTGCGTACCACCAAACAATCTAGCCACGTATATAAACACACAATGTCGAAAAACGTAAAAACTTTTATGATCAAGTTTTCTATTTATAAATAATAGTGTTATATATGAAACGTGTTTTTTTAGAAGCTTAAGCATATTATATGGAAGTGACAAAATACGCCTTACAAAGACATTATCAAAAGTTACTTTCATTATAAATGAAAAAAAAAAAAACACATTAAAATAATGTTAATGTCTTTGATATTGGCTTTATTTAATAGATAATTTTATGCCATTATTGTTTAAATATGATTTCAGGCATTTAAGCGCCACGGCTAGCTCGAATGAAGCGCAATCGTAAAATCCAATTTTCGACAATTGTCTTTGTGGATGCGTATTATCCACTAGAGTATACGTGGTCCATGGTCTTCCGAATAGCTTAAGCACGATAAGTTTTGTGAACCGAACCATGATTTAAAAAATAAATTTTAACCATTTGCAAGCGCTGTTCTGACGTCAGTCTATTCATAGCAAAATGGCGTATTGACTACAAATCAACTGTCAGTCAAATTGACAGTCTGTAGAAACATTGTTGCCAGTTTTAAAACCAGATCTCTAAAAAAACACCCAATATAATATTGTATATAAAAATTCATAATTAATACGAATGAAAAACGTTTGTTTTCTAGAAGTTATATCATATTTTATGGAAATTTCTCGCCTTAATGAGGCATGATATTTTATAATGCCTTAGTAAGGCGAAACATGTCATTCCTATAAAATAGAAAAAAAACTTTAAGACTTTGGGAGTCCATTTTGAACTTGGTTGTCTGGCTTATTAAACCGTTCGTTCATAATATAGCAATAATTATGTTGTATTGATGTTCTCAGAAAATACAATGAACGTGTTTTTATTTCTGATATGAATAATTTTTTTAAAAACAATTTTTTGTGTTGTAAAAATTCAGTGTTTTCAAAATAAATCAAATGTGAATCCACAACACAAAGTAACATAATTGCGAATATTAAATAGAAATATTTATATTTAATTTGTTTTCCTTCAAATTAGTAAAAAAAATAGAGTTGCTAACCTTGTACGAAATTAAAATCTTTATCTTAAAAACACATGTCGATGCCCATATACTCGTACGTATTAAACCTGATACTGCTTCTAATTGCAGTATTGGCCAGAAGTTATTAATATATTTTAGTATAACCATTTTAAAACTTAATGACAGAAAACTGATTTCATTTTCTAAAACACGGCAAGTTTTCAAGTCAAATTCTTATCATTTTCGAAGTCCATTACTTCAGACGAGAAGTATTAATCTTCGCCTTCCCTTCTCCCCAGCGGCGCATCGTAAAATTTTATTGACATTATTATTTCTCAATTTGAAAAAAAATCCTGGTAATAAAAAACAATTGTGTGCTTCGAAGTGAGTTCAATAGGTTGCTTGTGAATTGTATGGACAGATTTCTATTTCAAGGAAAAATATGTTATTAGACATAAACAATGTTTATTAATATAAACATCCGTTTTCTAGAAGTTTTCTAACATTTTATCAAGACAGCAGTACACAATGGAGTTCTAGTGCCAACCCTCATGTTTGGAAGTGAAGCTTGGTGGTGGAAAAAGAAGGATGAAAGCAGGTTAAGCGCCGTTGAAATGAGATCACTAAGAAGAATGTGCGAGAAAACGTTGTATGATAGAATACCGAACGATGAAATAAGAAAGAAATGTAAGGCAGATGACTGCATCATGGATAAAATTAAAAAAGGATCCCTGAGATGGTTTGGATATATGGAACGAATGGATGAGAGTAGAATGGTTAAAAAGTTGTACACAAGCAGCGTGAGTGGAAAAAGAAGCCGAGGACGACCGAGGAAAACATGGCGTGACCGAATTAATCAATTACTAAAAGGCGGTCACGTT
This sequence comes from Lepidostoma basale, assembly GCA_022606425.2. NCBI lineage: Eukaryota > Metazoa > Arthropoda > Insecta > Trichoptera > Lepidostomatidae > Lepidostoma > Lepidostoma basale. The sequence continues at coordinate 307,040 of JAHDVF020000518.1, read as the reverse complement.
CGAAGTCCGAATAATCGACGTGCGTGCATGTGTGAATGTAGGTACGATGTATGCATGTAGAGGAAGCCCAAGAGGTATGCCAGGACAGAGCATTGTGGCGATCCATCCACTCTGCCTACCCCTCTGGGAAATGGCGTGATGGTTATTAGTTAGTTATAACATTTTATGAGATTGATATGTTTCACTTCGCTAAGATATTAATAAATTTCGACATTTGATATTGCCCTAGCAGGACGTTTATCACTCTTATAAAATATAATAAAAAATCTAATAAAACTACTTTTACTTCAATATTCCATATGAAATAATTTATAGAATTTTTCTCGAAGAGTAAGTAATTTTTTTATATATTTAATATTGAAGATGATATACAAAAGAGAATCAAATGTACATAGTCAGTTAATTATTTTAAATATAGAATTTGATGTCCGTTTTCTATAAATTTAACTTAATTAAATTGGAGTGTCATGTTTTACCTTTTAAGATAATTTTTTAGTTAATACGAATAAAAATGTCTTTTTTTATAGAAGTTTTATTGTATTTTATGGAAATGATATGTTTGCTTGCTAAGGCATTACCAAATGTATTAACAAAGCGAAACATTTAATTAATTTATGACTCCCGTAAAATAAATAATAAACCTTTTAGAAATCATACGTTCTAAAAATTAAAACACTTTTATGATATCACAATTTCTTTTTATTCACTCCGAGTGTCGGTGTGACGATAAACTAGTTTATTGTAACACCTGGTGATGCCAACATCGGTTAGCGAAACAGCTGTCGCGACACTCGGAGTGAATAAAAAGAAATTGAGACATTATAACAGGGTTTTAAATTTTAACAGTAATAAATATGGTTAATAATAACTTTCGGTTTGTGAAAATGGGTAGCTTTAAATGTTTCCCTTACATCCGCCACTGCTCTTCACAATTTATACACTTACCTCTAATGCCCTAAATCTTCCTGTTCTTGCCTTTTATCTCGTAAAAACTCTGACGGCGTTGTTGTGGGAAATGCATGCCATCAAAAGATAACGGAATTACGACTAAAAAGGTGAAATCTAAGCATTTTGGCTATTACATAAATACATAACTTCCCTCGTAAATCTGGCACTACTCTCTTCTGCTTCGTTTCATATAAAATAAAATATGTAAAAAATATCGTAAAAAAGACTCACCCTCATAAGTATAACGATTTCATAAAATTTCAAAAATAATTATTATATTCTATACGCCAAGGGACTCCGCTATCCCAATAGTGTTTATATAATCAATATACAGATTTAGCAACGAATTTATTCGTCAACAAACCAAGGTGACTGAGGTGGCTCTAGAATGGGCGGGCTGAAGTGGCGATGGGCTGGACATATCTGTCGGAGAACCAACGGCCGATGGAGGAGACGGGTTCTGGAGTGAAGACCGCGTACAGGATTCCGCAGAGTTGGACGTCCCCCTGCCCGCTGGACCGACGATCTGAAGAGGATTGCTGGACATAGATGGATGGGAGCGGTAATGGATAGGGGGCGGTGGCGTGCTTTGGGAGAGGCCTACATTCAGCAGTGGATGTCAGACGGCTGATGATGATGATGAATCAATATACTATCAATAAAATGATAATACACCTTTGATATTTGTATCTAAATCACTTTATTTGTAAACACCAACCGGTTACGCTCCAATCGAAGCTTCGTCAGGGTGAGAGAATAAACTAAACAGTTAAGTTTATTCTTTCACCCTGACGAAGCATCGGCGGGAGCAAAACCGGTTGGTGTTAGTTAACAAATAAAGTGGTTTAGATACAAATATCAAAAGTTTGTTATTATTTTATTTAATAATGTCACTACAAATTAAAAGACAGTGTTTGTATATGGGTCCATTATAGACTAAAAAACTACCTAACCGATATCGCTGAAAACTTTGTAATGTGTTCTTATAAGTGACAGCATTTTTTAGCGGAAGGCTGAATGGGCAGTGGCGTCGAATAAGAGGTGGTGTAGATTACAAAGTGAATGGAGCTGTAAATATAATTACAATAAATTATCAATGAAAGGGGAAATATTCGTTGAGAGTGAAGTTTTTTTTTTAAAAAGGTCTAACAACAAAGATTTAAATCAATGATATAAGAATTTATTTTACAATCTTCAATATGAGCAGAAAATAGGTCATTATTATGAAGAAGGAATCTGGCCATGTCCAGGCTCGAACCCAAGTCCCCTGGATCAGGATCCAAGCGTTCTATCCCCTAGACCACCACCCGATTCTTAAGTTCTTTAGTACTTGTTCCAACCTTTATGTAGTTTCCGTATAGCCTTATAACGCGTTTCAGAAATTTGAACAATAAAATGAGAAAAATTGTGAAAATCTGGAGCAAGTAGATGAGTTTGTTTATTTGGGTAGTATGTTTACAAAATATAGGCTAATAGAGAGGGATATTGAAAAAAGGGCTGGGGCAGGCAACAAAGTGAATGGTGCACTTAAAGTTGTCATCGCAAACAACAACCTTTCTTTCAATATCTCTCCCACTCGCCCATCTCTTGTAAACATATTAATACACGAACTCATCTACTTGCTCCAAATTTTCACCATTCACGCTAATGTTGCAGACTGTCATCTTTTCTTCTTTTTCAAAAATCAAACACCTTGGACTTATTAACATTCATCATCAGATCATTTCGCATGCATACCTCATACATACAATTCACCAGGAATTGTAATATCAATTCATTTGTAAATTTAACTTATTGAACGCTAAGGCATTAACACTGTGAAATTCCATAGTAATTTATTTAGGAAATTGAAAATAACTTTGTTTAATCCACAAAATATTAAAACAATATTAAAAAACACGACTTGTTTCGGAGGATACCTCTCAGGGATAAAAATATAATAAAAACTAAACAAAGAAATACTAATATAAAACGCATTGAAAAATCGATACAATAATTTAAATAATAATAATTTAATACTAGTAAATTTGTATTTACAACACAATTTTTTTTTAAAACGAACCGGTTTTGCTCTCACCGGAGCTTCGTCAGGGTAACAAAAGCCACCGTCTTGTGTCGTCATAGACTGTTTCTTTTGTAACCCTGAAACTCCGACGGGAGCGAAAGCGGTTGATTTTTGAAAAGAATAAAGTTGTGTCAATACAAATTCACAAGTGTATTAATATTGTAATAAATACATTTTTAATGTATGTGTATTTAAGTAGCATGTTCACAGCGGATGACCGAACGGACAGTGATGTTGAAAGAAGGGTTGGTGCGGGTAACAAAGTGAATGCAGCTTTAAAAATAGTTATTGGAAACAAGAATTTATCAATGAAAGCGAAAAAGTCCCAACCCTTATGTATAGAAGCGAAGCATGGAACTGGCAGAAAAAATATGAGAGCATAATAAATGCGGTTGAGATGAGGTCCCTAAGACGTATGTGTGGTAGAACGATGTACGATAGAATCTCAAATGCTGATATTAGAAAGGAATGTAGAGCGAAAGAAGGTATTATAAACATAATTATGAAAGGACATATGGAGCGCATGGGTGAAGAAAGAATGGTTAAAAAAGTATACGTTAACGATGTAAATGGAGTACGGAGTCGAGGTAGACCGAGGAAAACATGGCATGACCAAATTAATCAAATTTTAAAGGTTGGTCAAATCAGAAGCCGGACGAATCGACGTGCATGTATGACTCAATGTATGAATGTGTAGGAAACTAGAGAAGTATGTTAGGATAGAGTATTGTGGTGGTCTATTCTCTCTGCCTACCCCTACGGGGAAACGGCGTGATGGTTTGTTGGTTTGTTGAACATTTTTAATAAAGCTAGTGTTTGAATGAATGAATAGAGTATTTATAATGTTATGATCTCTTGTAGGCATTTATTATGTATATTTTTATTCCGTCCATGTCATAATATCACAACAAAACAGGGACAATTCAGTGAAATGAAGTTACTGTAATCACATTTTTATCGATTTTGTGACACAGGAGTTTTGTAATTATGTGACAGCATACGGAACTGGATGTAAAGAAAGAAATTATAAACACGATGACCCAGAAAATTGTAATGTACACCATCAAGAATGATAATGACTCTATCATTAAAAGCATTATTTGAAAATAATATTATTCTATGTGACATGGCAATTCCGTTTCTATTACAATAATGACATGTTGAATTTATAATATACTAATTACCAGTTTTGTATTTTCTTTTCCATTGCGTTGAATCGAATTTTTACGAGATAAAACCCGTATATGTTTTTTATACGAATGAAAACGTCTGTTTTCTAGAAGTTTTATTTGTTCTTCTTGAAATGTCATATTTTGTCTCCCCGACAACGGCTATCACTCTGTCGTAGTCATCTTTGTCTTGTATCAGATGAAACAACTCCCCCGCCCTCCGAATTCCGGTACACTCCTTGATATTTTCAAACCAGGACATTTGGGGTCTTCCAAATGTCCTGGTTTGAGAATGTGTATTTTCTTTTGAAGAACACCATAAATAATAAAACTTAATATGTACAATACTATTTTTTGTTGATTACTTCTTGATCAATAGTGTAAAACATTTCTTTAATAACAAAATTACATTTGAAAATGTCTTAGACAGTCGATGATGAAAGTAGAATAAATGCAGTAGAAATGAGATCTCTTAGAAGAATGCGTGGATACTCTGTGTATGATAAAGTATCGAATGAAAATATAAGAAGTTAATGCGGTGCGAATGATGGTGTCATGAACAAAATACTGAAAAAATCATTAAGATGGTTTGGACATATGGAAAGAATGAATGAAGAAAGAATGGAAACAAAAATAAGTTAACGATGTAAATGGAATCAGAAATAGATGAAGACCGAGGAAAACGTGTCACGATCAAATAAATCAAATATTGAATGTCGGCCATGTGAGGAGTCAGAGAAATCGACGCGCGTGCGTGACACGATGTATGAATGTTGAGGAACGAGAGAAATATGTCAGGAAAGAAAAGTGTGGCAGTCCATTCTTTCTGCCTAACCCTTCGGGGAGACGGCGTGATGGTTAGTTAGTTACATACATGTAATGTGTGTTAATAATCAAATACAAATATTTCTAAAAAATAAGGGCATATACTTGAGTTGAAACAGTAGAATAAATTTAGTAGCTTTATTTATTTTTTAGAATGAAATTTATATATGTAATGTGTGTTAATAATAAAACTGAACCCCTTTAAGAACTTTAAATTATTATTTTAAATTTTAAATTGAATCATAATATTTGTTATAACAAAAGCATAAACGTTCCAAAGGAAATCTTTATAACATCTGTCAGATCATGTAAACAACACTAATTTTGTAATACTCTTTACTGAAGAAGGACTGTTCGTCCGAAACATGTATATATAACTAGCTAACTAACCATCATGCCGTCTCCCCAAAGGGGTAGGCAGAAAGAATGGACTGCCACACTTTTCTTTCCTGACATATTTCTCTCGCTTCATCAACATTCATACATCGTGTCATGCACGCGCGTCGATTTCTCCGACTCCTCACGTGGCCGACATTCAATATTTGATTTATTTGATCGTGCCACGTTTTTCTCGGTCTTCCTCTATTTCTGGTTCCATTTACATCATTAACATATAATTTTTTTACCATTCTTTCTTCATTCATTCTTTCCATATGTCCAAACCATCTTAATGATCCTTTCATTATTTTGTTCATGACACCATCATTCGCACAGCATTCACTTCTTATATTTTCATTCGATACTCTATCATACACAGAGTATCCACACATTCGTCTAAGAGATCTCATTTCTACTGCATTTATTCTACTTTCATCCTTCTTAATATATAATTTTACATAACAACACAAAGTATGGCGTATATAGAAGAAATAAAATACAAATATTTCTAAAAAATAAGGGCAATTACTTGAGTTGAAACAGTTGTATAAATTACGTTTATGTCATGCAAGTAAATAATTTTAAAACATTTAATAACTCTTTGCAAAACACTCCTTCACCATAATTAATAGCCGCAATTTCGATTAACATATTAACTTTTACGCCTTTCATTAAACTAAGTATAATTTTATGTTCAATTCAAATTAATGTCTAACGTTTCATAACGTGTTTAATAGTTATAAATAATTTAGTTTTATGGTCCGATTATTGCGTGATACAATGAGTAAGGTGGATAAATCTGAGCTCCATTCGCAAAACTATAATTATTGCTTATCATAAATTATTAATGGGGTTTACATTCGCACGTAAGATAAATTATTGTTGAAATTAGCACCACACTTCACTGCTCGAGGACAAACCGTGAATTAACTATCTATGAATAACTGTTTTCTAAGATTATCTAAGCATGCGTACGTCCTATAATGACATATGGAATAGAAACGAGAGCTGACACCACCAGAACAAAAAGTCTCCTAAGAACCACAGAAATGAAGACTCTCCGACCCGTTGCGGGAACGACACACGAGACAGAATAAGAAATTCTGAAATAATAAAAACCTGCAATGTAGATCCATCGCCGAATGCTCAGAGTTCCCTGGACAGACATGGTTACCAATACCGAAGTCCTGAGGCGAGCTAGAGTTGTCAGGGAATTGTTATCAACTATCAAGGTTCGAAAGATCTCACATCTGAATCATATACTGCAAAGGGAAAAGTACCACCTTCTTCAACTGATATTAGATGGGAAAATTGAGGGACGTCGAGGGCCCGGAAGGAGACAAATGTCCTGGCTGCGAAACGTGAGGGAGTGGACCGGCATCCGAAGAGTGGAGGAGCTGTTCCGAGCGGCGCAGAACAGGGACAGGACAGTCATGGGGGAGACTGAGAAGACGCTACTGGAGAGATCACGTGGAAAGAGCATGTTCTGAAAGAGTGATCAATATAGCCGCAAATAAAGTACCAACAGGAAATCGACCGGCAGGAAGACCACATAAAAGATGGTGAGACAGTTGGACATCTGTATCCCAGGAACAGGCTCCGAGAAATAACAGAACACAGTCCTAAATAAAGCAGAAGAAGAAGATTACCTAAAGATTTTACTGAAAACTTAACAATACGAATGAAAACGTCTGTTTTCTAGAAGTTAAATCAAATTAAGTTTAATGACATATTTAACCTGTCTAAGGCATTATGTAAAAGGTTTATCAGTAAACAGTTGATAATGCCTTAGACAGGCGTAACATGTTATACACATGAATATAAAATAACTTCTTTAAAACAGACGTTTTACATAATTGTTTAAGAAACAATTGATTCCTGAAAAATCTTGATGAAAGTTTACTTAAAAAAATAATTAAATTAAACGATTTATTTTGATTAACTACTTCCAATGTCTTTATTTCGACAGCGACCAGTTTCGCCAGGCTAGCTGGCATCGACAGACCAGTCTGTCAAAGCCAGCTTGTTTGGCGAAACCGGTTAATGTTGAAATAAAAACAATGAGTGGAAGTAGTTAATAAAAACACTTCATTTTATTTTATTTTTTTATATATTTTTTTCATTACATTTTATTACAGCGGGGCGAAAAGAGAAGGATGGAGTGCCGCATCAGTAAAAGTGTGACAGTCCATTCTTTCTGCCTACCGTTTCGGGGAGACGGCGTGATGGTTAGTTAGTTAGTTAGTTATGAACAATAAAGTATTTGAAAACAATATAAATCGGACAATAAATAGAGGAAGACCGAGGAAAACGTGGTACAATGATAGTCAACGTTGGAGGTTCCTGACATGATACCAGAAGAAAAAGAATACTACTGAGTAGTTAAAGCGCGCGATATTTCGAAGCATTTTAAAGTTGTTGTTGTTGTTGTTAAAACTGTTTTATTCTGATGCTCGCCAATTTAGATCGGTCAGTCTTTGAAAGCCCGCATAATTATGATCGCTTTCACGCGGCCTTAGTTGTTGTTTTGTTTAGTCAATTTCATTGTACAGTCGTGTTCACAGTGAAACCATACATGTTTTGTTATGTAATGCGCATACCTAATGGACGAAAAATAATTGTTTACGTATTGTAGAAACATGAATGGACAACCAGCTTAAGTTATTATAAATGGAACGCTTTTTGAATATAAAGAATTCGTCACGAATTTGAATATTTAAAATAACAGAACGTTAATAAATAACCCATTCATAAATTTTCGAACATTTTTATTGTTGTAATCGACGTGCGTGTATGACTAGCTGAATGAATGTCGAGAAACCTTAAGACGTGTGTCAAGATAGAGTAGTGTGGCGGACTATTCTCTCTGCTTTCTCTTGCGGAAAATGGCGTGATGGTTTTTTGTTGTCTTATTCTTGTTATTGATCCTAATATGAAACTATTTATTGTTTCTTGAACAACGATGTAAAACTCCATATTAAATCTGCTTCTTCTTCTTCTTCTTAGTTTAGGTCGTATGACCTGTTTGTGATGGTGGGCTGTACTGGGATGATGATGTCCAGCCATCTCTCCATCTCTTTGGCGGCCTTCCTGGTAATTTCTTGCTGCTTGGTTTTTCATCTTTAACAATTTTGCAATTCTTGTATTCTCCATGCGGTTCACGAGGTCTCTCCGAAAACGCCTCTGCTTCTTCCTCATCTCACTATATCCTCAACACCACAGACAGACCTTATCGTTTTATTGCTGATCATATTAAATAATTAATAAAAATGAAAACGTCTGTCTTCTAGGAGTTTTATTAACTTTTAAATGGAATGACATGTTTCGTCCTTCTAAGAAATTATTATTTGAAAATGCTTTAGAAGGGCGAAACATGTCATTCAATATTTTTTTTAAAACTCCTAGAAAACAGATGCTTTCATTTCATATTTTTATGGAAATTGGTTACAAAGTGAATGGAGCATTAACAGTAAAAGAAATTAACGTAATATTATATAAATATTGCCGTTCACAACGGAGTTTTAGTACCAACCCTGCTGTATGGAAGTGAAGCATGGAACTGGCTGAAGAAGGATGAGAGCAGAATAAATGAGGAAAAGATGAGAGATTTATGACAAAATTTCAAATGCTGATATAAGGAAATTATTTAGAGGTGAAGAAAATATTATGAACAAAATTATGAAAGGATCACTGCGTTAGTTTGGACATCGGATGAAGGAAGAATGGTTATGAAAGTATATGTTTAAATTGTGAATGCAGTACCGAGTCGTGGGAGACCGAGGAAAACTTGGTCGAAGTCGGTCGATGGTTTGTTGGTTTGTTGTTGCTGTTTGTTGGCAGTGCACAATGGTGTTCTTATACCGACCCTTATGTATGAAAGTGAAGTATGGAACTGGTAAAAGAAGGATGTAAGAATAAATGTATTTTCAAAAACCTTGTTTTGTACTTGATTTCTTCACTTGATAAATCAAAAACAAAAACAAGGTTTTTGAAAATACATTAATTTTTTTATCTTTCTTTTGCAAGTTTGCTTCCTTTCCATACTGTTGAGGAGTGAGATGTATGAATGTTTTGGAAGCAAAATATGTTACATATGTCAGCAAAGAAAAGTGTTGCGGTTTATTATTTTTGCCTACCCCCTCGGGAGACGGCGTAAGGGTTGGTTAGTTTTTAGTTATGTTTTCGTATGTCTGTTCGAAAGAGCTCTTCCCGTGTCAATAAAACCGTCTGAGTATTTGAGAAGATAAAGCATAATATTAATGCTGCCTGACTTGACTTTTACTATTAAGTAATTCCCGAAACTTTAAAATACGCACTGGAACAGGAAAATTCTCTATTTCCTTTTCTAGCTAAGAAGGAGCATTCTTTGGTAAATAATCTATATATTTTCCAACATAAAAGCGTTACAACGAAGTTTACAAACTTCTTAATGAGAAAAAATGTGTCCTTAAACTCGGAAAAGAGGGAAGACAATTTTCGAAGTACTAGCTAAAAATATTGATTCTTACACTTTCTAAGAGAAAATAATATTATTTTTCATTATAGAGTTCTTTAAAATATATTTTCTATATTCGTCTTCATTTTGTGTTGAATTAACTAACTAACCATCACGCCGTTTACCCGAAGTGGTAGCATAACCCATCGACCACCGCACTGTTCTTTCCTGACATGCTTATTCCACTCTTCATCTTTTTTCTAGTTTCGTTAACATCGTTACCATACACTTTAATTTACTGTTAAAATAATACAATTTTTAAAATATCACAATTATAAAATAATAAAACACTTTTTATTTAACCACGGTGCGGTTATTATATAATAATTGAGCCAACTTGTTTCACTTGGACCCAAGTTTCATCAGGGCAGTATACAAACTGGCCAAGCTTCACCAGGGCAGTATATTTATTAGAGGCGCAGAGAGAGAGAGAGAGAGAGAGGAGAGAGAGAGAGAGAGAGAGAGAGAGAGAGAGAGAGAGAGAGAGAGAGAGAGAGAGAGAGAGAGAGAGAGAGAGAGAGAGAGAGAGAGAGAGAGAGAGTGAGAGAGAGAGAGAGAGAGAGAGAGAGAGAGAGAGAGAGAGAGAGAGAGAGAGAGAGAGAGAGAGAGAGAGAGAGAGAGAGAGAGAGAGAGAGAGAGAGAGAGAGAGAGAGAGAGAGAGAGAGAGAGAGAGAGAGAGAGAGAGAGAGAGAGAGAGAGAGAGAGAGAGTCTCTGTGCAGAGACGATGTCGCAGAGAGGAGGATGAAGAGAAAGGAAAGACCACTGGGAGACGGCGACGGCTTCATTACAAGCGCCTTCCTTTTTCCCCCAGATGCCCCAGAATTTGTGGGTCCAGGATCGGGCTCTTCAGTCACATGCAGACCCACAAACGTGAAGGACAGTCTTCCTTGGAAACGAGAGACAGCCGATGATAATATTTATTAGAAAATAACAAAATATGTCCAACAAGCTGAGAGTCATCTAAGCCGGTCTACCATGTAGATAGATGGGAATGTAGAGTGTAGTGTTCAGAAAGAATTTGTATGAAATCAAATATGCTAAACAAATTTCAGTAGATCATCTGTTTGTGGCAAATTTGCTACACCAATAAATAAATATTTAATGTCCCTATTATCCAATGCTAGAGTTATGACAATGAATCCTGTAATTATCATTCGATTGAGGGTCATACAAAATGTATTCCATGAGTGAAATGATAAATCTCGCAACCGTTGATACGGTAAGTGTCCATTAAGCACTCAAACAGTTTAAGCAATGCAAATAAATCAATCTCTTTGATAAATATTCCTCAGTAAACATAATAAGTTTATCGTTTCTTGAACAATGATGTAAAACTCAATATTATGGCATTATCAAATGTGTCACATTTGATATTGCCTTAGATGGGGGAAACATGTCATTTCCATAAAATAAAATAAAATTATACAAGCTGTTGTATCAAATATATTTGGTTCATACCAATTTAAAGGCCGTGCCACATTGTTTGAAATAAGCTTTCTACAGGGGTGACCTTGGTGGAGAGCTGTGGAGCCCACGGTTGGTGTAGCGTCCACACTTGGTTTAAAACAAGCTCTCCACAGGGGTCACCTTTGTGGAGCGATGTGGAGCCCACGGTTGGTGTGGCGTCCACACTATTTAAAACAAGGCTCTCAACTCAGTGTGTTGTCGACTAGGTCCCAAAGACAGGGCATGTCCCTATACAGTTCAATAAATTCACTGATCACTTCTTTTTCTCGCGTAGACACAATTTTCGTTCATACGTCCGCACTCCACCGATACCGCTATGCCCGGTATGCAACTGACCTTGACTGGTGGAATACGTGTTTACAACTGTGGAATGCGTGTCTACAACTGTGGATCTACACGCATTCTATGCGCGTCCGTCCACAAATTTTGGTTTCAAACATGTGTCCACACAGTTTTAAACCGCCGGTGGAGACCGATGTGGAGAGCTTGTTTAAAACAGTGTGGCACGGCTTTTGACCTAAAATTAAAAAATAAATAAATGGAAAATACAACATTAAAGGCCGTGCCACACTGTTTGAAACAAGCTCTCCACAGGGGTGACCTTGGTGGAGAGCTGTGGAGCTCACGGTTGGTGTAGCGTCCACATACTGTTGTAAACAAGCGCTGTATATGTGGAATGCGTGTTTAAATGGTGGATCCACACGCATACTATGCGCGTCCGTCCACAAAGTTTGTTGAAGGTCAAACGAATTTTGGTTTCAAACAAGTGAGGGTATTATTTGCAAACCCAGCAAACTCCACCAGCAATCAAAAGTGAGATATGAATTGGGTCTTATTCATAATACATTTGCACACAATTTTTATTGATTTTCAGTTTCAAATTCGGCTTCATTCTGAAGAATTTTGCTATTAAAATATAGGGTTTGTTGCAAACATAACAACCTCCACTTGAGTGTTGCAAAGCTGGCAAACTCCAAAATGAAATTCATTATTTTACTTTAATTATCAACATAATGATGATTATTTCATGGCTGATTACTTTTAAAATACATACTGGTTGAGATGAAAAAAATAAATATCGTAAACAGCGCATTTTATTGGCGTATCAGTTTTTTGCGATTTACTCAATGATGAGGTTTACAACTAATACCCTCAAGTGTCTACACAGTTTTAAACCACCGGTGGAGACCGATGTGGATAGCTTGTTTAAAACAGTGTGGCGCGGCTTTAATTGAGAGTGAAGTGATAGAAGAAATTAAATATAGAATTTAATATAGAAGAGATTCTAAATTACGATTTTAAAATACGAGAGAAACATTGGAATCAACATCAGAATATTTATTTTGAGATCGCAGATACTAAAAATACGACTGGTTAATTTTGATACATTTTAAGTAGGCACTAAAGAAATACTTAAAAACTAATCTAGAATAACTCCATCAAAATGTCGGGCAAGACTACAGCTTGCTCCGTAAATAGCTTGTACATATTAATTAATTAATTCCTTGGCCGTGTGCCGAAGTAAACCGATGTGACGGCCGGAATTTCGTAATATCAGACTCGCCGAAACACCCAGTTGCAGTATTTGCATTTTCAGTTTTCAGAATTAATAATCCGATATGCGCGATGCACCCGAAATTTTCAGTAAGCTAACCAACTTGTCTAAAAAAATTATTTTGGAAAGTATAACGAGTCTCTCAAATGTGCGAATTATATCCACTGAAGCCAAGATCGCAGTACATAATAGAGTTATAATGCCAATTCTTATGTCTGGAAGTAAAGCTTGGAGCTGGCAAAATAATGATAATGTAGGATAAATGCCGTAGAATAAATAATACGTTGCTCCTGATCAAACCTCATTGGTTCGATTCTGTGCTCAAATTGTTTGATTTTCTTATATTGATTCGCTTTGGTAGGGCATTATCAATATCACATCTACATGTTTGCATTATCAATATCACATGTAAATTAAATGTATGTCCCGGATGACCGGAACAGGCCTAGTAAGTGTAAATAGGCTGACGAAAGGGGGCGGCTGCGTCCTGTAACAGTCTCGGGTATGTAGTGGGAACACAATGTGTTCCCGTTTTTTATCTTTCGTACATGTGTGATAACCTAGCAAGTTAAAACATGTTTAGGTCTACAACAAGTAAAAAGAAGAAGAAGAAGACTTTTATTCGCACCGCATTCACTTCTTATATTTTTATACGTCACTCTATCTCATTTTTACTGCATTAATTCTAGTTTCATCCTTCTATTATCAGTTCCATGATTCGATTACACACATTAGGGTCGGTATAAGAATATCATTGTAAATTGTAGTTGACAGTTAAATAAATAGAATGAATTCAAATAACGTTAATGGAACGGAATGGTTTGAAATGACTGTTAGAAAATGGAATGTTTTAAAATGAGAGTACAGGCGCAAATGTTACGGGTCTGGGCCTATGACATCTGTACGCGACACGACGCTGAAACTTATATCATATATCGTGCGCCTTCTGCCATAATATATTTCAAGATAAAGTGACACTACAGTACAATAAAAACATGCAAAAAAACAAATAAAAAAATACACTTTTTACCAATTTCGTTACTCTATTTGTAAATACCTTCATTACGACCATTAACATAGTAGTAAATATTCAAGTCGACCGCAACATCAGATGAGAGTAGTGATGTCAGGAGTTCCACTAAAAAACACCAAGGAGTTTGTCTACCTCGGGAGCAAAATAACATGTGACGGTCGGTCTAAGAGCTAGGTCGACAGCCGTATACATCAGGCTAGGCTTGCATTTAATAAAATGTCGAAAATAATAGAATCAAATAATATAGACCTAAAACTGAGAATACTCCTCATCAAGACTTATGTATGGAGTATCTTGATGTACAGCTGCGAGACATGGTGCCTATCCGAAAGAGATAAGCGGAGACTAGAGGCTTTTGAGATGTGGTCCTATAGAAGACTATTAAGAATTTCCTGGAGAGACCACATCACAAATGAGGAGGTTCTCCCAAGAAATTCATCTTCGTTCTCGAAGGAGGAAGGCACCTGCTCAGGACCTTGTCCGTAAGGTGTGCAAGATAGATCGGCCATGTAATACGACAAGAAGGCCTCTTGCATGCCATAATGGAGGGTATGATCGAGGGGACAAACTATAGGGGACGCCCACGCCGAGAGTACCTGGAGGACCTGTTGATGGATGTGCGCTGCTCATCATATGCAGATTTCAAAAGAGCTGCACAAGACAGGGAAGAATGCAAGAGAAGAATAGAGGAAATTGCTGCAAACCAATCCCAGAATTGAAACCAGAGAGAGGGAAGTATTCAAATCAAATCAAATCAAATCAGTTTATTCACTCAAAAGACATTACAAACAGGAAAATGTTTAAGGCATCTATTGAGTACAGATAAAATATTATAAAAATACAACATAGTACCAGGAACGCATTAGAGATAGTTTGACATTAGAAAGACAAGATACTTTCTAAAGTCAAGAGTATTTATCTCCTGAACGTACCTTCACTAATATGAAAGACGTCGATCTCCGAGGAGACCGCGTTCAGAAGACTAATTGCGCTTCCCACCGGTCTCACCAGAGGTAGATTGATTCTGGTGGCCAGTAGGTAAAACAATCTGTGCTGTCGCTGTCGGAGAAATGGAGAAATCAACAAGATGTATGAATGTAGAGGAAGCGAGATAAGTATGTCAGGACAGAACAGTGTGGCTGTCTATTATTTGTGCCTACCCCTCCGGGGAGCAGACGTGATGGTTAGTTAGTTAGTTAGTTAGTTTGCGAGTCCATTGTTTTGGCCGATACACTTTGACACTTCAACCTTATTAACTGTTAAATTTACAATACTAATAAAATCACAATTTTTTATTATATTTTTTTTGAGAATGTCGTGACAGTTGTTTCTCCAACCGATTTTAGTATCATCATCAACGTATTTGTAACACCCGAAAATGCCAACAAATCGATAAAATAGCTATTTTACTGTCACTAAGTATTCATTTATATGCATTTAAGAGTGCATTTTAACTAGTTTTGTAAGAAATATATTTTTAACTTCGTCGCAGTAATGCTAATAATCAGTAAACATTTACTATTTGTACTGTATTTGTTGAGTTTATCGGTCATATAGCCACGAACATTGCATTTTAATTAAATGTATTGTTTCGACAGCGGTTTCGCTAACATATTTGGGCATTATCGTGTGCTACAATCAACTAAACATATAACTAAAAATATTTAATTATAAAAGGTGCAAACTCAAATTCTTGATGATGATGATCTGGAATTATATGTCTGTAATGTTGGTGATTTTTATTTGAATAAATGAAATGAACTGAAATGAAATCATAAATAATAATATTATTATAATAATAATATCAAAGGCAGTGTGAGAATCATACTACCCTTACCGGAAACGAGGCCACCTCCTAAACAAGTTGTGGATAGTCATTTTATAAAAAAATAGCATAAAAATTGGAGAGACATCTCTAGGCGTTATCTAGCAATGTATGTTAATGGCGGTAGCCTTTCACATTGTGTTAATAAAGATATTCTGTTTAATGCTTAATCCAATACTATCATATGGCGCTAGTGTAGATTGAACTAAAAAGTGTGAAGTGTAGTCCAACATTGTAGCATATATACATCTTCCAAAAAATTGTCAGACGCGGTGGTCGTAAGAAGGGCGGAATGGGGAATGTTGTATTACATAAAGCGTGCGTTTAACCCAACCAATGACTGTAAACGCTTCAACCTGTAAACGCCTCGACCACCATATTCTGTTTCCAATTTGCATCGTTTCTATTGAGATACAATTAATCCTTAAAAATGATAGCCCGCAATGGGTAAAATCCAGTATTCGTCTACAAATATTTGTATACATTCAAAATGTAGTATTTTAATATTTTGATTTTGTAGAAATGTTAAATAAGTAAAATTCCTACTTTGAAATAATGGATTTATGATGTAATAACTATGTTTAAATGTATACAGTTAATAATTATTCATAAGAATGAATAAATTTAAGAATATTTTTATGATATCGATACGGGACAGAAGTTTCGAACGCACGTAAGAACACGTGTCGGGAAATTGAAGGTCTCTGTGACACTTTACGCGCACGTGGATATATTTATTATTTAACGTTGTGAATTTGAGCACACACAAAAAAAGGGTTTGATGGCGAAAGCGTAGGGGAAAAGATAAACAAAAACCCAAAATATTTTAAAGATTGTAAATGTTCTTTGCAATGTATAGCGTTTATTCAAGGTGAAAGGCGTTCATTTACTATCATAATTATCACAGACTCTTCTTCTAGGTGACTTACATAACACATAACTAAACACTGACATCAAACCAATTTAGTTCACACCAATATATACTGAAACGCCCCTAGCCACAAAATAACTACACATTATTTCTACGTTTTAATGAATTAAGTTCGTCATTATAGAATTAGAACGTGTTAACATCTTCGGTTTATCAAAAATTACATAAATCATTATCTAACTCACCAAAGGGGTTTCCAGAGATAATCAGACTGCTGAGCTTCAGTGAAGAATCGGTCTTGGGTGGGCGGCATATGGCAATCTGAAGAAGTTCTTTAATAGTAGGATTCCCCAGTGTCTGAAACGCAAAATGTATGATCAATGCCTACTTCCAGTACTGACATATGGAGCAGAAACGCTAATCCTCACCAAGTCGACCATAAGGAGACTCCGTGTAGCACAGAGGAAACACGAAAGAGCCATGCTACACGTAAGACTCTCAGACCGGATTAGAAATACTAAAATACGTAGAAGGTCGGGAGTAACAGATATCGTCGCAAGGGTAGCGAAGCTTAAATGGTCATTTGCGGGACATGTTGCCAGATTGGCAGACGATAGATAGACCAGAAGGGTGGTAGAGTGGAGACCCCGCGATAATAATATATAAGAGGGGGACCCCCTATACGATGGTCCGATGACATTAGAAGAATTGCTGGTGATTGGATGCAAAATGCACAAGACAGGGATACGTGGAGAAGTATAGGGGAGGCGTATGTCCAGCAGTGGACGACAACGGTAGTCTAAATCAAGAAAGAATGGACCGCCACCCTGTTCTATCCTGACATACTTCTATCATATCCATAATACTCATACGTCGAGTTTGCAATAGTGTCACCAGTCTGTCCATGCCAGAGAGCCTGGCGAAACCGGTCGGTGACGGAAAAAAAAGACAAGCGTGGAAGTTGTTAAAAAACTTCGTTTAATTGAAATACTAGCTGACCCGGTGAACTTCGTACCGCCTCAGAATCAATAAATGTTGTGTTAACTTATTAGTTGAATTAATTTCAGTTATTTATTAAGTTAAAATGAATACTCAAAATGAATTAAGTTCAATAAATGTGTAAAAATCAAAATTAAAAGTATTTAGATTACATTGACTAACTAACTAACTCACCATCACGCCGTCTCCCCGGAGGGGTAGGCAGAAAGAATGGAACGCCACACTGTTCTGTCCTGACATACGTCTCTCGCTTCCTCTACATTCATACATCTTGTCATGCACGCACGTCGATTTTTCCGACTCCTCACGTGACCGACATTCAATATTTGATTGATTTGATCGTGCCACGTTTTCCTCGGCCTTCCTCTATTTCTAGCTCCGTTCACGCCGTTTACATATACCTTCTTTACTATTCTGTCTTCACTCATTCTTTCCATGTGTCCAAACCATCTTAATGACCCTTTCCTTATTTTGTTCATAACACTTTCATTCGCACCACATTCACTTCTTATACTTGCATTTGTCACTCGATCATAAACAGATTTGCCACGCTTCCTTCTTTTTCGAAAATCATTACCTCAGACTTATTCACATTCATCATCAAATCGCATCGCTTGCATACCTCATACATACTAGACACCAGGGCTTGCAGTTCGTGCTCGTTGTCTGCAAGTAGCACAGCGTCGTCCGCATACAACAAACAGCTTACTGACACACCTTCAGATTACATTACAGATGACACACCAGAGATTACATTGATATGAATGTAATTCACATGGCCGCAAAGGGATTTGCTTTATTGAAGCAAATCGAAATGAGTCGCATAGTATTGTTGCACTACTTTCTGTTAAACTATTATATTTGCTGGATGGGATGCACTTGGGTCGATGTTTTAATAGTTAATCCGCTAATCGGGACGGAGACAAATCTAACACATCAAAGATCATCAAAATCGGTCCAGCCGTTTTTGAGTTAAAAATGGTGTATACCATAGATAAGCAATTATCAAGAAGCCGCTCTATACAAAATATATGAGAAAATGAATTTTATTCATATTTTTCCGATGTTTTAATAGTTATTCTGCTATTCGGGACGGAAACCAATCCAACAAATCAAATTCATCAAAATTGGTGTAGCCGTTCTTGAGTTATAAATGGTGTAACTATAATGAACTTCCATCTACAGATTTCAGTAAAATCATTAGACAGTGTTATTAAATCATTATTTAAAATTAGGAATATACTGCAACAGTATATCTTTTGTTTCTTAAGATAAACGTATTACTAATGGTTCTCAATATGTATGCGTACCCACTGGTTCTAAATATTCAAGCATACCCTGCATTAAAATTTTAAGTATCCAGACAGAAACAGGGTCAGTTTAAAGCGATTTAGCTTCTGACCAGACAGCCAAGCTTAGGCTTAAGCTCTTGGTTAACTGTTAATACATATTATGTATAAAGGTATAGTTTATTTTTACGCGTACATTAAACCAAAAACACACATTAATTAATCCCCCGGAGATACGCCGGGAAATGTTCCTCCTCCTATACTTACCGTCCGGCCGCAGAACAGATGTAAAATAAGCCCAACCCAAAATACTATTTGATAACTTCCAGCCACATAGATTCGACCATAAGCAAATATATTATATGGGTGAACTGAGCGAATAAATTGTGAAAACATGCACACTAGGGATGGGGTGACAGCTCGCGTCTGTAATATAAAAAATGCGGATTTAAAAAAAGTATCTATAACACATTATTTTTAGCAAACAACTTATAAAAATATGAGAAACAACTTTTAAAATAATTAAAAATATTTGTATGGAGTGTTTTACTGTATGGCTGCGAGACTTGGTGTCTGGGCGAAAGAGAACCCAAAAGGCTGGAAGCATTTGAGATGTGGACCTACAGGGACCATATTACAAATGAGGAGGTTCTCAGCAGAGTTAAAAAGAATAGGCACATGTTAAACACTATAGCGGAGAAGCATGCGAGATGTATTGGTCATGTGTTGCGACACGACTGTCTCCTGCGTGATGTATTAGAGGGAATGGTCGAGGGATCGATTGGCAGAGGACAACCTCGTCAGAAGTAACCTCTTATACGGAGTTAAAGAGAGTTGCCGAGGACCGAGCGGAGTGGAAGAGGAGATGCGTCGCCTTGCTGCAGACCAATCATTAGATTGAGACCGGGGAAGAAGATATAATGTCAAGGCGTAAACCCTGTAGAACTTCATAGTTAAATTAGTAAGAGAATCTTACCTACTGTGTTTTCTAATTTTTAGGAAATATTTTTATGCGGTCGGAGTTCTCAAAATATGCCCTGTTTAATTTAAAGAAATTCATCTCTGCGAGGCTGCAGAGAATTGTTCCTCAACATTTACAAATCAAATGCATGGGATAGAGCTACCATACTCTCTCATGTAAAGAATTTTTGAAGAACCTGGGAACATTGGATTCTACTGGCAGCGGCAGTGCACCGATGCTATCCACCAATCTAATAATAAAATAGGTAAAAATGATTTTTTTTAAATTGCCTAGAAATTAAAGTGCGTATTATACTCGTAGTTCGTAGCGTCTTATAGTCCGTAAAATACGGTAATGATAAATGTATCTTTAAAAATTAGCGAATTTCTTATCAATGTACTCTTGGAGTCAATCTCTTGTTTGTTTCGCCCAGAGAATCGGAATTATCTGCTTGTATCTTTCAACACTTCTTCTTCTTTTAATAGATCTGGTGATCTGTGACACAGAAATCGTGTTTCGTCGCAAGATGAGGTCCAGCTGTCCTTTCATCTCTTAGGCGGTCTTTCAGGTAGGCGGTGTCCGGAGGGGATTTTATAAGCAGCTGTGTATGCAAGTCTGTCACCATCCATTCGGGCTACATGGTCCCTTTAGTATCTTCTTCTGGATCTACTCCAATGAAAGATATCCTCTATTTTGCAAGTGTTTCTTATGACTGCGTTGCGGACACGATCTCGGAGAGTTTTTCTATAATAGTAATTAATCTTAGGACTTTCATCTTCGATGTTCTTAGTAGTCCCTTGGTTCGCACAGTGTCGGCCTGCGTCTCTACAGCGTACGTCATAGGTCGATAGATAGGTCGCACGCATGTTTTATAAATTCTGATCTTGCTGTCGATACGCATGTGCTTGTTCTTCCAGACCAGATTCTTCAGATATTCTGACACGGTAGAGGCTTTACTGACTTGTTCTCGTATTTCGGTATAAAGGGCATTTTGGCTGCAGAACTATACTCCCAAATATCTGAAACTCATTACTTGCTCCACAGGTATATCGCCAACAATCACTGTTTTATTATATTTCCAAAAGTTCAGTTCAACACTTCAATGTATTATTATATTTCCAAAAGCGTATGTTTTTTTTTAAATCCGCAAATACGCACATACAGGATGCGTAAAGCTCCGCTATCAGGACACCCTTAGAGCACGGTCTCACGCCTCGTGGGAGGTTATTCGGAATTTCATGTCAAAACACTCCAGGACACTTTGTAAACTGGTAAACTTTATGTTAATAAGTAAATTATTAGGCGTAAACATCCTAACGACACATATAATGAGTTTCTTTGTGCGTCCGTGTACGCGTGTAGTTCTGAATATGTGTATGAGACTTATTGGGCGTGTCCTTATTTTTCAGTTTAAAAATCACCAAGTTGCCGCACTTAAGATCTAACTAACTAACCATCACATAAATAAAAGTATCTAACTAACTAACCATCACGCCATCTTTCCGAAGCAGTAGGCAGATAGAATGTATCGCCACACTGTTAATTTTTGACACAATTTCGACGACCTTCGTGGCAGAGTGGTAAGAGCTCTGACTTGCGTACCGAAGGTCCCGGGTTCGATTCTCGGCGATGGCAGTGTGATTACCACACTTTCTTTGGTCTGGTGTAAAATTCACGTGACAATAAAATGGCGATAGGTTGGCTACCTATCACATTTCATGAAATAATAATAATAATAATTCTCTCGATTCCTATTGGTAGCGATGCGACCTTCGTGGCCGAGTGGTAAGTGCATTGACTGCGACCCCGAAGGTTCCGGGTTCGATTCCCGGCGAGGGCAGCGTGATTGTCACATTGTCTTTGGTCTGGTGTAGAATTCACGTGATAATAAAAGGCGATAGATTAGTTACCTATCACATGTCACCAGAATCACTATGATAGCTATAATACCCTTTACATCGATTTGGCTCATGCTGTCATGATGTTAAGAGCGATTTACCAAAATAATAATAATAATAATAATAATTCCTCAATATTCATATGCTTCACTTCGTCAATACAAGAACACCATTCTGCACTGCCATCTTGGTTTTTTTAAATAGATTTTGTCTTGATCTTCTGATCCTTCTTTCAATATCCCTCTCCACTTACCCACCCTCTGTAAGCATGCTTCCTAATATTATGAAAAGCTCTATAGCTCTGGATATAACCATCATTAGAATATAAATAATTAACTGTAAAATTATAAGACTCTGTTTATGTATCACCATTTTTATTTTTTGCGACATCTGTTTCGTCAATCTATGTTGACATCACTAGGTCTGATGATATCAACGTAGGTTGACATATATGAAATATACTGATATAAATTAAATCATACTATGATAATACATAAGTATATACATAAGTATACCAGAATATTCGATTACAGAAGTACAGATATTATATATGTATTTAATGATAAAGATAATATATCAATAGGCAATAAACAATACCAGTCTTCGTTAATTAAAAAAAGCTGAAATGGCAGCACACAATGGTGTTCTCTTACTGACCTTTATATCAAATCAATCAAATCAAATCAGTTTATTAACTCAAAAGATATTACAAACAGGAAAATGTTTAAGGCATCTATTGAGTACAGGTAAAATATTATAAAAATACAACGAAGTACCAGGAACGCATTAAAGATGGTTCGACATTAGGAAGATAAGATACTCTCTAAAGTCAAGAGTATAAAATAATATAAATACTAATATAAAAGACGTCGATCTTCGAGGAAACCGCGTTCAGCAGACTAATTGCTCTTCCCACCGGTGTCACCAGAGGCAGATTGGTTCTGGTGGCCGGTTGGTAAAACAATGGGTTGCATGGGGCTGGAAAAAGAAGGATGAAAGTCGAATAAATGCAGCAGAAATGAGATCTCTTAGATGAATGTATGTTAAATCTGTATATGATTGTGTCAAATGCAAATATAAGCAGTACGAAGAGAAGTGTTATGTTAGTTTGGACACATGGAAAGAATGAATGAAGAAAGAATTGTAAATAAAGTATTTGTAAACGACATAAACGGATACATATAAATAAGTAAAGATCGAGGACACTTGGCCCGATCAAATCAATCAATTATTAAATGTCGGCTACGTGATTGACATGATGTACGAATGTTGAGGTATCGAGAGAAGTATGTCAGGAAATAATAGTAAGGCGGTCCAGTTTTTCTTCCTACCCCTTCAGGAAGATGGCGTGATGATTAAATAGTCTGTTAGTTTAAGATCTAGGCGCTGTAGCGAGGCAGACCATAGACACTGTTTTCTAAGACGGTATTTGGAAAAAATAACATTTTTGTTCTTATTATCAAAAATGGATGGTTATGGATACATTATTTTTCCACCCTTACAATGAATTTAAATAATTGTTCTAATGTAAATCTATAAAAACAATTGTTAGAGTTTGTATATTACATATTATAATATCAAATTATAATTACCCATTTCTTCAGACTTATCAGGAGATTCTTTGAGAACTTCGTTATCTTGGAGGCTATCCATTTTCATGTTCCAGATTATCTTCGACAGAGTTAGCACATGCTGTTTTATCTCACAGCATGCAGAATCAACCTGCCTCTGGTGATGCCGGCCAATCTGCTGAATATGATCGCTTCGGAGATCGACGTCTTTCATATTTGTGAAAGTACGTTCAGAAGTCAAATACTCTTGACTTTGGAGAGTATTATGTAATCCTAATGTCGAACCATCTCTCATGCGTTCCTGGTATTACATATTTTTTATGACTTAAACTGTAATTGTTGTTTGTAATATCTTTAAAAAAAAAATAAACTGATTTGATAATATTTCGTTAATTTTATTATATATATGTTATTTATTTATTTATTAACTTAAAATAGTACATATGTATATACATATGTCCTAATAAGGACAGTTACATTACAAAAAACACAATCTTCATTTTACAGTGTGGTTACATATTTACTTAATTCTATTCTAAATCTACACATTTTCTTCTCACTTCTGATCTCCTGCGGAACATCCTCGTACATCTTCAGTGCCTTGTACATTAGTGAGTTTTTTTGTATGTCTGAATGGAAGCCTCAATTTGTCTTTATTTCTTGTCTTATAAGAATGTTCATGCTGGTTACTCTTAATCTTCCTCATGAATTCTTGGGAGGTGTGTCCATTAACAATCTTATGCACAAGAAACAACACATTAAAGATAATTTTTTTTTTAAACGTAACTATTTTCAGTTCTTTCAGCATCACTCTTATCTTGGTGTATCTGCTTCTTCGTAGTGATTTATTTTGGAGAACAGTTAATTTTTTAATGTCTTCTTCGTTAGCCAGAAACAGAATGCTGCTACAATAATTGATGTGGGGAAGAATTATTGCGTTGTATACGGTCTTGCATATTTCTGCACCAATATATCTTCTAATCCTTCCCAAAAGAGATATTTTTTTGGCTATCTTCTTAGTCACATATTTTGCGTTTTGGGAAAATGTTAGTCTTTTATCTATTATGACACCCAAATACTTAAAGTCGTAGGTTTCTTCTAAAGTTTCATTATCTATCATCACTGTTGTTGCAATAGGTGTTTTTTTATTTCCAATATTCATATATTATTTGTTAGCCAGTTTGGTTCTACCCGTGGTTTGCGAAAGGACTTGAATTTTAAATGGATAAAAAAAACGTAACCCTGTTTACTCATAACATGATATACGCAAATACTTTTAAATTATTCTAGGAAAATCTAAGAAGCGGAAAATTGTTTTCGTACTTAATTATAACCGCTACCAGAAAGCCAAAGAAAATCTTTGTCACTGTATCATATTCACAGAAGCCTTGTAAGATAATTGAGTAAATTTCCCAGAATTTTAGTTTATGTAAAATTATGTTATG
Organism: Lepidostoma basale; assembly: GCA_022606425.2. Taxonomy (NCBI): domain Eukaryota; kingdom Metazoa; phylum Arthropoda; class Insecta; order Trichoptera; family Lepidostomatidae; genus Lepidostoma; species Lepidostoma basale. Next base: position 282,245 of record JAHDVF020000518.1, on the reverse strand, counting down.
AATTTCACATCATTTTAAGAATTTTGAATGCTCACCACGTAAGATTACTTATAAAGGATAAATAAAATAAAAAAACATAAAATAAGTCACCATATTTGTACATTTGATTACTTCACATAGATGTCTTTTGTAACCCTGACGAAGCTCCGGTGGAGGGAAACTGGTTGATTGTTAAAAATAATAAAGTGGTATGAATACAATTTAATAAGTGTATTCACATTATTGATTGTATCTCAATAGAGACGAAGACGTAATTTTTTTTTGGAAACAGAATCCAAAAAAAAAAACCAACTTTCATCATGTCTCTATTGAGATACAATAAATACTTAAAAATGATTAACCCGCAATGGGTAAAATCCAGTATTTGTCCACAAGTATTTGTATACATTCAAAAACAAATTGTACAAAAAACTGGTCCAAGTTAAAAGCACAAAAATTGAAGATTGGATCTCCAGGCGTTGTCTAGCAGTATGTTAATTGCGTAAGCCTTTCACATTGCATTAATAAAGCTTTTCTGCTAAATGCTTACAAATAATCTTAAAAGATGGCGCTAGTGTAGATTGACCTAAAAATGTGAAGTTATTTAACATGGTAGCATATATACAAGTTCCAAAAATTTGTCAGACGTGGTGGTCGTAAGAAGGGCGGAATGGGAAATGTTGTGAACATAAAGTGATCGCTTAACCCAACCAATGACAGGTAAGTCCTGTAAACGCCTCGACCACCATATTTTGTTCCCAGAAAACAATTTACACATTCGTCTCTATTGAGATACAATTAATCCTTATTGATTTATTGGTTCTGACTGGAATCGAAATGTTATTCGCATTTCTTACCACTAATCGGAGTAAAGTTTCTGTTGACACGGATGTCATGCAGAGGTCCGAAATACACGCTGGCGCTCTCTAGTGTCGATCCTTAACAATAATGTATCGACTACCCTAAACGCCTCGACTACCATATTCTGTTTCCAAAAAAATGTGTATCTTCGTATTAAGATACAATTAATCCTTAATAGTGGTGTAAATACAAATTTATAAGTGTATTCATATAATGTTTGATTACGAAATAGTTTTTTAATGTTCCCTCACGTACAGCTAAATTAACTAGAAACTAACGGATAATTCTAGAAAACAGAAGAGTCGTATGGAGTCTCGAGTATTCTAATCAAACAATTACTTCACGGCATTCGGTTGCTTTAATACTAGGGCTTAACCCAATCATTAGCATAGCGTTCTCTCCGGAGTAACGTTTTTTTAAGGGCAAAACTTCGGATTCCAGGCGTAAATTTACTCGCGATTAACGCAAAGAGACTAACTCCGAGCGTTCCTTGTTCATTCCAAGTTGCCTCCCTCTCAAAGGATAAACAATATTAGGTACTAATTAAATTTCAGACAACCAGCTTATTCGTGAAATTGAAATAAAACTTTATATAAATTTAAACTTTGTAATTTCAAAGAAATAGAAGTGAATTGTGAAACTTTTGCAGAAGTCGTAATTCACGGCAAAGAGTTTTAAATTACAGGAAGAAAACTGACGAACATACAGCGTTCAAAGTACTTGATGGAATACAGCATGATTATAAAAATTAATAAAACAATGCCAAAACTACTTTTTACAATATTCTTAATAATAATCAAATGATTTTACTGAAATCTCTCGAAAGAAGTTCATTGAAAATCAAAATTAAATAAAACGATGTTTTTTTAACTACTTCCACTTATGTCTTTATTTCGACAGCGACCGGTTTTGCCAGGCTCGCTGGCATCGAATACGAAAGTGGAAGTAGTTAAACAACGTCGTTTAATTTGTCTCTTTTTTCTTTGTATATACAACACTAATAAAATTACTTATCAGACATGTTTCGGACAACCCGTCTTTCTTCAGTGATACATATTATAAAGTTACATATTTATAATATTTTAAAATTATTTACAAATATGATCATATTTTCGAAATTGATCATATTTTTAAACAATTTTATATTATTTTAAATTATGCCTAAGAAAGGCGAAAACGTATTTCCCATTAACTATAATAAAACTTCTGGAAAAGAAACATTTTTATTCGTATTAATAAACAAAAATAAATGAATAATGTAAAATAAAGTAAACTGTTAAATTAAAAAAAAACTTGGTTTTATGTATCACAATTGTATTTTTATTTTACACGGCAGCTGTTTTGTCAACCTATGTTGACATCATCAGGTGTAATAATGATGATGAATGTCAACATAGGTTGACGAAACAGCGGTAGCGTAAAATAAAAATACAATTGTGATACATAAAACAATTTTTTTTTAAATTTAACAGTTTACTTTATTTTACATTATTCATTTATTTTTGTTTATTAATACGAATAAAAATGTTTCTTTTCCAGAAGTTTTATTATAGTTAATGGGAAATACGTTTTCGCCTTTCTTAGGCATAATTTAAAATAATATAAAATTGTTTAAAAATATGATCAATTTCGAAAATATGATCATATTTGTAAATAATTTTAAAATATTATAAATATGTAACTTTATAATATGTATCACTGAAGAAAGACGGGTAAATGTTAAAGTATCATAGTGTTTCGGACAAAACAAAAAACAAATTAAAATAAACGTTTACTAGATTGGTATATTTAAAAATATTTCCGCCAAGTACGAAATATCCTGTGGTACGAAGTGCGTATTAACTCATTTTGTCTGTCGGCTATATATTATTTCGAATTCGCCTCAAGTTCTAACCAGCCTGTGTAAGTAAGTGCCTATTTATTAAGCGCTGGAATTCGAAATACAAATAATTAATAAATGAACACCTTCGAAGCTAATGAAAAGAATCACTTTGGTTTTACAAACAATAAATTAATTAAAGTTAATTAAGAACGGGGAGAAAAGCCGTTTTAGAGTAAAATGTTAAGTATTTTCGCTAAGCAGGATTTTTCTATTGTCTGTTGAAAATTTGTAACGAAATTTAATTAGATAGAACGTGATGTAATGAATTGTGTAAAAGGGTTTTATGCAGCAAATTTATGAAGAATATAAGATAATTTAAGTACACAGGGTTAGCGGGCATTATGCTAGAATATTTCTTTACAAAAAATTATAACGTACTCATTATTTACGTAAAACCTCACTTAAAATATATTTTCATTTAAAAGTGTTAATTTATTATTTATATAGGGTGATTTTTTTAGAGGTTTGGTTTTTAAACTGGCAATATTGTTTCTACAGACAGTCATTTTGACAATTGATAGTTGATTTGTAGTCGAGATATTTTGCCATTTTATTCAATTGCTCGATAAAGTTGTCGAAAATTGAACTTTACGATTGCGCTTCATTCGAGCTTGCGTGGTGCTCATATGCCCGAATTCATATTTAAACAATAATGGCATTAAACTATCAATGAAATAAAGCCAACATCACAGACATTAACATTATTTTAATGTATTTTTTTTATTTGAAATTTGTATGCCTCTAAAAAACCCCTTTTATGTAACAATGTGTATATTGTAACACATATGATGACGCGCGTCTTCTACATTCACACATCGTGACATGCACGCTCGTCGTTTGTTCCTACTTCGAACATGGCCGCCTTTCAGTAATTGATTAATTTGGTTATGCCATATCTTTATTGGCCTTCCTCGACTTATTTTGAAATACGAGTATAGGGTGTTTTCTTTGAAGGTTTGGTTTTTAAACTGGCATCGTTGATACTAAAGACTCTCCATTTGACAGTTAATAGTTGATTTGTAGTACGTTTTGCCATTTTACTATAAAAAGACTGACGTGAGAACAGCACTAAAAAAATGTGCAAATTTATTTTGAAAATCATTGTTTTGGTTAGCGAAACTTATCGTGCACTATGTCTATTTTACGGTCGACATAATCGTCCATCCGAGCAAGTTATTCGGAAGACCATGGATTGTTTTCACACCGCGTACACTCTAGTGGATAATACGCATCCACAAAGCCGACAATTGTCGAAAATTGGACTTCACGATTGCGCTTCATTCGAGCTAGCCGTGGCGCTCATATTCCAGAAATCATATTAAAACAAGAATGGCATAAAATTATTTATTAAATAAAGCCAATATCATAGACATTAACATTATTTTAATGTTTTTATTTTCATCCCCATCTTCAGGGTGGTTATGATAATGGTTCTTAACCAACCTAAACGGGCAACGATTTCCGAAACTTCGGTTCAGAAAGACGAATTACACGATTTTTCCTAAGATCCCCAAAACAAATAATAAATAAATATATAGAAACCAGCATCCTCTTTAAAGATTAAATAATATTTTAAATATGATGTTTTTTTTGAGGTTTGGTTTTTAAACTGTCAAAATTGTTTCAACAGACTGTCAATTTGACAGTTGACAGTTAATTTGTAGTCAACGCGTTATGCCATTTTACCATGAATAGACTGACGTCAGAACAGCGCTTGCAAATTCTGCACATTCATTTTGAAAATCATGGTTCGGCAATAATCATCAAATACGACATTGTCGAAAATTGGACTTCACGATTGCGCTTCATTCGAGCTTACCGCTCATATGCTCGAAATCATATTTAAACAATAATGGCATAAAATTATTTGTTAAATAAAGTCAATATTATAGACATTAACATAACCTCTAAAAAAACAACCTTTATCAATATCGGTAACATTATTGTAGATTCAACTTCGGAGATAACGCACAAAAGGCCCGATGTAGGTCAAAACCAAAATTGTTCTATCATCGGTAAAAAGTTGATTGAAATCGATTACAGTAATGCCTTATACTTTACCCAGGTAGAGTGGAATTAATCAAGTTAAATCAAATCACACTCACTAGGTTCCAGGCCCGCCCGCTAGAGGGTTAATTCAATTATGATCATTGGAAAAATATCTCGGGTTTTTTTTCTTGTAACGTCAGCAGTTTTTGTCGTGAGCCGAGACCCGAACCCGAGTTATCACGGACCCAAACCGTCGGAAAACATTTTGATACAATAAATAACCTTCGCAGACTTTAGTTTTCGTTTCAAATGGGGGGCGATTCTAGAGATTGCTGACACTTCGATCGGAAGAGGTGAAATCAGGATATAGATTTTTTGCAAATTCAGAACTCTTGATATTGTAAATCAAGAGTTCTGAATTTGATCAATGTGTAAATTTGTGTGGCGTCATATGGAATAAACGCATTCTTCTTCGATGGCCCTACAGCCCATAATATCGAGCCTTAGCCTCCAGTATTCTTCGTCTTCAACTCCTCATGTCCTCCGCTTTGACCCTCCAATCTGACACTCGTAACAATTTCGCCCCATCTCTCCCAACTTCATCTTCCCATCGCAGCCTCGTCCAATTGGTCTTCTACCACCTGGGTGCCACTCCAGCAATCTTTTTGGGGTTCGTGATGATGGCATCCTCTGATGAAGTTGGGAGAGTGGGGCCAGCCTATCTCAGTATATTCAGTCTGACCCGTGTGAAGAGACTGGCACCTTTGTAAATATGGCTCGTCATTATGCCGCACCCTCCAGCCTTCACCGTCATTCACAGGTCCTAGAATTCTGCGCAGCACCCTTCTCTCAAAAGGATCCAGTCGCTTTGCGGATTTCGCTATCATTGTCCACGCCTCACCCCCATAAGTCACCACTGTTCGGATGATTATACAGGGTGATTTTGGTTTTCCTGTGTATTTATTATCCTGAAATTTCATGGTAGAGGATTCTTGTAAATCTTCTTCCCTCCAACGTTGGAGATCACTGCAGCAAAGGCATCTGTGTCCTGCCTCACTTGAAACAGGTTCATAACTCTTGTAATTCCTGTCCACTCTTTAATGTTTCGCAGCGAGGACAGCTGCCATCTACCAACTCCCCGACGTCCCTCCACTTTACCCATTAATATCAGTCGAATGAGGTGGTATTTTTCTCCCCTTAACACATTACCCAAATATGACACCTTTCTAATTTTCACACTCGACAACATTGGCTTTGGCTCTCTGTAGTATTACTGACCCTATGGGTCCACGATATACGGAGCATTCTGCGGTATATCCACATCTTGAACGCCTACAACCGGTTCATTACATTCACTTTTAGAGTCCAGATTTCGTAGCCATATAGTAGAACATACCATATATAACATTTAATCATTTTTTGTCGGAGTTTCAAGTTGAGATTATCATTGCAAAATAAGGTTCTCATTGTAAATAACAACGAAAAAAAATATTTAAAAAAATGTATTCGTATTTAGTTGAAATTCTCTAATATTTGTATCTTCGACCGATTCAAATTCACCATTATTTGTGGTCGAAGACACAAACATTAGTGGATTTTTACTAAAGAAACTATATGATCTGTCAATGCTTTTAGGCTTGCACGATAATATATCACAGTTATACAATTGGATAGGACTGTTTCTTTAAAAGATTTGAGAGTTATATTGGATCTAAAATTGCCTTACAGCCTTTCTCTTTCACGATCTCCCACAAAAATGTGTTTTTTTCCTAATAATAGATAAGAATTTAATAATTCAAAAGTTCTTGGCAGGAAGTCGCCTGGAATTTAGTACACTGGTGTGGGTTTCGCATCAAACCTAAATAGAGATTATTATTTATTTACGCTGTATTTTTCTACTTTTGAGTTTATTTTTCGCGACATGTTTCAGGATCATTAAGATGGTTTGGTCACATAGAAAGAATAAGTGATTGAAAGACGGTAAAAAAGAATATGTTAACGATGTAAATGGAACTATAAAAAGAGGAAGACCGAGGAAAACGTGGCACGTATTTCTAAGACGCCTCAGAGTGTCAAGTATCAATTTAAAAATACTAGAATGATATTAATGGTTTTATTTTAAAAACAACAACATAGTGTTATGAACAAAATAATGAAAGTATTGTTAAGAATGAATGAAGAAAGTACGTTAAAAATGTATATGTAAACGATGTTAATGGAACTACAAATAAAGGAAGACCGAGGAAAACGTGGTACGCTCAAATTAATCAAATATTGAATGTCGGCCACGCGAGGAGTCAGAGAAATCGACGCGCGTGCATGACACGATGTATGAATGTTGAGGAAGTGAGAGAAATATATCAGGAAAAAAATGTGTGTAAGTTAGCTAGTTTTACAACAACAACAATAAACCATCATCCGTTTTTCCGAAAGGGTAGGCAGAGAGAATGGACCGCCACACTACTCTATTCTGGCATACCTCTCTAGCTTCCTCCACTTCATACAGCGAGTCATACACGCACGTCTATTCTTCCGACTTCTTACGTTTCCAACCTTTAAAATTTGATTAATTTGGTCATGCCATGTTTTCGTTGCGATTGTGCAACGTTTTCCTCGGTCTTCCTTTATTTCTAGTTCAATTTATATCGTTAACATATACTTTTTCTTGTACTTTCTTCATTCATTCTTTCCGTGTATCCAAACCATCTTAACGATCCTTTCATTATTTTGTTCATAACACTATAGTGTTGTTTTTTAAATAAAACCATTAATAAGGATTGATTGTATCTCAAAAGAGAAGAAGATGTAAATGTTTTTTTTTGGAAACAGAATATGGTGGTCGAGGCGTTTACAGGACTTATGACCTGTCATTGGTTGGGTTAAGCGATCGCTTTATGTTATAGCATATAGCATATACAACTTCCAAAAATTTGTCAGACGTGGTGTTCGTAAGAAGGGCGGAATGGGGAATGTTGCTAAGATAAAGCGATCGCTAAACCCAATCAATGACAGGACATTAGTCCTGTAAACGCCTCGACCACTATATTAAATTTCCAAAAAAACAATTTACATCTTCGTCTCTATTGAGATACAAACAATCTTTAAAAATGATTAACTCGCAATGGGAAAAATCTAGTATTTGTCTAAAATATTGGTAACATTCAAGAGAAACCATTAATATCATACTAGTATTTATAGTACTGGTTCTGATTTTGAAAATTTGGTTTGGTTCATGTGGTGCTCCCGTAAATTTGGAGATATTTCGTGTAAAAGTGAATTGTTTTGGCCAATTTGATTGTTGCTACACTGAATAATAGTTAAAATTATTTGACGTTAAGTTTTTTCGTTTATATAAAGAATTTTAACAGGCGTCAAAATAAAATGTTCATTTGTTCCAATGACAATTTGAATAATTTCTTCAATATTATTTTAATGTTCTTACTGATGTTTGATTGCTTTAAGTACCTAATTGAAAAAAAACGGTGGATGAGAGTAATATAAATCTAATAATCACAAAATTCCGGATCGTCCATGTCAACAAGTGCACCATCTAAAATGAATATTATAAGTGTTTATATATTTTTATTTTGTTATTTTATTTTATATCATTGTATTTTATATAATTTGTTTTGGATTTATTTTGTGGATGTTGGACGATCGAAGTGTGCGTGGGAGATGCTTATTGATGGCGATGAGGTTCGCAACCCATCACACTGCGTCTCCCGCGTGGCGAAAAAAGTAGGATGGAGTGCTGCATCGGTAAAAATGTGACAGTCCATTATTTTTGCCTACCCTTTCGGGGAGACGGCGTGATGGTTAGTTAGTTTTTAGTATTTATAAATTGATACTTAACACGTTAAGACATGTGTTATCTTAGAAATACTAGTGCGACATAATAATTAGTTACATTTCATACAAATATTCAATTCTAGTACTTGAATATAAAGACGATTAAGTATATTAATTAAATAAAAAAAGAAATTTCCCAAGGGGTAAAAGAATTTACCGACAAGAAGAATTTTACCTTTAAGCCCGATCAAGTATTTTGGGGTTTTCTGAATTCGGTCCAGCTTCAACCACCCAGAATCTTCGGGAGCACATTACATTATATCCTTCGGGAAAGAACAGAAAAAATGATTTTTTCCAAACCATATAGCCAGTCGGCCTGACAGTATTGGCTATTCAACCTGACGGGTCTGAATGAGAATGGTATTGCAATGTCAGTGAGAAATGTAAGTTTTTCGTTTAATTTTACGAGTTCTCAAATTACCACAGTTGTAGAAAATTGGTTTTGTATGATTTTCATTGTTACTCTTTTGTCATTTCGCGGGAGGGTGAATTTTGCTAACGCAATTAACAATTATAAGGGATGTTTTTTTTAGAGGTATACAATATATATTCAAAATGATCAAAAAAAAAAACTTTAAAATAATGTTAATGTCTATGATATTGGTTTTATTTAATAGATAATTTTATGTCATTTTTGTAGCCAGCATGAATGTAGCCCAATCGTGAAGTCCAATTTTCGACAATTGTCGTATTTGTGGATGCGTATTATCTACTAGAGTGTACGTACATCATACCGCGTCTCCCGCGGGGGCGAAAAGAGAAGGATGGAGTGCCGCATCGGTTAAAATCCCTTCGGAGAAAAGACGTTATGGTTAGTTAGTTAGTTAATGAAAAAAAAACTTAATTCATATTTCATAATATCGTCACCTGAGAGTCAGAAGGTTCCAACTGACAAAAGCAAAAAGCTAAGAAAAATGAAGTCAAAGTTTTGTTGGTTTCGGGTGTGTATCTTGGAATAAAGGGGTTTTATTCCAATTTTCAGAGATTCTTTTACCGAGAAACGTGTAAATTTTGTCTGGCAACAGTTGGAATAATAAAGTTCTAAATTTAAATTAATCCTTCTCCATTGAATCGTGTGTTTTGCATGATTAGGTGGAACTTGATTCTTTTCGTAACATCAAAATGACGATACTATTACATGTTTTCTTTATTGAACGTATAGATAAGGTTAGTAAGAACCCTTTTCACGAAAAAAAGTCAACTGTGAAATTTTGTTAGTTGGAACCCTCTTACTCTCAGGTGACGATATGACAATGTTTTTTTCGATGATGAAGATTTTTATATCATCTAAAACGCCAATATTAAATAATGTAAAAAAAACATTTTTTTTTTCATTATTAATATAATCAAAGTTATTTATCATAATTTGTCTAGCTATATGCTAATCTCATAATCACGTTTGCACAAGATCTTTTGAGAAGAAAACGTTTTCGTGGTCTATTCTTTATTTTTCATCGAAATACATATTTACGATTCCTCCCTCAAACTTGCTAATAGTATTGAATTACTTGTTTTACGACCCTTCAATCTAGTGACAAAGTATAACACCCCACTTATCTGATTGTTTTCCTTCAAGTACGTAAGGCAAAAATAAATAAAACATTGATTTCCATTCGTTCGACCCACTTCTTAGGTTCGTTAACTCCGTGAAATTCAGTTATGAAAATCTGAAAAGTAATATTTCTTCCGTTTATTAGTGAATCAACCCAATCTTGTCTTCTTTTAAGTTTCCATCCTATGAATTGGTTTGCAGCAAAGTCTAACATCTTTGTTGGTTCTTGGAATGCCACATGGGCCTATAATGTGGTAGTTTTCCGTTGCTTTCCAATTTTTGGATCCAAAAGATAATATGAATTCAATAAATGTTTACGAAAATTTGAAATAATAAAAGTAAAACCGTTGATTTTCCTTACGTATTGGCTTCCCTTTGATCTTGTAAATTTATTCATATACACAGCGGAAAAAACTTATAAATATACACATAATATAACAATTTATTTACTTAAGAGAAAATATTTCGAATGAACCACATCTTTTTAAACCTTAAAATAAGGATTTTAAATTTTTGAAGGTCATACGTTTATCCTAAACATGTGTTTAAAAAATATCGTTATTAATTTAAAGCTTATTATTTGAATAACATTAGAACGACCTTTTTACATAATGTAAAAGCTCAAAATTCTATCTAAGAAGCATATTCTATTTTTTACTAAGATAATTTTATAATGACATACATAAATGTACTTATTTCTTTTAAAGCATAAACAACTTATAATATTATAAACTGTTAAATTAAAAAAAAAAGTTATATGCATCACAATTTATTTTTTATTTTTCGCGACAGCTGTTTCGTCAACCGATATTGACATCATCAGGTGTTTACATCTGATAATGTCTTTCTTTCTTCTTTTTCTTTACTATCTCATTTTCTTTACTGACCACATTTATGAAATATTTCTAATATTGAACATATTATAAACATTGTTCAAAGAATCCGTAACACAAAGTTATGGCGAATTTAGAAGAAAAACATTTTTATTTATTATACGTAAATATGTCTTACTTACTTGCTTATAAAACAGGTATCATCCACCGCTGGGCATGAGCCTTCATATCACCAGCAATTCTCCTTATATCATCAGACCATTATGTGGGGGGTATTTCTCCGCTACTTATTTATACGAGTTCTTCATTCCCCAACCCGTCTAGTCCCCCTGTAGCCTCCCAGTCTGAAATTTATAAAATAAATAAATTATTATTATTGTTTTGTTAGGCAAAACTCCGACTGTTTTACTGTTTATTATTATTATATGTTATATCGCCTTGAAGAAGCTTGGGTAGAAGCTAAACTATTTGGTATCAATTATAATAAACATACCGTGGTTATATACAAAACAAAATTACCAAAGGAATCCAAGGACAAGAGACATATGCAAGGTGGCCAATTCCTCTTAAGAAATAGGATGAAAGGCCAATACCAAGAAGAAGAAGAAGAAAAATAACTTTAAAAATAATAATAACGCTTCTTGATATGCGGACGCTGAGGATGATAGCAGGAAAACTCTTCGAGACAGGGTGAAGAACACGACTTTCCGCGATATCTGAAAGGTGGAAGATATCGTAAGATGGACCAGACAACGCAAAAGATACTGGAATGCACACATGCAGAACACATACGTTGCGGAGCATCAGATAACTGTTGGCTACCGTCCCCCAGGAAGATCACCAAAGAGATGGAGGGATAGCTAAGAGTCAACCACCCAAGAGAGGCCAGTCTGACTACAGGATCAATGGTCTGTTCCCTGACCCATCTGAGGATGTTGACTGTCGCGCTGGGGTGGGGGTTTCATGCTTGTGTTTATTTAATTAATTTACATTTTGGCGGGAAACAGAAAATGGGTAGTTTGAATGTGGCCTGGGTTCCTCTTGTTTTTCTTTAATCACAAAACTCCAGTAACGGAAGTCCCGCTTGGACGAAGGACGGGCCTAGGGATTGATAGAGCGAAGCTGACGAAAGGCAACGTCCGCCTATAACAGCTTCGGGAAAGCGGTGGGACTTCTATAATTCCCTATAAAAAAAGACCAATGGTCCAAAAGAAGAAGAATTTAAAAATATATATTAAATATGCACGATGCGATTTCAAATGTAATAAAAATTCTGGTGGAATTTGAAATGAAGTTTTGGAAGTGTTGAGATTAATAAAGCTTCTAAATTCTATAGTCGTTGTTGTGAATAGTTCACGCATCAACCGACAAATTGAAGCATTCGTAGTGACACAATTGTTTGCGGGTGGGCGTGACCGCGGAACAACGTGCGTGATGGCCAAAACAACCGCAGGCAGTGCGGAGGCGTGACCTCGGAAAACAGGGTACAAGAAAAGGATATAATAAAGAATGTATGACACCTCTGATCTTTTACCCCCCGTTCATAATACTGAAAGATGGTAGGATTACGTTGTTTTAACGACTGCGGTTTACCGTTGCCTATCTTCTTCTTCTTCTTCTTCCTCAGCCTATTCCCGTCCACTCCTGGACAAAGGCCTCCTCCTTTTGCTTCCATATCATTCTGTCCTGTGCAGACTGCATCCAGGTTATTCCGACGTGTCTGTTTAGATCATCCTTCCACCGTAGTTGCGGGCGCCCTGCACTTCTTTTCGCCGTCCGCGGTCTCCAAGTCAGGAGTCTTCTTGTCCATTTTTCCGTTGGGTATACCCAAGTAGATTGTGTTGCTTTTGGATCAATTTTCTTTTTAAATTATACACCTTAAAATGTTAGGTTCCCTGTGTTCCTGTCCCTAGTTTCCATGACTGTTTTCTCTATTTCCATAAGATTTTTTTATTTCTCTTTCATCATTACAAGTTTTCTCTCCCATCCCACACTCTGTCACAGTTTTATAATAGGCCATAAAATCATGTACCATATTTTGCTTTGTTTTGTTAGACTGCGGTTTACCGTTGCCTATACCCAAGTAGATTGTGTTGCTCTTGGATCAATTGTTTTTTTAAATTATACACATTAAAATGTTAGGTTCCCTGTGTTCCTGACCCTGGTTTCCATTACTATTTTCTCTATTTACTTAAGATTTTTTTATTAGGATTAATTGTATCTCAATAGAGACGAATATGTAAATTGTTTTCTGGGAACAGAAGGTGGTGGCCGAGGCGCTTACAGGACTTATGACCTGTCATTGGTTGGGTTGAGCGATCGCTTTATGTTTAACAACATTCTCCGTTCCGCCTTTTTTTTCCCTTATGACCACCATGTCTGATAAATTTTTGGAACTTGTATATATGGTAGGATTCCACGTCTATCTTTACATTTTAAAGTTCACTCTACACTAGCGTCATCTATTAAGATTGGAAAGCATTAAGCAGAAAACCTTTATTAATGTACTGTGAAAGTCTCTGCAAATCATACAGTACTAGATTTCGCCTGGAGATGTCTCTCCAATTTGTATACATTCAAAATGTTGTTGTAAGATTTTTTTATTTGTCTTTTATCATTACATGTTTTCTCTCCAATCTCACACTCTGTTACAATTTTATAATAGGCCATAAAATCATGTACCATATTTTTTTTTGTTTTGTTAGATTGGGACATAGATGTGGATTGAATTTAAACTGGATTAAATGTGGCCTAGATACACTTTTGCCTTTTGCTTTTCTTCTGGAATGGTGCATTATCCAGCTAATGTAATGTGTCCTGCGTGGATGGGGGGCGGGCCTAGGGATTCTTTGAGCGAAGCTGACGAAGGGGCGCCGCTGCGTCCTATAACAGCTTCGGGTAAGCGGCGGGTAACCTTCTATGTCTTTATTTAACTGTTACTTTGTTAATTTGCATTTGTATTAACAATCACTGTATGATACCCTACAATAAATATACCCAAGTCGATATATGATCAATCAATGATCAGTAAATTTTCACAAAATATATTACAAACAACAATTATAGATTAATGCATCTATTGAGATCAGGCAAAATATAATATATATAATATAATAACAGGAAAGTCTTCAAAGAATGCATCTTGTCAGTCATGACGTACGGAGCCGAGACGTGGACATTGACACAAAGTCTAGTCTACAGATTCAAGGTCGCCCAATGCGCCATGGAAAGAGCCATGCTTGGAATAACCGTGAGGTACAGATTAAGAAACGAATTTATTCGACAACAAACCAAGGTGACTGAGGTGGCTCTGAGGATGGGCAGGCTAAGGTGGCAATGGGCTGGCCATATCTGTCGGAGAACAGATGGCCGATGGGGGAGACGGGTTATTGACCGACGATCTGAAGAGGATTGCTGGACATGGATGGATGGGAGCAGCAATGGATATGGGGCGGTGGTGTGCTTTGGGAGACGCCTACGTTCACCAATGGATGACAGACGGCTGATGATGAACACCAGGAATACATGAGAGATGGATCGACTTTAGAATAAAATATACTCTCTAAAGTCAAGAGTATTTGTCTTCTGAACGTACTTTCACAAATATGAAAGACGTCGATCTCCGAAGGATCATGTAAGCAGTTTGATTGCTCTACCCACCGGCATCACCGGGTGCAGGTTGGCCATTAAATCATATTTATCTGGAACAAGTTGATGAATTTCCATATTAAGGAAGTGCATTTGGCCAAGAAATCATTTGAGCAGAATACAAAGCGTATTCAATTCTGCTGCCACATTGATTATGAGGCAACAAAAATACTGTCATATTACGCCTCTACTGAAGGAACTTAACTGGTTCAAAAATCGAGAGGGAGTAAAATACAAATTGTGTTTAATAGTGTAAGGCTCGACACCAGAGAGCGCCAGCGTATATTTTGGAATATAATGGACAAAATATCCAATACAAATATGATATGTGAATGCAGTGCAAATGAAAAGTTCATTAAACCGGGTGGTGGTCTAGGGGATAGAACGCTTGGCTCCTGATCCAGGGGACATGGGTTCGAGCCTAGACCCGACCAGATTCCTTCTTTATAATAATAAGCTATTTTCTGCTCACATTGAAGATTGTAAAATAAATTCTAATATCATTGATGTAAATCCTTGATATTAGTTTAAAAAAAAAAAAAAAAAGAAAAAAAAAATTAAAATTAAAATGATTAATAAATAAAAGCTTATTTTTTAATAACTGCTACCACTTTTTATTTGAATTTTGATAGCGACCGATTTCGTTTAGTCGCAGGCCAATATGTCTCTGCCTGGCAAAATCTCGTTTTATTAAAAATAATATCGTTTTATTTCAATATTATTTACAAACCTATGAAAATTGCATTCCCCGTCAATGGCAAGACGTATCAATTTTTAAATAGGACCATATCTTGGGTCTAGAAGTTCCTTGGCTACGGTATAAATAGATTTGGGGTGGTACTTTCAGACTCCCACGTACATTTTACTACCCTTAACGGTGTCGAGAGGATGAGGGGTTGAATTTTGCAACGAAATAATACTATCTTTGTTTCTATATTCGAGATGAATCGATTTTTAAATTCTACATTTTCTTTTCTGTTGACTATGAGTAGACGACGAAATAATATCAAGAGTACTTATTTTTAGCAAGAGCCTATAATATTGTATGAAATAAAACGAATAATATTCTACGTAAAAGGCGGGCTTGTATCGTGATTACTATTTTAAAGACTATTGATCATGTCAATAAACAAAGATTAATGAATGTAGAATTTTATGTCGATTTTTTTTAAAAATTATTATTATTATTATTAAAATCGATGTAAAGGGTAGTTATAGCTGTTATATTGATTCTCGTGACATGTAATAGGTAACTAATCTTTCGCCATTTTATTGTCACGTGAATTCTACACCAGACCAAATATCACCTCAGAAATAAGGAGTGCCACAGAAGAGATAGAGAGCTTTAAAACACGATGAAGATCTTTGTGGCCGATTGGCAAGTTCAACGACTTCCACACCGAAGAATCCGAGTTCTCTTTTTCTTATTCTTCTGATTGTAGATCTTGCGATCTGTTAATGTAGGATGTTAACTTTCTTCCTGTGATGAAGACGACCAGACTTCTCTCCATCTCTTTGGTGGTCGACGGCCCTCTGGAGTCTCGTGCATCACGATATTAAGAATTCTTGCTGGATCCATTAATTCGATGTGGTCCCTCCAGAATCGTATTTTCTGCCTACTCCATCTCTCTACGTCTTAAATTTTGCAGGATTTGCGAATTTCTTCATTGGGTATTCTATCTCTAAGGGTTCTCCCCACAATAAGTCGCAATGTTCTCATTTCTGCAACTCTTAAGAGATGTTTGGTTCTGACTGTGTCTTCTCTTACTTTCCGTAGGTTCCGTAGGTCATTTTGGGCCTGATGCATGTTTTAGAAATTCTAACTTTGCTTTCCACTAGCATATGCTTATTGTCCCAGAGAGTGTTCCTTAGGCATCCGGAGATAACTGCAGCTTTATCAGTCTGTTTTTTTAACTTCATTATATAGATCGCTGCAACCAGATATCTCCACACTTAGATATCTGAACTTCATGACCTGTTCTATGGGTTCATCGTCTATAACCAATTTGCATCTGAGAGGCTGTCTGGGTATTGTTAAACATTTTGTTTTAGCGACGGATGTCATAATATTATACATATGTCATTGATCTGATGTAGAATTCACGTGACAATAAAATGGCGATAGATTGGCTATCTATCACATGTCATGAGAATCAATATAATAGCTAAAAAAACAAACTGCATACAGTCATTGGGTTCAAACGACTTGTTGTATACAAACAAAACATGATTTGCACAGATTCTCCCAAGATTCCAAAAAGCATTGCTACCAACCTTGAAAATCTACGCAATTATTTAGAATAATATTGATAACAAATTCAGTTTTCTCTGTTAACTTCAAATAAACTGTATCAATTTATTCAACCAAAAACCCTTGAAAGTCACCCCATGAGACGATTATAAATCGACGTCCGGTCGGTCTCAGAAATCGTTCATCGGAATCACCTCGGATTTTTAAAGTATTTTTCCTTGAAATGATCAACCCCCTCTTAGCCAACTGAGAAGCACCCCCTCTTTTTTCTCTCCCTCATCAGGACCAATATTTTAAAGTGGCTTTTAACGTTTTACCATCTCAAGTTTGGGACTTAATAGAAAGTAAAGCGAATGGAAAATAAACGATTTATACTTAATTGTACACATACTGTTGTCTAGATTTATGTTTTTAATAAAATAGTTTTTTTATACTTTATTTTAATAACGCATTAAGAAATATTCTCTCTTAAAATAGAATATATTTCAAAAGGACATCTCCAGACTCCAAAAACAACAAAGTAAAATAATAAAATCAGCTTATAACATTAACTATCTTACTCCAATCATACAAGTATACAAAACAAATGGACATATCAGACCTGACCAAATTCGAGAGATTGAAAATTGTACACAGAGTGACCATGGAAGAGCAACAGACAGCAGCTACAAATTAACCAAAAATTCAGACGTACACAGACACTGGACCAGGAACTGTAACAGATATTAATGTAGAGGAAGCCCGAGAGGTATGCCAGGACAGAGAATTTTGGCGATCCATTCTCCCTGCCTACCCCTCCGGAGAAATGGCGCGATGGTTAGTAAGTTAGTTAGTTTTATCATGAATTATTAAAAAAATGTATTTTTAATATACATTTAATAGTGTTCCAAGGGTGTGTTTTCTGTACTATGAGCACGAATCTTTTTTACCCCGGACAGGTGGCTAGCCTTACCCAGTGACCCTCCTCCTTTCTCATCCAGGCTTGGGACTGGCAACGGCGGGCTGACACTGTGCGAACCAAGGGATTACTAAGAACATCGGAGATGAAGGTCCTAAGATCAATTACTGGAAAAACCCTCCGAGATCGTGTCTGCAACGTAGACATAAGAAAAACTTGCGAAATAGAGGATATCGTTCAGTGGAGTAGATCCATAAGAAAATACTGGAGGGACCATGTAGCCCGAATGGATGGTGACAGATTTGCATATACAGCCGTTATGAAATCCCCTCCGGACACCGCCCACCTGGAAGGCCGCCTAAGAGATGGAGGGACAGCTGGATCTCATCATCCGACGAGACATGATTTCTGTGTCACAGATCGTCAGATCTATTAAAAGAAGAAGAAGAAGAAGAAGATTTAATAGTGAAATTAAAAAGAACGTAAACCGTGATAATGATATAAGGTCAGCGTAATGAATTTACAAGGGAGAGAAAATATATGAAAGCTTTGTCTTGCTCACAGTACATTTTTAATGCTCCTAAAGGAAATATTTGGAGGAAATTGCGGTGTATTCTGCGTAAATTAGCTCAGCCCAATAAATTCATTTCAGCGCCGAATTTATCTTAAGCTCACGTCAAAAACACGAAAAAAATAATAATTACTGTTATGTTATACCCACCGGATCTAATTAAATTATCGCATCCCAAGGGCGGTGCGCTCCCTTGGAGATTCTGGAGGAAATTCAGGAATCTTGAGAACTTTCCAGAGTGAAATTCGATCATCTGTAAAGATAAAATTCATTTTAAAAATCTTGTATAAGTATCAACTACATATCTATTTCTTCAACAATTATTATTATTATTATTAATATTTTTGAATGTGTACAAATACTTGTAGACAAATACTGGATTTTAATCACCCATTGCGGGCTATCAATTCAAAATAAAATCCAGCATTTGTCTACAAGTATTTGTATACATTAAAAAATGTTGTATAAAACAAAAACTGGTCTAAGTTAGCATATAAATTGGAGTGACATTTCCAGGCGTTATCTAGCAGTGCGTTTATAGGCGGTAGCCTTTCACATTGCGTTTTAAAGATATTCTGCTTAATGCTTAAATCTAATCTTCATAGATGGCGCATTGAACCTGACATATGAATTGTGGTGTTGGCTATTAACATATATACAACTTCCAAAAATTTGTCAGACATGGTGGTCATAAGAAAGGTGGAATGGGGAATGTTGTAATTACATAAAGCGTGCGCTTAACCCAACCAATGACAGGTCATAAGTCCTGTAAGCACCTAGATCACCATATTCAGTTTCCAGTTTGCATCTTCGTCTCTATTGAGATAAAATTAATCCTTATTATTATTATTATTATGTTGAATCGCTTTTTACATCATGACAGCATGAACCAAATCGATGTAAAGGGTATTATAGCTATCATAGTGATCCTTGTGACTTTTTTTTTAAAAAGGAACATAGAAGTTCCCGCCACAAACCCGAGGATGTTATAGGGCATAGCGGCGCCCTTTTGTCAGCCTCGCTCGTACGCTCCCTGGGCCTGTCCCCGGTACATCCGGGACTTACATTTAAAGATGGCAACAACAAGGGGGTGCCAGACTATATTTAATCTACCCCATCTTACTTCTATGCTCCGCTGTACTTTATTGACTAAATAAGCATAATATATAATATAATACATAATCATCAATTCTCGTGACATGTGATAGGTAGCTAATCTATCGCCATTTTATTGTTACGTGAATTCTACACCAGGCTAAAGACAGTGTCACAATCACACTGCCCTCGAAGGAAAATAAAACCCGGAACCTTCGGGGTGGCAGTCAATGCACTTGCAACTTGGCCACGAAGGTCGTGTACAATGATGTTAAACTCCATATTAAATAATCAATACGAATAAAAACGTTCGGTTTCAAGAAGTGTTAAAATAGTTTATATTTGAGAATGTCTTAGAATAGCGAAATATATCTTTCCAATAAACTATAATAAAAACAATTGTGGACAACACTATGTATGATTAAGGAATCACACAGGACAGAACAATGAGGCAGTCCATTATTTCTGCCTTACCATATCAGAAGGAATCCAAATATGTCGACGTCAGTGAGGCAGTACTCTTTCCAGAGTTTGCAATATTTTTTTTATGAATACTGCCTGACCGACACTGAAAATGTCCGAATCCGAGATGATTAGATTCAGCGTCCGAATTTCTCTTCCTACTGGCATCACCAAAGGCAGGTTGGTTCTGCGTTACGGAGTAAAGAACAATAGATGTCGGCGCTGTCGCAGGTAGTTATCAGGAACAAAAAGACCTATTTGCTCCAGAACATAGGGGTTCTTAATAGAGCCCCGAATCTGTTTGAAAAAATCTGTTGATAGTAATCCTTCCCTCCTTAGTTCGAGGGAGTTATACGCCAGCATACCCAAGAGAAATGCCGTTGGATAGAGCCAAGGATAAACCCCGTACTCTCTCATGTAGAGGGCTCTCAAGAATTTCTTTTGAACCCTCTCCAACATGAGAGAATACTGAGCCTCATGAGGACTCCATATCACGGCACCTCCCTCGAGTCTGCTCGTAAAAATAAATAAAATATAAAACAGACTTTATTCGTATTCATTAGATTATAGGTGGGAATTTTTAAATGATTTTTTTAAATCAATATTTGAATACCAATTTTTATAGTTCGAATTTATAGGCCGTCAAGGGCCACCTAGGACTTTGGAGCCATAGAGAAGAGAAGACGTAATCATAACGAAGAAACTATTTGATATCGAAAATTTTAATTTGAATAACTTTTTGAAAACATTGAATTTTTACAACACTTTTTTGCACCTTTCACAAACATGTTTCGGAACACATACTTCCCTTCTTCAGTGTATAAATTAACGAATTATAACTTTAAATAAATATTTCAGTTTATTTAATAATAAGTCTTGCTCCAGAATAACCTTTTTTGGCTTTTAAACGAATACTTTTTAAAACTTATTCTATAAAGTAATAAAATATGTCGCAGATTTTTCAAGATAAGAAAAATTCACAAAACACAAAAATAATTCAATTTGATTATGAACACGAAATACTCTCTGAGATATGCAAAATTTTTGTCAATTTATGTAACAACTGTTCCTTTTTGGGAATTTTCTTAAAATTCTCGAGTTGAACTTGCTTAAGATCATCTACCACTTACGTAAAAAGAAAGAAAAAGTTTATCAATGATTAAAGCACCGAGAGTAAATGTCTCAAAATGAAACCAATCCAATTGTATCATTTTATGTTTATCAAAAACACAAAAATATTGTAAAAAAATCTTGTATTCTCCTTGCTAAAATAAAAAAAAACGTTTTATTTTTATAAATTTTGATATGTTTTAAGACAATGACTTTGACTATATATTTAATGCCCTAGCAAGAATACGCGGGTCATTTGCATAATTATTTAATAATTTTCTAGAAGTTACATTAAATTTAAAAAGCAGTAACCTTGACTTTATATGTAATACAAGAGCAAGGTTAGACGTGTCATTTGCTTAATTATTTAATATTGAAGAAAACGCGAGTTTTCTAGAAGTTTCATTATATTTGAAAGCAGTAACCGTGACTTTACATTCTTAATTATTTAATATTAAAGGAAACGTAATTTTTTTTAAAAGTTTCTTTATATTTTAAAGCAGTAATCGTGACTTTATATTTAATGCCATGGTAAGGTTACACGTGTATTTTGCTTTATTATTTAATATTGACAAAAACAACAGTTTTCTAGAAGTTTTATTATATTTAATGGCAGTGACCATAAATATTACTTGAATGCACTAGCAACATAACACGTGTTACGAGTACATCCATAAACCGACCTTCGTGGCCGAGTGGTAAGTGCATTGACTGCCACCCTCGAAGGTTCGGGTTCTATTCCCGGCGAGGGCAGTGTGATTGTCACACTGTCTTTGGTCTGGTGTAGAATTCACGTGACAATAAAATAACAATATAGTAGCTACCTATCACATGTCACGAGAATCACTTTGGTAGTTATAATACCCTTTATATCGATTTGGTTCATGCTTTA
The DNA here is from genome assembly GCA_022606425.2 of Lepidostoma basale. Classification (NCBI taxonomy): domain Eukaryota; kingdom Metazoa; phylum Arthropoda; class Insecta; order Trichoptera; family Lepidostomatidae; genus Lepidostoma; species Lepidostoma basale. Next base: position 260,373 of record JAHDVF020000518.1, on the reverse strand, counting down.
ATGATGTAAAGAGCGATTCAACAAAATAATAATAATAATATAAAAAATATTTAAACTTTGGTAACTGGACGTGTTAATGAAAATTAAATTGAAATTAATTAGTTTTATATTGTAGCAGTAAATAATGAATTAATATATTTTGTATGAGTTCCTTTCGTCTTCTTTATTCTATGGGAAACACAAGGAAACGGCATATATTTACATACATTTGTTGAGAGGATTAAAAGAAGCCGTCATTATCCGGAATAGCGGGGAACTTAAGAAGCTTCGTTTTGCGTAACGCTCTTCGTAATCGGGGGGATTCCGGAATGCCGTAATGGGGTCATTTTTATATTCAAAACACCATTTGATTAAGGTTCTGCGGGAAGAATTTACGGAAACGCGTCGAGCATTTATCTAAAAGTGATGAAGTAATAAAAAACACACGCCGAATATATAATTATTTTAAAGATAATCCATTGTTTTGGTGGAAACACTTTGATGTTTCAACATTATTAACCGTTTAATTGAAACACTGTTATAATATCACAATTGATTTAATTTCTATGGAATTCTCGCGACAACTGTTTTGGTAAAGTATCATCAAGTGTTACAATCAACTGATTGATTGTAACACCTGATGATGCTAACATTGATTACCGAAACAGCTGTCACGACAATTCCATAGAAATTAAATCAATTTAGATATTATAACAGTGTTTCAATTAAATAATTTGTTTTTGATCAGAAGCCATTACTTGGTGGTTGGACATATTTAACACTTAATTAAACACTCTTTGTGCTTAGTATACAACCCCTTTTTTGTGAGGATGAGGGCCTACCGGTTTCGTTCTATGCGAGCGTCTTCGGGGCTTTTCACATACCCATATATCAGTATGCGTAAAGCCCTGAAGAAGCTCGCATAGAGCGAAACCGGTAGGCCCTCATCCTCACAAATGAAGTGGTTGTATACGTATATAATTAAGTGTTAAATAATAATTTTTTAAATATATTTATTTCCGATACGAAAAATTTGTAATATTAGAAAAGAAAAAACAATTTATAGTTATTTTTGCGTAATTAATAAGAATGAAAGCATATGTTTATTAGATGTTTTATTACATTTTATGGGAATGACATGTTTCATTCGTCATTCAACACCATTCAACAGGCGTCCTTAGAATCATTCATGGACGTCTGTGGTCCAAAACATGTTTTTGCTAAGTGCAGAATAGTGTTTGTAAAATACACTGTTTTAAAAAAAGTTATTCAGATTTCGTATTACGAGTATTTTATACTTTCGTTAATTTTATTAGATCAACACACACATTTTTTAATATGCTTAGTAAGAAAATAATTCAGAACATTTATTAACCTTTTGAATAAACTAACTAACTAACTAACCATTACGCCGTATTCTAGAAGGGATCAGAAGAAATAATTAACCAACTCACTGCTCTTTCCTGACATACTTATGCGTTCCTTAACATTCATGTACGCACGTCGATTTCTCCGACTCCTTAGGTAGCTGTTATTTAATATTCGATTAATTTGTTCGTGCCAGGTTTTTTCTCTAATTCATGTTCCATTTACATCGTTGGCATATACTTTCTTCAGCATTCTTCCGTCATTCATTCCTTCCCCGTGTCCAAAGCAACTTAATGACACTTAATTTTTTTTTCATAACTTTTCATTTACTAATGAATGAATTAGTAATTTGTATTAATACCACTTTATTTGGTAACACCAACCGGTTTCGTTCCCGCCGGAGCTTCGTCAGGGCGAGAGAGTAAAGTTTGTACTGTTTTGATGTTAAAATTATATTAGTTTTATCGTTTACATAAAGAATTTTGAAAGGTGTTAAAACATTTTTTTCGTTTGTTCCAAACTTTACTTTACAAACATTACATTTACGTTACATTTGTTTACAAACTTTACTCTTTCACCCTGACGAGCTCCAGCGGGAGCAAAACCAGTTGGTGTTACCAAATAAAGCGGTGTTAATAAAAAATATTAAAAGTGTATCATTATTTTATTTAATAATGTCACACCACAAATTAAGTGCTTCATACGAAAGTTGATTATATATTTGTGTACTACTGTGTACGACTGTGTACTACTGTGTACTACTGTGAACGACTGTGTACTACTGTGTACTACTGTGAGCGACTGTGTACTACTGTGTACTACTGTGTACTACTGTGTACTACTGTGTACTACTGTGTACTACTGTGTACTATTGTGTACGTACTACTGTGTTCTACTGTGTACTACTGTGTACTACTGTGTACTACTGTGTACTACTGTGTACTACTGTGTACTACTGTGAACTACTGTGTACTACTGTGAACTACTGTGTACTACTGTGATTATATATCTACTTGTGTAACGTCGACCGGTTTCGGCAGCTTGCTGCCACCTTCTGGCTTCATTTACTTCACTCACTCTATTATATACAGATTTAGTAAACATTCTTCTAATAAATCTAATTTTCCTACTTCCTAGTAACTGTTTCCTTTGAAATAAGCTGAGAATATAGATCCAATGAGACAAATTTCCTGAAATTTACCTTTGGCACATTCTGCGCTAAACACCGCACGAGGTGGAAAAAATATTTTTTCGCATAGAGCCTGGCATTTGAATAAAAAATAAAATTTTGTACCACCTACCCTAGCAAAAAAGGCAAGATAAATTACCTTAATCCATCAAGTTGGTACCTGTTACTTATATACAGCTCCTAAAATGAGATACAATGGAAATTATGTATCCTGTTCTCATATACCTATGTATTAGGTTGTATATAATATGTTGCGGAGGAATATACAACCTCCTATTATATGCGGTGTTTCTGAAAAATCACAAATTCTCGTAAAAAAACTTGAATCTTTGCAATGGATCAAACACATATCTTTTTCTTAACATATTTCGTTAAAAAAGACAACAAAATAAAATAATAAAATTACCCTATAACATTCACCATCTTACCCCAACCACACAAGTATACAGACAAACAAAACAAATGGACATATCAGACCTGACCAAATTTGAGACCTTGAAAATTGTACACAGAGTGACCATGGAAGAGACAACAGACAGCAGCTACAAATTAACAAAAAATTCAGAAATACACAGACACTTGACCACGAAACTGTGACAGATATGACTTACCGAATGCACGAACTAAGACAGGACAATCAAGGATATTGAACAATGGACTGAAACTTTACAATTAACTACCAAAAGACACAAGTCTCAACTCAATTTAAAATATACCTGAAACATTACATAATTAAAAGTAATATCTAAAAATGTATCCAAATAACCCAATTGGGGTTTAAAAAAAAAATATATATATATGAATAAAACATCTCAAATCAGTTATATTCAAAACAAAATATCTGGTATATTATTGTTAAGGGTCCACACCAGAGAGCGCCAGCGTATGTTTCGGACCTCTGCATGACATCCGTGTCAACAGAAACTTTACTCCGATCAGTGGTAACAAATGCGATTAACATTGCGATTCCAGTCAGAGCCAATAAAGCAATAAGGATTAATTGTATCTCAAAAGAGACGAAGATGTACATTGTTTTCTGGGAACAGAATGTGGTGACCGAGGCGCTTACAGGACTTATGACCTATCATTGGATGGGTTGAGCGAACGCTTTATGTTAAACAATATTCCCCATTCCGCCCTTCTTATGACCCCCACGTCTGACAAATTTTTGGAACTTGTATGTATGCTAGAATCCTGCGCCTATCTTTACAATTTTTAGTTCACTCTACTCTAGCGTCATCTATTAAGATTGGGAAGCAGTAAGCAGAAAATCTTTATTAATACAATTTGAAAGTCTATGCAAATCATACAGTACTAGATTACGCCTGGAGATGTCTCTCCGCAATGGGTAAAATCCAGTATTTGTCTACAAGAATTTGTATACATTCAAAATGTCCAATAAAGCAAGTTTCTACGCTCGTGCTTTCAGCGTTGTGGGTCCGTTGGCGTAGACTAGACTCCCTGTTAGTATTAAGTAAGAGGATAGATACGTTTGATTTAAGAAACTACTAAATACTGCATTGTTTGTTCAATCTCTTTTTAGTGCGCCCTCAGAGTAATTGATATCATAAATTCGATAAAATTAACTTTTTAATTTGACGAAAAAAGATTTTGTTTTCGAAGATTTGATTAAAAATTTAGAAACATCATGTATATAGATTTGTATAAAAACGAACCGCATGGATTTATTGTGCTTATGTTATAAAATAAGATGAAAAAAATATCCTTTTAGATTTAAGCTGATTCTCACGAAACTGATTCATTATAATCTCGGGTTGATTTTTTTGTATGAATTTAGGATTCTTTTATCATTTAGGATACAATATCTTACACGCAACACAATTATAATATCTATGGTACTCTTACCATATCCAAATTATTTTAAATAAAAAAAAAAAAAAAATACTAATGGTAATTGGCTTCGAATACTAGAGGATTTTCACTAGTTTCAAATCAAGGGATTGGTTTGCAGCAAAGTGCTGATTTTTGCTGGTTCTCAATAAACATAATTATATCACATTTTGTTAGTCAGACATATTTCGGTTACGCGTAACCTTTATCTTCTTCTTCTTCTTCTTCACTTTTGGTAGACTTAGGAGTCTGTTATTTCAGGCGGGTCCTCTTGAGACGCTGAACTCCAGCTTTCTCTCCATCGTTTGGGGGGTCTTCCTGGTCGGCGTTGTTCGTTAGGCGTTCCATGGAGAGCTATGTATGGTATCCTGTTTGAGCTCATTCTTTCTACATGTTGATGCCAGTATCGCCGTCTTTGACGTCCCTATCTGACCACATCTTCGACTTCGCAGATTTCTTGGATTGCTGTATTCCTAACTCGATCACGTAGGGTTTTGCCAGCTATAGCGCGGAGTGTTTTCATCTCGGTTATCCTGAGCATGCTTTTTGTCTTGACAGTGTCTGCCTTCGATTCAATGCCATATGTGAGGATTGGTCGCACGCAGGTCTTATAAACGCGTACCTTGCTGCCTATCCCCATGTCCTTGTTTCTCCATATGACATCTTTCAGGCAGCCTGCAACCGCTGCAGCCTAATCTACCTATGACCTTACTTCTCTGGGGAGATCATTAAAGCTGGTTACTTTGCTTCCGAGATATCTGAATTGGTCTAACTGTTCAATTTTTCTTTTATCAATGTTTAAATGTTTTTATCAAATTTATTTTATCAATTTATGTTCAACCTTTATCAATGAATACAATTTAACAATCAAATAAAACAGAGTGGTGACTTTTGCACTAAAAGGGGGTGGAGTATGGCATTAAAGTGGAAGGGGTATAATTATGATTGAAGGGAGGGGATATGAAACTTTAGGAATTGTATTTAATTTTTAATGGTTGTTTATTATTTTTTCATTATTTTTGTTGGCTTCTTTATTTTCTAACTAACTAACTAACCATCACGCCGTCTCCCCGAAAGGGTAGGCAGAAAGAATGGACTGCCACACTTTTCTTTCCTGACATATTTCTCTCGCTTCCTCAACATTCATACATCGTGTCATGCACGCGCGTTGATTTCTCTGACTTCTCACATGGCCGACATTCAATATTTGATTTATTTGATCGTGCCACGTTTTCCTCGGTCTTCATCTATTTCTGGTTCCATTTACATCATTAACGTAAACTTTTTTTACCATTATTTCTTCATTCATTCTTTTCATATGTCCAAACCATCTTAATGATCCTTTCATTATTTCGTTCATGACACCATCATTCTTTATTTTCTAAAAATTCTAAATTATTTAATGTTAGGTTTTTATTATTGATATGCAAACTTTCAATAATGTTTAATTAATTGTAACTTCGAGAATACTTTGCGAATATTTTAAAGTGTGCATTAATTTTAGTATTCCATATCTTCACGCATTTTATTATTTTAGATAACCGCTGTGAAGCTAGTGTTCTCCCATAGCCGCCACAATGAATGTTTTAATTCAATCCAAGGTCCCGCCATTTTCCATTTGTATTTCTTCATCTGTGAATTCGGTTTAAAGGTTCTAAACACTCACACGCATGCACACTTGTATGGACGTCTACACCCACAAATGCCGATATATTAAAGATGACTAAAGGAAGTGTAACAAAAAAAAAATCTAGATATGTTATGGATCTTTTATATACAGTAGAACGTCATTATCTTGACTAATTGAGACACGAGATCTTCCGGATAATCATAAGGCGCTTATTCTTTTAGCAAAATAATATTTTAATCGTTTGTTTACTCGGCTCATTTATAAACTAACTAACTAAATGTCCATTTACACTGGACCGTCATCAGCCGATACCAACACGTCACGCGTTTGCGTTGAGCAAATAATCGTTTTGTTTGTTTTGATGGTGTCTTGTTATAATAATAATAATAATAAATTGGATAATTTATAGAGCGCAATTTTTTATGAATTACTCATCTCAAGAGGACTGTAGGATATGCTCCGTTTTATGAACTAAATAAAAATAAAATAACAATTATAATAAACATATTTAGTATGAGGGCTGCACCTGACGTAGTCGATCAGCCCGTCCTATCAGGGAATGATGATTTGAAAGGGTGCGTTTTGAGTTTCGATCTAAACTCTGATTGATTATTGATGCACTTAAGGTCTGCAGAAGATTATTCCAGGCTGAAGGGCCGGCTACCGCGAAGGCTCGGTTGCCAAAGTTTGTGCTTGGACAGCGTTTTGGCACAGTCAATCTACCGATCGCAGAAGACTGAGCTGATCGCAATGTAGATTGTGTGGCATTCGTTATTCGGATATAATCGCCTTCTGCACGGCAAATTTAAATGATAGTAAAAATGATATTCTGTCAAAAAGAATTATATACTGTAGGATCCTTTTCCCTGAAAAATATAAATAATTTTTTAAGTGTCAATTTTATGTCTTTCTTCGGCAACCCCCGACGGCGATTTTATTATAGCATTTGAGATAACGAGTCGGTGAGATTCAAGGCTATTTTTATCGTGACGTGTCGGTATCGGTTGATAACTGTCCAGTGTAAATGGACCTTAAATTGTGACGAATCAGAAGATGGGAGCAAACTGATGAAACCAGGCGATGTTAAACACAAGTGGAAGCCCACTAAATGTATACTCGTATATTATATATAATTATAAATAAATTTTGTATCAATTTTTTATTATTATTTTCATGACTTAAACATAAGCTTACCTACCACCTATCATATTTACCGCAAAAATTATTTTTTCTCATCTAGTTTATAATATTTTACATCTCAGGCGAACAATTGATGTAATAATACTTAAATATCTATACTTTTCTGATTTCGAGGAATTATTTTCCATCCTTTATTCATCGATACAAACATAATGATGTTCTTGTACTATTTAATTAATTCCAGATAGCAGGGTGTTTTTTTATTACAACCCTTATTCCTCCTATTTATTTCCTATGTTGGATCAGGGTAAATCGAGTGAATTAAATTACTTACTTTAAATTTTAAAACAGCATTCTGTACACAATGCGAAAAGACTACCCAGTATTTTTATTTATTTTAAAACATAATAAGATTTTGTTACTAAAATTCAATCAAGTAATTAGTAATATCGAAATGATGAATATCTATAATACTGATATTAAAATATCTCCTATAAATTATAAAACTAACTAACTAACTAACCATCACGCCGTCACCCCGAAGGGGTAAGCAGAAAGAATGGACTGCCACACTTTTCTTTCCTGACACATTTCTCTCGTTTCCTCAACATTCATGCATCGTGTCATGTACGCGCGTCGATTTCTCTGACTCTTCACGTGGCCGACATTCAATCCTTGATTTATTTGATCGTGCCATGTTTTCCTCGGTCTTCCTCTATTGCTAGTTCCATTTACATCGTTAACATATATATTTTTTACCAATCTTTCGTCATTCATTCTTTCCATATGTCCAAACCATCTTAATGATGCTTTCATTATTTTGTTCGTAACACGATCATTCGCACCACATTCACTTCTTATATTTTCATTCGACACTCTTTCATACACAGAGTATCACACATTTCAAGAGATCTTATTTTTACTGCATTTATTCTACTTTCATCCTTCTTTTGCCAGTTCCATGCTTTGCTTCCATACATAAGGGTTGGTAGAAGAACACCATAAAAAACTATAAATTATGATTCTTCATAATAAAAAATAAATTATTGTTTCACATAACTATTTTTAAAGCTCCATTCACTTTGTTATCCGCACCAATCCTTCTTTCGACGTCACTATCCGTTTGGCCATCCGCTGTGAACATGCTTCCTAAATACACAAATTTACTCACCTGGTCCTAATTCTCTACGTTCACACTTATGTCACAAACTGTCACCTAAACCTTTTCTAAAACCATCACCTTTGACTTTCCGACATTCATCATTAAATCATTTTAATTGCATACGTCATACATTCTCAACACCAATTAAAATTAAGAAACATTTTTTTTATAAAATAACATTGTTAATACGAAAAATTTATTGTAATGAAACGTTTAATTAACATAAATTACACTCAGATTAAACGTGAAATTTTACGAAAATCTTTTAACAGACATACATATTTTTCCTTTTAGTTAGAAGCGTAGATTTCTTGTATTCGTTGTTTCGCATAGCCGAATCATGTTAACCGAATTAGGACTTGCCGCTAATTGCGGCTTGGGAATTATTATATTAATCGAACAGTGGCGTAACAATCGTAATAAACTAAACAGGGAGTCGAATATTTAGATATATTTATAGAATTACAAGTCTTGGTGTCGAGAATGTATAAGGTATGCAAGTCGAACGATTTAATGATGAATGTCGGAAAGTCAAAGGTGTTAGTTTTTGAAAGGGAAGAGCAAATGACAGTTTGTAATATAAGTGTAAATGAAGAGAACTTGGAACAGGTGAGTGAATTTGTGTATTTAGGTAGCATGTTCACAGCGGATGGCCGAATGGACAGTGATATTGAAAGAAGGGTTGGTGCGGGTAACAAAGTGAATGGAGCTTTAAAAGTAGTTATTGGAAACAAGAATTTATCAATGAAAGCGAAAATGGCCGTTCACAATGGAGTTCCGGTTCCAACCCTTATGTATGGAAGCGAAGCATGGAACTGGCAGAAGAAAGATGAGAGCAGAATAAATGCAGTAGAGATGAGGTCCCTAAGACGTATGTGTGGTAGAACGATGTACGACAGAATCTCAAATGCTGATATTAGGAAGGAGTGTAGAGCGAAAGAAGGTATTATGAACAAAATTATGAAAGGTTCGCTTCGTTGGTTCGGACATATGGAGCGCATGGGTGAAGAAAGAATGGTTAAAAAGTATACGTTAACAATGTAAATGGAGTAAGGAGTCGAGGTAGACCGAGGAAAACATGGCATGACCAAATTAATCAAATATTAAAAGTTGGTCATGTCAGAAGCCGGAGGAATCGACGTGCGTGTATGACTCGATGTATGAATGTGGAGGAAGCTAGAGAGGTGTGCCAGGATAGAGTAGTGTGACGGTCCATTCTCTGTGCCTACCCCTGCGGGAAAACGGCGTGATGGTTTGTTTGTTTGGTTTGTGTTAATAGAATTATAAAAAAGGGGAAAAGAAAATCAATGTATTATATAAAAATTTTAACATCTTTTCAGAAATGGCTAGTCATTGTGTTAATTTTGACCATCATTTCGAGACCAAAAACACAAAATTTTTACACATAGCAAATAATCCAGAAAATTATAAAATTTTGAAAATTTAAAGGCCAAAATATGTAAACTCAATGTTTTAAATAACCAAATCCATTCTTATTCCCCATTAGTATATAGTACATTAAAAACTTTTCCTCTAAACAATCTAGCTAAAAAATAATAAGACTACCTTCAACTTTTGTCACCTTTCCTATTATTGTTTATCGTTTTTTAATTAATTATGCTTCATCGTTTTTGACTCTATACTACGAGTATGTATACTTGTTCCATCCAATTAAAGTTTTATTATTATTATTAAATTTTCCACGTTAAAACTTTTATCCTGTAAATAGTAACTAACCGTTTTTTTAATTAAAATATTTAAGTATCTTACTGAATTTAAGCAAGATCTCCAAAATTGTATCAAAGAAATGAATCAAATTGACAAAGGAACATATACACATAAAGATTAAAAAAATAACGAAGATTTGACATTTGATTTGTTATTAGGTTGATGAAACAGCTGTCGCGTAAAATAAAATACAATTATCATACAAAAAACAAAGTTTATTCATTAACAGTTTAAAATGTTAAGGTATCATAGTGTTTCGGGCAAAAGAATGAAATGTTTCATATATTTCCAATAATGATAAATTCGCTAGAGACAACTACCCTCACAGAAAAAAATATCCACAAATTAAAATATGCACAACGATCCATGGTTAAGCAAAAGCCGGGAGTTTGTCTTTGAGATAAAATACGAACTGGAGAAATTAGATACCGATCCAAAGTTTCCGGCATCATACATCATACAGCTAAATTGAAGTGGCAAGTGGTTGAATTTATAGTCGGACAGGGTAGTATCAAATGGATACCAGCATACTCCAATTTTGTCAAAGTCTTGGACAAAGAAATGGAGTCCCGAGAACCCACATTAAAGGTGAACTGTGAGATTTACCGTATAGTAAAAAAGCCTATATCCAGAAAAATGAGAAGTTTAGGAAGTCTTCCGCGAGTCCCCTGAGGCTCATTATAAATTGCAATGTAGGAAAGTTTCATGTTTCATGGAGGGAATACGTTAAAAATAAGGAGGTCCTCAGCAGAGTTGAAGAGAATAGGCACATGATGAACATCATAGCGGAGAGGCGCGCGATATAGATTGGTCATGTGTTGCGACACTATTGTTTCCTGCATGATGTATTGGAGGGAATGTGGTCGAGGGATCGATTGGCAGAGGACGACCTCGTCAGGAGTACCTAGGCCAGATTTGCCGAGATATGGGCTGCACCTCTTGCGGAGTTGAAGAAAGTTGCCAAGGACTGAGCGGAGTGGAAGAGGAGAGACCGGAGAAGAAGTAGGAAAGTCTGATATGTCCATTCTCCGGACATGAACGTATTCGTTTTCTTCTTCTTCTTCTTCGTCAGCCCTTATCGGTCTACTGCTGGACATAGGCCTCCTCCCTTCCCTTCCACTCGTCTCTATCTCCTTCCAGTCGTAGCCACATTTCCCCCCCCACGGCAGCAATGTCGTCGGCCCACCTTTTTCGCGGCCTGCCGACGTTTCTCCTGTTCTCCCATGGTCTCCACCTTATTATTTTCTAGGTCCATCTATTCTCACTCTGTCTCGCCACATGACCCGCCCATTGCCACTTCAGTCTCGCTAGTGGTTCCATGATGTCCGTTATTTTTGTTCGGCGTCTAATCTCCTCATTTCTGATTCTATCTCGGAGACTGACGCCGAGCATATGTCTTTCTACATTTCTCTTGGTGAGGGTCACAGTTTCCATCCCATACGTCATCGCCGGCAGTATGCATGAATCATAAACTTTTTTCTTCAGACATTCGTTTTACCAATTAAAATATAAACCAATATCTATGTACATTTTTCAATAAAAAACATTCATATATAAACACAATTTGCGTTTAAAAAAAGAACGCTCACATTTGTGTAAATAATGTACGTTTGTTATTCATTTGTTTATGAGTTGAATTGATTGTATTTTGTTTGCTTTCTGTTGCACCGGTGCTAACATGAAAAATACAAATTGTTTTTGTTAATTATAGCACGTTCGAAATTGAATACACCACACCGCGAGTAGGTAATGGGGTTAGGGTGATTGCGGGTAGACTCCCCCGAATAGCGTACTGTTTATACGGTCCCGAGTTGCGAAGTTATTGTTGCCAACTTATCGGAACTTTCAGATGCCAGACAATTTGGAAGAAATGAAAGTTTGACCGGTCTTAGGAGTATGCTAGGGCATAGACACTATAAAATGATATATTTTTTCTTTATATTTGAACGATGTTTTAAAACTCTTATAATAAAGTGATGTGGTTCAACCTTATAAAGATATTTAAAAAAAAATACCAATCATACGATGAAAATCTTTGTAATACTTAATTCATACAAATAAAATAAAATTAGTATTGCTATTGTATTGATATTATAGGATCATTAAGATGGTTTGGATATATGGAAAGCATTAATGAAGAAAAAATGGTAAAAAAAATATATGTAAACGATGTAAATGGAACCAGAAATAGAGACAGACCGAGGAAAACGTGGCACGATTAAATAATTTAAATATTGAACGTCGGCCATCTGAGTAGTCAGAGAAATCTTTTATGAATGTTGAGGAACGAGAGAAATGTGTCCGGAAAGCAAAGTGTGGCAGTCCATTCTTTCTGCCCACCTCTTCGGGGAGACGGCGTGATGGTAAATTACTTCTTTAGTTAGTATTGATATTTTAAAAACCAGCATTTAGAATTAAATTAAAGCAATAACCTATATTTATTAGAAGAATATAATGTAATTAAAAAATCTCCAAATGATAAAGTAATGCATCTTTTGATTCTCGTCAAGACAATAATTTTTTTTTCTTCTCCATCCTGTAAACTATTGACCATGGCACGCCATGACACCAGTCTCCAGGCTGTAGCTAATGAGATGCCCGTCAGTGCGTTGATTTAATTGGACCAGCGACTTGGTGGTCGTCCTTGTGGTCCCTTTCTCTCCACTTTGTCCATGATGATGAGCTTTTCAAGGTTGTCCTGATCTCTCCGGGCTATGTGTCCAAAATATTTCAGCACTCTCTGAGAGCACATCCACGAGAGTTTTGCCCTGATATAAAACCGGTCAAAGATCGACTGGTTTGTTCTTCTTGCCGTCCAGGGTATACGCAGCATTTTCCGCCAGCACCACATCTCAAAAGCATCAAGTGTGTATCTCTCCGATGTTTGCATAGTTCAAGACTCGCAACGATAAAGGAATATGGAGAAAACATGGTCTAATCTTGGTCTTGTTAGAGATATTTTCGTTAGAGATAAAAAGGTACGCATAAAAAAGAATGCAATATGATTTTAAAAAAATAGTGAATATTTTTTTTGTAATATTTCCTTTGTGGGACAAAAATTCATTGACACATTTTTTTCATCACAACAACACATATACATAGTTTTGATTTTCTTCTTTTGGTGCCGTGCCAGGTCCCCCCAACGTTGGCGATCACTACAGTAAAGATATTCGCCAAAGTGATTCCTGGGAAAAGGTGACCAGAGTGGTTTCCCGTTGCCTTCTCTGGTGGATTTTTCTGTCGGGGTTACCTTCCCTTAGCTGGTTGGATCCGATTTGGAGGCGCCAGAAACTCGCCTTTCATCCCCTCGTTTTCTGCTGTGATCACACGGTTATGAATGTGACCCCATTGCCCGGGGTTCGCGACAGGGACGCTAACGAGTTGGACTAGTCAGTAGTGTTGCCGGTGTAATGCAACTGGGCGTTTCGCAGCATTTTATAGAATCACACCCTCCAGCAAGATGTGACTCGCCGCGACCTTACTGACAATTCAAACTCCATCGCTTTGATACTGAAGACAAAACGAGTATTATTATGAATTTCATTGAACAAATATTGTTCACGAATGTCTTATCTTTTTTAGCATTTGTGGCAACCCTGAATATAGATGAAACACAATTAATGTGTTTTTCTTGTCTTTGTGCACAGTTTTAATATAATGAAAGGCCAGGGCGAGAAACTAACGATAATAATGAGCCCTCGGGCCGGGGCCACAAGGTCGACATTCCTGAAATAATAAACGCTGTCTCGAACAATGAGAAATATTCTTTGTTGTTTATTTTTCTGTATTTTTTCCTTGACATAACACAACTAGATACAAACGCCCTTTGATTATTGATAAGATTTTATTTTAATTACGAATATTATAATTCCTTCTATATTCGCCATACTTTGTGTTATAATTGTTTTATTTATCTTTTTCTTTTTTTATATACTTTGTTTATACAACACTCACATAAATTTTTTTTTAAAATTACATAGACATGTTTCGAACAACCAGTCCTTCTTCAGTGATACATATTATAAAGATACATATTCTGTATGTATCTTTATAATATTTTGTAATCATAAATATTCTGTATGTATCTTTATAATATTCTGTTTTTATAAATATGTATCTTTATAATACGTATCACTGAAGAAGGACTGGTTGTCCGAAACATATGTAAGTGTTGTATAAACAAAGCGTATAAAAAAGAAAAAGAGAAATATTATAATCATTTGCAAGGTAAGAAATATTACATGAATTTAAAATTATTTTGATAGTAAGTGTTAAACGACATTTTTCTATGAATTGAAAAACTAAATTATATAGAAGAAAACGTCGAATGTCATTTGATTATGGACTTAGAAGGGTAAACTATGTCATTCCATCTTAAATATAATAAAACGCTTAGAAGACAGACGTTTTCATTCGTATTAATCATTTAATATGGAGTCTTACATCATTGTTCAAGAAACAATAAATAATTATAACACTAAAACTGTATAGAAACCTTTTTTAAAAACCTTAAGGTGGAGGTCTCCTCCGAAACATGTCGTGGTATTTAATATTTTAGTGGATAATTAACAACGTTATTCAAGGATTAATTTTATTTTAATAGAGACAAAGATGCAAACTGGAAACTGAATATGGTGATCGAGGCGCTCACAGGACCCATGACCTGTCATTGGTTGGGTAAAGCGCACGCTTCATGTAATTACAACATCCCCCATTCCATCCTTCTTATGCCCACCATGTCTGACAAATTTTTGGAAGTTGTATATATGTTAATATCCAACACCACAATTCACATGTCAGTTTTAATTTACAGACCAGCGCCATCTATGAAGATTAGATTTAAGCATTACAAGTATTTGTATACATTCAAAATGTTGTATAAAAACAACGTTATTGTTCAATTTCCAAAGTGTATTACAATGGAGTACCCCAGTTTCGATATATATTTTTTTATAATATGTTTTTTTCGTCGTTATTTTGTAAATAATAATATGTTTCCTAATAAACGCAATCATTAAGGAATTAATGATACATAAGCAAAGATAAGAGATCTTCTTAAATCTTAACATTTGTAATCCTCACAGGGATTTGTCCAATTAGAACAGATTAGTCGGTTTTAGTAAGTACATGCCCCCTTAAGTGATAATATAAAAGGCACTTTTTAAATCATTTAATATATTTATTGTTTCTTAAAACTTTTTGTTAAACTCAATGTTAAACAATTAATATGAATGTGAATTTATTTATTGTTCATTGAAAGTAAAGGCGTTAACACTGTGGAATTCCATTGTAAATTGGAACTTTAAACACAACACTTGTATTAGTCATAATTTTGAGGACTAATAACAGAGCGGAATAATTGATTTTTAAAAGTTATAATATTTTAGGTGCTAAGATGAATTGTTTGTCAGTCAGCTGTTTGTTATATGCAGACGATGCTGTGATAATAACTGACAGTAGAGAAAATTTGCAAGTCTTAGTGTCAAGGATGTATGAGGCATGTAAAAAGAGCGACTTGGTGATGAATGTGTCTAAATCTACAGTGATGGTTTTCGAGAAAGAAGAATGTATGACGATTTGTGATATAAGTGCGATGGGCGAGAAATTGGAGCAAGTTACCGAATTTACGAATCTGGGAAGCATGTTTACAAGAGACGGAAAAATGTAGAAAGACATCGAAAGAAGGGTTGGTGCTGGGAATAAAATAAATGGCGCACTCAAAGTCATTACTCCAAATAGAAATATATCCACAGAAGCAAAAATGGCAGTACACAATGGAGTTCTAGTGCCAACCCTCATGTATGGAAGTGAAGCTTGGAGTTGGCAATAGAAGGATGAAAGCGGGATAAACACCGTAGAAATGAGATCACTAAGAATAATGTGCTGGAAAACGTTGCATGATAGAATACTGAACGATGAAATAAGATAGAAATGTAAGGCAGATTACTGCATCATGCATAAAATTAAAAAAGGATCCCTGAGATGGTTTGGACATATGGAACGAATGGATGAGAGTAGAATGGTTAAAAAGTTGTACACAAGCAGCGTAAGTGGAAAAAGAAGCCGAGGATGACCGAGGAAAATATGACATGACCAAATTAATCAATTACTAAATGGCGGTCACATTCGAAGTCGGAATAATCGACGTGCGTGCATAGTACGATGTATGAATGTAGAGGAAGCCCAAGAGGTATGCCAGGATAGAGCATTGTGGCGATCCATCCTCTCTGCCTACCCCTCCGGGGAAATGGCGTGATGGTAAGTTAGCGAGTTAGTTAGTCATAATATTAAGTACATTATTATAAGTAAGTACATAAATTCATTTGAAAATAACTGGAATAGATAATTATTGGGAAAGGGAGTTTGCAAACTAAAAGTGGAAAGGGTATTTAAAGATAAAGGAGTAAATGGAGGAATCTGATTATTAATGATGTGTTCTCCCAACTTCACCGACTTGAGCATTTCCAAAGATTCAAGCTTGTAAAGTTTAATTCTGTTGTTAATTGTATTTAATAATATTGTGTCTTTTTAATTAATTAATTTTTGCCGCACTTTATAATAGTCAATTGTGACACGTAATACGTTTGTACTGTTTTGTTGTTAAAATTTTTTCGTTTTTCTAAAGAATTTTGACAGGTGTAAAAATAAATTTTTCATTTGTTCCAATGACAATTTGAATAATTTCTTCAATATTATTTTTAAGTTCTTGCTGGTTAAGTGCCTAATTATAGATAATTTAAAAAAACGGTGGATACGTGTAACATAAATTAACTTAACACAAAAGTCCGGATCCTCCATGTCAACATGTGCAACATCGAAAAAAACATTATGTGTTATTACATTATGTGCTTAATTAAAAAAACGGTGGATACGGGAAACAAAAAATAAATAGACAATATGTGCACCATCTAAAATGAACATTTTGTGTTAAATTATTTTTATTTTGTTATTATATTTTATATCATTGTATTTTATATTATTAGTTTAAGATTTATTTTGTGGGTGTTGGAAGATCGAAGTGTGCGCGGGAGATGCCTATTGGTGGTGATGAGGTTCGCAACCCATCACACCGCGTCTCCCGCGGGGCGAAAAGAGAAGGATGAAGTGCCGCATCAGTAAAAGTGTGACAGTTCATTCTTTCTGCCTACCCTTTCGGGGAGACGGCGTGATGGTTAGTTAGTTAGTTAGTTAGTCTTTTAAGTCAAAACCATCTCCAGACTAGATATAATGTTTGGCCATCTCAGAAAAAAACAGCATGTTTGGTCAAAGCAAGTTTGTGTTCATTGACACGTGTTAAATGAGGAGATAAGACGCCGAACAAAAATAACGGACATCATAGAACGACTAGCGAGACTGAAGTGGCAATGGGCGGGTCATGTGGCGAGACAGAAAGAGGATAAATGGACCCAGAAAATAATAAGGTGGAGACCATGGGAGAATAGGAGAAACGTCGGCAGGCCGCAAAAAAGGTGGGCCGACGACATTGCTGCCGTGGGGGGGGAAATATGGCTACGGCTGGCAGAAGATAGAGACGAGTGGAAGGGAAGGGAAGAGGCCTATGTCCAGCAGTGGACCGATAAAGGCCGACGAAGAAGAAGAAGAAGAAGAAGAAATGTTCGTTCTGTTACACCTATGAAAAAGCATCGCAGTCCTTACATTTAATTATGTAAATCCCACTTTTCTGCCAAATATTCGTATCTTTTTTTTATTTTTTATTTTTTAATTTAAAATGAGTTGGTCAACATTGTTTCTTGGATAATGTAGTAAAACTCCATTTTAAATAATTAGTAAGAATAAAAACGTCTATTTTTTAGAAGTTTTATTATAGTTTATACGAGTAACAATGACATGTTTTCCCTACTAAGGCAATATGAATTGTCGAATGAAATATGTAATTCCCATAAGATATAATAAAACTTCTAGAAAACTGACGTTTTCATTTATCTTAATTATTTAATATGGAGTTTTACACTAACTAACTAACCATCACGCCCTCTCCCCGAAAGGGTAAGCAAAATTAATGGACTGTCACACTTTAACTCCATCCTTCTCTTTTCGCTTCACGGGTGACGCGGTGTGATGGGTTTCGAACCTCATCGCCACCAATAGGAATCTCCCGCGCACACTTCGATTGTAATATATCCACAAAATAAATCTAAATTAAATAATATAAAATACAATGATATAAAATAAAATAACACAATAAAAATAATTTAACACATATTGTCATTTTTAGATGGTGCACATATTGACTATGTAATTTATGTTCCACATATCCACCGTTTTTTTTGATTAGCTGTAATTAGGCACTTAAAACAAACTAACACCAGCAAGAACTTTAAAATAATATTGAAGACATTATTCAAATTGTGATTGGAACAAATGACAATTTTATTTTTACTTTTCTGCCAAATATTCGTATCTTTTTTTTATTTTTTATTTTTTAATTTAAAATGAGTTGGTCAACATTGTTTCTTGGATAATGTAGTAAAACTCCATTTTAAATAATTAGTAAGAATAAAAACGTCTATTTTTTAGAAGTTTTATTATAGTTTATACGAGTAACAATGACATGTTTTCCCTACTAAGGCAATATGAATTGTCGAACGAAATATGTAATTCCCATAAGATATAATAAAACTTCTAGAAAACTGACGTTTTCATTTATCTTAATTATTTAATATGGAGTTTTACACTAACTAACTAACCAACACGCCGTCTCCCCGAAGGGGTAGTCAGAAAGAATGGACTGCCACACTTTTCTTTCCTGACATATTTCTCTCGATTCTTCAACATTCATACATCGTGTCATGCACGCGCGTCGATTTCTCTGACTCCTCACATGGCCGACAATCAATATTTGATTTATTTGATCGTGCCACGTTTTCCTCGGTCTTCCTCTATTTCTGGTTCCATTTACATCATTAACTCATAATTTTTTTACCATTCTTTCTTCATTCATTATTTCCATATGTCCAAACCATCTTAATGATCCTTTCATTATTTTGTTCATGACACCATCATTCGCACCGCATTCACTTCTTATATTTTCATTCGACACTCTATCATACACAGAGTATCCACACATTGAATATTCTTTATATAAACGAAAACAATAGAGTTTTACACCATTGTTCAAAAAATATTACATAAAATAATTGTGTGTTGCCATTTTATATTTTTCCCAATTTAAAAAGAAAATTATTCCTAAATGAGATTTTTTGAGTTCTTATCGATTATTCGTTCTAGGAAACATTCCAATTCATACAACATATTACTGCTTTTGAGAATATTCTTTATCGTCTTTTGTTATTTACGCTTATAAACTTACTCAGCTGATTGTAGTCGAAAACATAAAAACTTCATCGAAGAGTGTTTTTTTACCTCTCTTCTAATGAAACATAATATAAAAGTTTTGTTCGTTCTTCAGCTTTATCGCACTTTTTCTTTCGCACACATTTTTCCAGAAACTTTGAGTGGTCAAGATTTTACAATAAATCTCCGATATTTATGATCCGAAACTCTCAACAAACGTTTAAAATTATGTTTTCGATAGAGAAGAAAATATTTCTAGTTATGTATGATGTCCGATATTTTTCATTCATATATTTTTTTAACTCATAAATCGTTATATGTATATAAATATATTTGATCGAAGAATATCTAACATTAAAGCAAATCCTCTATCATATATTTTTTCTTCTGCTTTCACCATATTCATTTAACAATGTTTATTTCTTTGTAAACAACACTTAAATTAAATTATCACAAACACGATTCTAACACAGACACACTCTTTATCAGTGTTGTTGATACAAGATAAATATTTAAACAAAAATGTCATGAAAGCGGTCAGTTTTGACTGATATCACAATGAATTATTTGAAAATGTATACATTTGTATAAATATTTTGAATAAATGTAAAATAATATTTTTAAGTTATTTTTAGGGTCCAGGTAATAATTTTGAGAAAAAGGAAATAAATCAATTATGGGATTTTATTATTTATGATTTTTCCTTTACTTTTAATTATACTTAAAATTTCTAAAAATTAAAGATTATTCGAAGTTATATTTTAATTATTAACGTATAAAATTTTACCGCAATTATCTTTATTGGACGAATGATTTTTTTTAGATGATTTGCGAATTCGGAATGGGAGGGAGAAATATTTGTGCTCTTCTATAGGCGGAACATGTCATTCTGAAAAAATGTATTTTTTTTCTTCTTTTCCTCATTACTGAGGGTAGTGGTCCATGAGGTGGTTTCCCTTGCGTTCTACTAAATACAATGAAATAACTAGAAACAAATCTAATGATTACTTACACTCCTGCCCCCACAACGCCATTGACTGGACTGACATAAAAGCGTTGATTAGTTGTTTCCAGCTGCCAAGATAACACCGAATCTCAAGTGGTAGTCAACGTCCCGACACGACACTGAAAGAAGAAGAAAAAGAAGATAAAAAACACATAAGCTTTGAAATGAACAAACATATTAAAATTAGTTTAAGTAAATTAAAAATATGAATACATAAATAAAATAAATATATGTTTAAATAATATAAATAAAAAATATTGAAATAAGCATAGAAATATAAAAATATAAGTATAAGTTCGTTTTCAATCAAATTTTACTTTAACATAAATTAAAATTTTATTGAAAACAAACATACATTTCATAAAGAAAATAGTATAATTTTTTTTAAATATTAGTAATTAAACATAACATCAATAAATTTAGAAATTAAAAAAACTGCAAAAAGCCATCCAAAATAATGAAAATACAGTAAACAACAAATTAAATTTAAATACAATTCCCACGTTCAAAATGTTCCAGTTATCTCACCCTTCTCCTCAATCTTAATTATACCCCATCCACATTTTTACATAACTCACCCTTTTTGGTATATTATATAAGTGATCACTCTGTTTTATTTTATTGTTTAAATTTTGTACATTGAAAATGTTGTGTTATAACCGAAACATATCTGTGAAAAGTACAAGATAGTGTTAAGTGCTGTTATATTTAATCGATTAACTATTTTGCCATTTGTAAAGTAACAATATTTTTTAAGCAGAGCGTGCATACCCTTGACAAAGCTGTTACGAAGTTGCTTAATCATATTAAATAATTATTCAAAGAACCTTGCTTCATTGGAATAATAAAATTTCAATTAAGTATGGCGAAAAGGGAATACGTAATTGTAAGACGAGACTAAGCAATGTGTCAGTCTTATTAAATATGTATGTTAATGTATAAGTCCTTGGTCCTTTAGGGATTTGAACAAGGATACTCGAGTATCTCAGTCCTTTGTTCAGATTTAACGTTTCGGATCCCAAAGATGGTTTAAGTCTACATATATTATTTATTTATTTTAATACCCTTAAGTGTACAAGGTGTTATATTAATTATAAATTGTGACCGTGTACAACTTTTATAAATGATTTTAAGTTGTTAATAAGGAAACTTAAACAAATTTATATTTTCTTTGAATATTTAAATGTATATTTAGTTTAAATCCACTAATGTTTGTGTCTTTGACCAGTTTCGGTAAGTCACTGCTATCTTCTGATTCAGATTTACATTAAAACAATGTAAAAATAACTAACTAACTAACCATCACGCCGTCTCCCCGAAGGGGTAGGCAGAAAGAATGGACTGCCACACCTTTCTTTCCTGACATATTTCTCTCGCTTCCTCAACATTCATACATCGTGTCATGCACGCGCGTCGATTTCTCTGACTCCTCACATGACCGACATTCAGTATTTGATTTATTTGATCGTGCCACGTTTTCCTCGGTCTTCCTCTATTTCTGGTACCATTTACATCATTGACATATAATTTTTTTACCATTCTTTCTTCATTCATTCTTTCCATATGTCCAACCCATCTTAATGATACTCGTATACAATGTACATAATTTTATTTCATTATTTACAATTAACTTCTACCAAGGAATTTCAATAATAAATTATTTTTGAATGTCTATTTGTTTATTTATTTTTTAATTGTATTTTTAAATTAATATATAATTAAAAAAATGATAACTATTTTTGACGCCAATTAGTTTCGCTTTTACCCGTGCTTTATCACAGGGCATTATTAAACCTTTTCTCATTCACTTTGTATTGTGGGTTCTTATTTGAATAACTTTTAGTTACAAGTTTTGGACGGCAGACGCAAATAAAAAAAAACGGTTAAATTTTTTATACTGAGGAAGGTGTTTGCGGTCCGGAACATATTTGGTAAAGTTAAGTTTTGTCGATTAACAATGTTTTTTTAAAGTTATTCAATATATTTTACTCTTAAAATCCTTTTTTTTTTACTAAATTTAGGTAACTCATTTAACAGAATATTTTAAGAGTTTTTTCATTTCACGTGAATAATATTTAAAAATAATGTTTTATTACTAACTAACTAACCATCACGCCGTCTCGAAAGGGTAGGCAGAAATAATGGACTGCCACACTTTAACCGATGCGACACTCCATCCTTTTCTTTTCGCCCCCGCGAGAGACGTGGTGTGATGGGTTGCGAACCTCATCGCCACCAATTGGCATCTCCCACGCACACTTTGATCGTCCAAAGTCCACAAAATAAATCTTAAACAAATTTTATAAAATACAATGATATTAAATAAAATAACAAAATAAAAATAATTCAACAGTTCTTTTAGATGGTGCACTTATTGTCAGCTGGACGATCCGGACATTTATGTTTATTTAATTTATATTTCACGTATCTGCCGTTTTTTAATTAACTGTAATTAGGCACTTAAAACAATCCAATACGAGCAAGAATTTTGAAATTATTTTTAAATATTTTAAATATTAAAAAAAGCTAAGATGGCAGTGCATCATTATGTTCTTGTGCCGATCCTTATGTATGGAAGTGAAGCATGAAACTCCCAAAAGATGGATGAAAGTAGAATAAATGCAGTAGAAATGAGATCTCTGAGACGAATTTGTGCTAAATCATTATATGGTAGAGTGTCTAATACAAGTAAAAGAAGTGAAAACGGTGCGAATAAAAGTGTTATGAACAAAATAATGAAAGGGTCGTTTAGATGGTTCGGGCACATGCAAAGAATGAGTGAAGACAGAATGGTGAAGAAGGCATATGTTAACGATATGAACGGAGCATGAAATTGAGGAAGGCCGAGGAAAACGTGGCACGATCTAATCAATCAAATATAAAATATCGGTCACGGGAGAAATCGACGTGCGTGCATGACAAGATGTATGAATGTAAAGGAAGCGAGAAAAGTATGTCAGGGCAGAACAGTGTGGCGGTTCATTCTTTCTGCCTACCCCTCCGGAAAGACGGAGTGATAGTTAGTTAATAGTTTTATTACGCTATCAATTAGTTTTTTAACATACGTACTTCGATAAGTTGTTATTATTCCCTTCCTTTTTTTACACAGAAGAAGGACGAAAACAAACCCAAATATGAAGCTTCTTTATATTTACCATTTAATAATACATTTTTTTCTTTCTAAAATGTTCATATATGGAAATTTACATTATTAATCAGATTATTTTTGCATTTAATGACATGCTATTGATAATATGAAGACTACTCTCAGAAAGAAAAGGCATGTAAAAGCATCATAAGTTATTTTAAGGATCAACTTACGCGCAACACTGCTGTTTTATATGTAAAATCATTTAGGTGTACTAATTTGCGTGAAGAAATACAGGCCCAAGTAAACAAGGAAGCTACAATCTCTGGGGCTCTAAAATCCACAATATGGAAAAACAAAGACATGGCCATTAAGAGTAAGATGAGCATCTATAAAGCATGCGTAAGACCAATAATAACATATGGCGTCGAAGCAAGGGCAGATACAGTAAGGTCCAAACAAGTTTTGAGGACTTCCGAAATGAAGACACTGAAGACGATAGCAGGCAAGACACTGAGGGATCGCGTAAGGAACACCAGAATAAGAGAGATAATTATGTGAGGTTTAGGAATATTATAAGATGGAGCAGACAGCGAAAAAGGGACAGGTACGGTCATGTTCAAAGAATGGATACCACCAGACTCCCCTAAATTGCATTGCATATTCTCACCTCATAGGACTCGTCCTCATGGAAGACCTCCTAAAAGATGGAAAGACAGCTGGGAATCTACCTCACAGGAGGAGCAACACTCTGGAGAACAGACCACATAGGTCTACAATAAGGAAGAAGAAGAAGAATAAGACTTACGCGCAAAACCGTTTTATATATCCAATGAAATATTATTAGACGTGACTCTTGAATTAAGTTGCACACAACCTTTTCTTAAAAAAATCGAAAGAAAATAATTACATATGAACTAATAGCTCCTTTACTGTGTAAGGACAAAATCTGCAAAGCCTTTTTTTCTTTTGTTCTTGGCGTATTTTAATAGAACGAAAATCAAAAGAAAACTTTCCGTTGAAAGTGAAAGAAAATAAAAGAGGAAAGATTAAAACAACCTCCGCATTCCAGAGTTTTCAAGAGAAAAATAAACGAAAGGAAAGGGTTTATTTTTGGTTTTTGACAGGCTATATAAAGCTCTACAGGATACAGAACGAGGGTAAAAATAATTGATACTTTTAATAGGAAAAAAAAAATGATGAGATTCTTCAAAATACTTAAGTTATAATGAAAAAAAAATTAAAGAACTTTTTCAAATGTATATTTCGTTGAAATTCACTAATGTTTGTGTCTTTGACCGGTTTCCGATAAATAAATATTTTTTCGAATTGATTTTTATTTTTATAATTTACAATGAACTTTTACCATGAAATATCAAATAACAACATTATTTTTTGAATACTTTTCTGTTACTCGTTTTCGTTTGTAATGTCTAGTTTGTTTACAAGAAAAATAAATAAATAAGGGTTGGAACTAGAACTCTATTGTAAACGGATATTTTTGCATTCATTGATAATTTTGTAATTATAATTATATACCGTGCACATATACATTCTCATTACAAGAGTAAAAACAATATAATGATTTGCACACTCGGAAGTAAACATGGTCTTACATAATGTAGTGGCTGCAAGAAGTGTTCTAATACACTTTCTATCAAAATGAGCAATGAATATTTCAGAACGTCATGGATCCTCCTTCCACTTGTCTCACACTCGCTCTCGCTATTCCAGCGCTTGTTAAACTTTTGCGAATGTAAAAACATATTTTAATCAATCTATCATAAATATACATATTTCTTGCTGGGTATGCTGGACTACCAATCATTGGAAATTAGACGAACTATCCATTTGGGTGTTCATTTTTTTCAACTGATTCGTGGTCGAATACATAACTCGGATATTTTGAATGACTTGACTTTGTTTGTCCCTGACAGTTATCTGCGACAAAGGCAACATAGATTATTTCACCTGCCACTGTGTAGAACTAATTTACCTAAGGGTTATGCCCGTGGGCAGGGCAATAATCCTTCTAAACCGCATCTCTTTGGATGTGGACATCTTCCACGATAGTGAGGCTACCCTCAGAAAACATCTATCTCTTGAATAATGTGTTGTTCTTCTTATTGTTCCTAATTATTTATTTGGTCTTTATTTTTTAATTATCTCGTGTTTTTTGTGTTTTTGTCTATTTTTAAATTTCTTTATTGTTTTTACTGTTTAAAATAGTCTTTTTTTACCTACCTGTATAGTCATAAGCGCTTTGGTTATATACTGTAATGTTTATGATTTAAAAATAAATTGAATTGAATTGAATACAAGGCATGTGTTCGCCCCATAATGACGTTAGGGATATAAGTCATAGCCGATATCAATAGCACTTCTCAAAGTAGCAGAAACGCGAACCCTGCGCTCCATCACCGACAGAACCTTCAGAGATTGGATCAGACTTGAGACGATCAGGTCTGTCTGTAGTGTTGAGGACATAGTAAAATGGGGAAGAAGTTGAAAGAGTTTTTAAAGAGATCATGGAGGATACACGAACTGCAAAAATTGAACGAATTGAAAAAAAGACCCAGCAGCAAGATAATATAAGGAAGGCCGCCAAGGAGATAAAGAGTTAGCTGGACATCATTTTCCCAGGACAGCTCACCGTCCTTAACAGGTCATACGACCTAAATTTAAAGGAATAATAAGAAATAATTAACACTATTCATTACGCCATATCCCTGAAAAAATAGGTTTACTTAATTTTCTAGCTTTCTCAACATTCATATGCGTGTCATGCACTCTCGTTGATTTCTCTGACAAGATTGTGAATTGACAATAAAGTTATCAAACAAATATATATCCAATTCTGTGATGTCGTCTCCCCGAAGGAATAGGCAGAATAATGTACTGCCACACTGTTCTTTCCCTTCAAACTTCTCCCGCTTTGTTAATATTTATACATCTCTTACTGTAACTGTGTTGTTAGTAATTTTTTTATTACGTTTTGAACTGATTATTTAAGTGCCTAGTAACAGTTAATTAAAATAATTTTGGAAACGTGGAATGCAAATTAAATAAACACAAAAATCCGAATCATCCAGCTGGTACACAATCGAAATTAACTATATTATGTGTTATGGCCCCAAACAGTGTCAAATACCGTTCTATGGACCATAGCAGGCGAAAAGCCAATTAAAGAACAAGTCGCTAGACGCAAATGGCAGTGGATCGGTCACACTCTGAGATGGAACCCAGCCAGCATCCTGGTCCCCTATGGGGGGAAAGAGAAAGCGAGACAGACCTAGAGCCACCTGGAGAAGAACCCTGCCGGATGAGGTTAAGGCAGCAGGCCTCCCTTGGGATGATGTAAGGCATCAGGCATGCGATAGAGTCGGGTGGAGAAGGTTCCTTGAGGCCCTATGCACCACGGAGGTGTGACAGGACAAAAAGGAGAAGAAGAAGATGTGTTAAGTTGTATCATTGTATTTTATATGATTTATTTTAGATTCATTTCGTTTTAGTCATTAATTATGCGAGGGAGATGCATATCAGTGGCGATGAGGTTCGCAACCCATCACACCGCGGTGGATGCCGCCGCGATGGAGTGCCGCATCGGTTTAAGTGTGGCAGTCCATTCTTTCTGCCTATCCCTTTGGAGAGACGGCGCGATGGTTAGTTAGTTAATTAGTCAAACTAGATATGATGTTTTAAATTACGGCGTCTATAGACGTCAATTTTGTTTGGCCTGCAAGGGGTTATAGACCGTCTATGGACGGTTGCGGCAAAGAACCAGTTAAAAAAGTTCCTCAGTGTTAAAGAAACACTGACACTCGCAGACGTCGATAAAAAGTAATACCAAGCAGAGCCGAAATTCCTAACTTTATTGTGTTGTGTAGAAAACGGCAACGCAGGATGTAGATATTACGGCGCCGAAAAAAAAACGTTGCCAAAATGAGTGACAGAAACCCAAAATTTCCCCGACACCCCAAATTTTGAGAGGTGTTATCGATCAATCTTCATATTTTTGTCTGAACGCATTTTCTGAATGTTATTACCGACTCTTCATTTTTTACTGGAAATAAACGTCATTCCGCGTTGTTTTACGTCAAGCCAAGTACCGTAAACAAATATAAAAAATACATAAAAACGTGAGAATTACCTTAATTAAAAAATGATTATATTTTAATGACTTCAGCAATGCCAAATTTCAGGTTGTTCACAAGACTCGTAAAATTCATAATATTGTATAAGAGTATAACTTCATTTTATGTTACTTAATTAAATTAAGTGCTCAATTTGAGCAATGTTTTTTAAATATATACATTTTTGCAATTTGTTTTTGAATGTATTATAATACTTGGATTTTACCCATTGTGGGATAATCATTTTTAAGGATTAATTGTATCTCAATAGAGACGAAGATGAAAATTGTTTTTTTGTTGTTAACATAAAGCGATCGCTTAACCCAATCAATGGTCATAAGTCCTGTAAACACCTCGACTACTATATTCTGTTTCCAAAAACACAATTTGCATCTTCGTCTCTATTGAGATACAATTAATCCTTAAACAACAATTTCTGATAAGGTTGGGCACAAGAACACCATTGTGCACTGCCATCTTAGATTTTTTGGAAAGGCTTTTGTTGGCCATGACAACTTTACCTAGTAATTATTATTTACATTCATCATCAAATTGTATCGCTTGCATACATCATACATACTATACACTAGGCCTAAATTTAACACTGACATCTGTATTTGACGCGTAGATTCACATTAGAATTATTTTCTTAGTTTAAATACTTATTAACTGATTAAATAAACTTTATTATAAATATCATAATTGATTTTATATTGTCGCGACAGCTGTTACGCTAACCGATGTTAGCATAGTCAGGTCTTGCAATCAACAAAATTTTAGTTGATTGTAAGACATGCAGATTGGTTAGCAAAATAGCTGTTGCGACAATATATATAATCAATTATGATATTTATAACAAAGTTTTGTATTAATTTTATCTCAATAATGACGAAAATGCAAATTGGAAACAGAATATAGTGATCGAGGTATTTACAGGACTTATGACCTGTCGTTGGTTGGGTTAAGCGCACGCTTTATGTAATACAACATTCCCCATTCCACCTTTCTTACGACCACCATGTCTGACAAATTTTTGGAAGTTGTACATATGTTAATATGTAACACCAAACTTCACATGTTAGTTTCAATCTACATACTAGCGCCATATTACTTAACCCAACCAATCATGGTCATAAGTCCTGTAAACAACTCGATCACCATATTCTGTTTCCAATTTGCATCTTCGTCTCTATTGAGATACAATTAATCCTTGAATTGATAACCCGCAATGGGTAAAATCCAGTATTCGTCTACAAGTTGTACGAAGTTTTGTAATTAAACAAATAATAATATTGAAATATCAAAGTGTTTCCGCCAAAACCATGGATTATCTAAATGTCAATACCATAAACTATAATAAAACTTCTGGATAAACCTTTTTTTTCGTATTAATTGTATATAAACTAGTAAAAAATCTTATACTTGTGTTACCAAAGGCGTCAGTATCAATATTTTTCGAGATACGAAAACCGTGAAATCTAGAATAGATATTATTTATGTATGTAAGCACGCACCGATGCTTTTTTGTGATGACGTAAAAAGTCACGTAAAATGTTTTTAGAGGCTTTTTTGGGGTCTCAAAGGTCTCCGAAGAACTCGGATCTAAATCACGTGTAAAGTTTGCTAGGGGCGTCAGCGCCGCGGCGCTTAAAAATATTGACCCTAAATTGTTTATTTTGCGAAACATAAACGTTTTATCGATTCGTGTAATAAAAAAATCACTCTATAATTACAAATTTTTTATCAGGATATTTTATGAAAATTAATTAATATTGAATTTATGTATATCTGATACTGTAATTCTGTGTATCTGTTTCAATATTTCTGTATTCTTATTCTTCTTCTGGTGCCGTGCCAGTTCCCCCGAAGACGTCTGTTAGAAGTTTTATTAAATTTATGAAAATGACATGTTTCCCCTTGCAAAGGTATAAAAATGTCGAAGACATTTGAATTGTAATAAAATATTTATAAAACAGACGATTTCTTTCGTATTAACTATTTTGAACAAATTAAAGAACCAAATACTGATTAGATCATTAAGATGATTAATACGAATAAAAAAGGTCAGTTTTCTAGAAGTTTTATTATATTTTATGGGAATGACATGTTTCGCGATCGAATGTTAGGGCGAAACATGTCATTCCCATAAAATATAATAATACTTCTAGAAAATTTACGTATTCATTCGTATGGAGTTTTACATCATCGTTCAAGAAACAATCATTATGATGGTTTGGTTTCTCTTTTTTTATTATTTTATTAATGATCAAATGCCTTTCTCTGGACCATGGCAGGCGAAAAGCCAATAAGAGAACAAGTCACTCTGAGATGGAACCCAGCCTGCATCGCTCAGGGCGCACTAGACTGGTCCCCTATGGGGGGAAAGAGGAAGCGAGGCAGACCTAGAACCACCTGGAGAAGAGCCCTGCAGGACGAGGTTAAGGCAGCAGGCCTCACTTGGGATGATGTTAGGCATCAGGCATGCGATAGAGTCGGGTGGAGAAGGTTCCTTGAGGCCCTATGCACCACGGAGGTGTGACAGGACAAAAATAAGAAGA
Source organism: Lepidostoma basale (assembly GCA_022606425.2). Classification (NCBI taxonomy): domain Eukaryota; kingdom Metazoa; phylum Arthropoda; class Insecta; order Trichoptera; family Lepidostomatidae; genus Lepidostoma; species Lepidostoma basale. The sequence goes on along the minus strand of JAHDVF020000518.1, from coordinate 230,226 downwards.
AAAAGAAGATTAATGATTCATTCATCCGCCTTAAATACTTTCCTAACCTATATTATATGTTACGCATTCTATCATATATTATTTTTCAGCACATTTCATTTTAACGATTTTATTTTAAACGGCATATATTCCACCTATATCCTTCTTCTGCCAACTTCAAACTTCAATTCACTTTGTGCCACAGAACCACTTTGTGTACTGTGATATTGACTTTTGTCAATATATTTCTATTTGCAATAATAAAAAATACTATAATAAAATAAATAATATTTCAGTTTTACTACTTAAAAAATTTGGTGTGTTTGATTTACAATTATTCATATTACGTATTTATTAAAAATGTAGCGAAGTGTGACGTCAAATTTATATAAACCGTTCTTTTTTAGTTTTAGTACATCATTAATTAATTCTTTAAAGCTATCTCCTTGTCACTTATTTCGTAACTCGAGTCCCAATATTTAAAGTGACTGTGCTATCGGGTGAACGAAAATTCATTGAATTCGTTGTGTAAGTAAAAATTACATCCCTATTAATTATTTATATAGATGTATTTTTAAATATTTTTTTGCCAACCGGTTTTGTTTTTGGCAGAGCATAATCCGGATAGTGTGATGGTTATTATAGAACCCTCCTATATTTTGTGATCGATTGAAACCTTAATTAATACGAATGAAAACTTCTGTTTTCTGGAAGTTTTAAAATAATTTATGTGAATGATACGTTTCACCTGTCAAAGGCATTATGTATATATATAGATGAATGTTTGTCCGTGTGTCTGTTTCTTCGATTTTGCTAAATATATCACAGTTTGTTCTAGAAAGATTATGAGAGTATCGTGAATGAAATTCAATATGTAAAATTGTTGCTTTTACGTTTTAAAATTAGTATGAAAAACATTAAACCTGTCAAGTTGCATTGACTTAGCCCATAGATATACCACTTTAGTTTGCACAGATTAAATATTCCACAGACAAAAATTTGTTTAGGTAGAATATTTTCAAATTAAAATCACGAGTAGGTACCTACTTAAGAACTTTTTTATGTTATATAAAAGTAAATGTTTATGATATAAATGGAACTTGAATATATAGAGAAGGATCTTGGAAAACGTGGCACGTTCAAATAAATCAAATATTGAATGTCGGCCACGCGAGGAATCGGAGAAATCAACGTGCAAACATGATACTATGTATGAATGATGAAAAAGCAAGAGAAGTATGTTTGGAAAGAAAAGTATGGAAGTTCATTTTTTTATTGTATACAACAGGTCGTTTGAAATAAATTACTGATAACAATTTGTTTTAGCTAATATATTAATTTTCATGATCTGTAATAAATAGCTTATCTATGGCCATTTTATGATCACGTAATTTTTTTTATTATTTTTATTTATTTTATTTAATAAATTAAAAAAAAACCAGGAACATTTACAACTTATAAAACAACATTTCATAATCAATTAATAATATAAAAATCGCAAAAGAAAAAAAACACCAAAAACATTAAACATCGGTACTTAGAACATATTGAAAGCATTTTCGACGAAAGATTGCAAGAGAACCGGCATCTCTTACCTCATTTGGCTATTCGTTATATAATTTAAATCCTATATAAAAACACCATTCTCTGTACTTTCCAGTCTGGGTCTCCGGAGTCGGAATCTATCACGAACTCTCGTCAAATAGTCATGTATTTCATAACTATATGCACCATTTTTAGTTAGATATGCAGGCACCATATTACTCTTAATTTTATAACCAAAAATCAAAATGTTGTATAAAACTAGTTTTATTGAATTTAATTTTTTAAATTTGTTTAACATTGTTGATATCTTACCATATCTACCCCAACCGAGTATAGCCCTTATTCCTTTATTTTTTAAAACCTGTAGTTTATCAATATCTCATTTATTTGCTTAAAAGAATACAGAAGAAAAATAATAAATGCGAGGCAATATTAAAGCATTATAGACCAGCTTTCTACTATTCATTGTACACCAGACAAAATATAGTGTGACAATCACACTGCCATCGCCGGGAATCAAACCCTGGACCTTTGGTATGGTAGCCAGAGCTCCTACACTCTGCCACGAAAGTCGACCATTCTTTCTGTCTATACCTTCAGGGAGACGGAATGATAGTTAGTTAGTTAGTTAGTAAGTTACGAAGAAGAAGATATATTGTAGTTTTCGAGAATACAATGAGTTACGATAAATGCGATAAGACATTTTCAAACACACTGTCTTTGGGTTACAAGGAAAGTCGTTTTTTCCCTCTCTGAATACATTTTCTTAGAGAAATTAGCATAAGTATGTGAATTTATCAAACGCACCATCGTAATACTTGATATAAAATTCATAGATGTTTGGCTCTAATGCGGGCGCTCCATGGCTTATGTAAGAATTTCTCTTAAATATTAAAACCTTTATAAAAGGGTTTTTTCATAAACCTTATTCTAAGAACATAATTCTCTTTCATCTTCTCTGCCCGTCCCTGGATATACTGTCGGTATTAGAAGTGGAGGCAAGGATTTAAAAAGATGCCATTAGAGAGACAATCGTTCTACCATATACCATCACATCAGTCATCATTATCATCATCATCAGCCGTCTGTCATCCACTGCTGAATGTAGGCCTCTCCCAAAGCCCGCCACCGCCCCCTATCCATTGCCGCTCCCACCCATCCATGTCCAGCAATCCTCTTCAGATCGTCGGTCCAGCGGGCAGGGGGACGTCCAACTCAACGGAATCCTGTACGCGGTCTCCACTCCAGAACCCGTCTTCCCCATCGGCTGTCGGTTCTCCGACAGATATGGCCAGCCCACCGCCACTTCAGCCCGCCTATCCGTAGAGCCACCTCAGTCACCTTGGTATCATTAGGATACAATACTTATAAATCTAATGATTTTACTGAAATCTCTTGATGGAAATTCATTTTAAATAATAATTAAATAAAACGATGTTTTTTAACTACTTCCATTTTTGTCTTTATTTATGCAGCGACCGGTTTCGCCAGGCTCGCTGGCATCGACAGACTTTCTTAGTGACCATTTTTTATGACCGATGACCAGTCTGTCGATGCCAGCGAGCCTGGCGAAACCGGTCACTGTCTAAATAAAGACAATAGTGGAAGTAGTTAAAAAACATCGTTTTATTTAATTATTATTTAAAAATCTTACAATTTTCTGTAAAAATAAAGCAGAAACAGTCGGTCACGTGAGGAGTGTTGCGTGTATGACAAGATGTATGAATGTAGAGGAACCGAGAGAAGTATGTCAGGACAGAACAGTGTGGGGTTCATTATATCTGCCTACCCCTCCGGGGAGACGGCGTGATGGTTAGTTAGTTTAGTTAGTTTGAAACAAATAAAATTCATTCATGGTTTCTTGAATGATGATTTCTTGATGTAAATTACACATTATTACGGATTGTGACATAAGTCCGAAAGCTGAGAAATGAGATTAAGTTACCGAATTTGCTTATCTGGGAAGCATGTTAACAAGAGATGGAAGAATGGAGAAAGATATCGGAGGAAGGGTTGGAGTTGAAAACAAAATAAATGGTGTACTCTGAGTCATTACTGTTAATAAAAATATATCGACTGAAGCAAAAATGGCAGTGCACAATGGAGTTCTATTGCCGACCCTTATGCATGGAAGTGAAACTTAGAGTTAGCAAAATAAGGATGAAAGTAGGATAAATGCCGTCACCAAAATGAGGTCACTAAGAAGAATGTATGGATAAACAACGTATGATAGAAAATCTAAAGATGAAGTAAGAAACGTAAGGCGGATGAATGCGCGATAAACAAAATTAAGAAAGGTACATTAAGACGATTTTGACATGTACAACGAATGGATGAGGGAAGGATGGTTAAAAATATATATATACATTCATGCCAACGGAAAGGCAACGTTCACTCCAATCAGTAGAAACAAGTGCAAACAACATAATAATTCTAGTCAGTGCCAATAAAGCAAGTTTCTATGTATGATCGTGCTTTCAGCGTTGCGGGTCCGTTAGCGGGAATAGCCTCCATGTTAGTATTAAGTATGAGGATAGTGACGTTAAGATAATCAAATGATTTTACTGAAATCTCTTGATGGAAGTTCATTTTAAATAATAATTAAATAAAACGATGTTTTTTAACTACTTCCACTTTTGTCTTTATTTAGACAGCGACCGGTTTCGCCAGGCTCGCTGACATCAACACCAGTCTGTCGATGCCAGCTAGCCTGGCAAAACCGGTCGCTGTCTAAATAAAGACAAAAGTGGAAGTAGTTAAAAAACATTGTTTTATTTAATTATTATTTAGTGACGTTAAATTTAAGAAGACTTAAATTTTTGGTCAATTCCTACTGCGCCCTTGGAGTAATCGATTTAACAAAACGGCGCACTTAAAATGAGGAGTGTGAATGGAAAAAGAAATAGAGGAAGGCCAAGGAAGACATGGCATAATTAATAACTAACTGAAAGGCGGCCATTTTCGAAGTAGGAACAATCGACGAGCGTGCATGTCACTATGTGTGAATGTAGCAAAGTCGCGAGAGTTAAGTGAGGATAGAACAAAATGGCGATCCATCATTTCTGCCGAGTCCTTTCTTAGTCAGATGGAGTGGGCAGAGAAGACGATTCTGGAGAGATCACGTGAAAATGGATCAAGCGATGATTCCAAAGACATACACGTGACTCCAGAGGGCCGTCGACCACCAAAGAGATGAAGAGAAAGTTGGTCGTATTCATTACAGGAAGTAATTTGATATCCTGTATACAGATACAGATCGCGAGATTTACAATAAGGAGAAAAAGAAGCAAAAACGACTAATATTTATAAGTTTTATTATGTTTTTTTGTGAATGACGTGTTACGCCTTTTTAAGGTATTATCAAATCTTCATATTCACCGACATTCAATATTTGATTTATTTGATCGTACCACGTTTTCCTCTTTCTTCCTCTATTTTTAGTTCCGTTTAAATTATTAATGTATACTTTTTTGCCATTCTTTCTTCATTCATTCTTTCCTTATGTTTATACCATATTAATGATCTTCTTCTTCTTCTTCTTCTTCTTCTTCTTAGTTTAGGTCGTATGACCTGTTCGTGACCGTGAGCTGTCCTGAGATGATGATGTCTAACCATCTCTCCATCTCTTCGGCGGCCTTCCTGGTAATCTCTTGTTGCTTGGGTTTTAATTTTTAACAATTTTTGCGATTCTTGTATTCTCTAAGCGGTCCACATGGTCTCTTCAAAAGCGCCTTCTGCTTCTTCCCCATCTCACTATGTCCTTAACACTACAGACAGACCTTTTCGTTACATTTCTGATCCGATCTCTGAGGGTTTTGCCTGCGATGGAGCGTAGGGTTCGCTTTTCTGCTGCTTTCTGCATAATAATGATGCTTTCATTATTTTGTTCAAAACACTTTCATTCGCACTGCATTTACTTCTTATAAATTTAAATTCGACACTCATATCTACTTTCATCCTTCTTTTGCGAGTTCCATGCTTCATTTGCATACATAATGGTCGGTACAAAAATACCATTGGGAACTCCATTTTAGTTTCTTATAAAATATTCTTCTACTGACCCTTATTTATGGAAGCGAAGCATGGAACTGGCAAAAGAAGGATGAAAGTAGAATATTCTTCACATTTTATAACTGTTAACAGAAAAAAAGTTTTTTGTATCACAATTGTATTTTATTTCAAGCGACAGCTGTTTCATCAACCAATGTTGACATCATCAGGTGTTACAATAATATATCAAAACTGTTCGAACCTTTCCTATGAATGTAATTACTGTTCCTTTAATTACTGTTTTATGATTATTATTATTTTATGATCATATTTTCCACCATTAAAATTTTCTCCTATTAATAGTGACTAACCGTTATTTTAATTAAATATTTAGGTATCTAAATCAATTTCAGCAAAAACTTCAAAATTAAATCAAAGAAATTATTCAAATTGACATAGGAACAAATACACATAAAGATTTTAAAAATCACCAAATTTGAAATTTGATATATTATTGTAACACCTGATGATGTCAACTTGGTTGATGAAATAGCTGTCGCGTAAAATAAAATACAATTGTGATTCAAAAAACAAAGTTTTTTCATTAACAGTTATAAAATTTTATAGGATCATGGATCAGGATGATCAAACAATGGACTATTCTTCACATTTTATAAAACAAAACAAACAAACCACCACGCCGTTTCCCCGCAGGGGTAGGCAGAGAGAATGGACCGCCACACTACTCTATCCTGGCAAACCTCTCTAGGATCCTCCACATTCATACAAAGAATCATACACGCACGTCGATTCCTCCGACTTCCAACATGCCCAACCTTTAAAATTTGATTAATTTGGTCATGCCATGTTTTCCTCGGTCTGCCTCGACTTCGTACCCCATTTACATCATTAACGTATACTTTCTTAACCATTATTTCTCCATCCATGCGCTCCATATGTCCGAACCAATGCAGCGATCCTTTCATAATTTGTTCATAATACCTTCTTTCGCTCTACATTCCTTTATTATATCAGCATTTGAGATTCTGTCGTATATCGTTCTACCACACATACTTCTTGAGGACCTCATCTCTACCGCATTTATTCTGCTCTCATCCTTCTTCTGCCAGTTCCATGCTTCGCTTCCATACATTTTATATACTCTATGATACGTGGCAGTATCGGTCAGGTCCAAATGACTGAGCCCAAATAATGGTACTCGTAGTACGTATACGTCTGTCAAAGAACTTCCGTTCGAACAGTTTTGGTCCTTTGCTAAGTAGTCTCCGAGCTGACCCGGAGTAGCCCAATCAGAATGTCAGCCACCTCGAGTTCATATACACGCTTAGCTTGTCCACGAGAAGGCAATAAATTATAGTGTTTATTCGCTTCAACGGTAGATACATACATGTATACGCAGGTCTTCAGCGGCGTCGCGGATAACACAAAAAAGAAAAAAAAACTTATAATCGAAGTCGGAAAAATCGATGAGTCTGCGTGTTACAATGTATGAATACCAAATAATCTCGAAAGGAATGTCAGAATAGAGCAGTGTGACGGTCTATTCTCTCTGTGTACCCCTTCTGGGAAATGGTGTGAAGGTTAGTTAGTTAGTATGTATTTTATTAATAATTTTTAAACTTATAAAATAACTAACTAACTAACTAACCATCACGCCGTCTCCCCGAAGGGGTAGGCAGAAATAATGGACTGCAACCCTTTTCTCTCGCTTCTTCAACATTCATACATCGTGTCATGCACGCGCGTCGATTTCTCTGACTCCTCACGTGGCCGACATTCAATATTTGATTTATTTGATCGTGCCACGTTTTCCTCGGTCTTCCTCTATTTCTGGTTCCATTTACATCATTAACATAATTTTTTTTTACCATTCTTTCTTCATTCATTCTTTCCATATATCTAAACCATCTTAATGATCCTTTCATTATTTTGTTCATGACACCATCATTCGCATCGCATTCACTTCTTTATACCGTTATAAAATAACACACTATAACAATAATGTTTTTCCATATATTAGTAGATTTTTCCCGTTGTGATTCATAAATATTATTTATACCTTCGTATGAAGTGTGGCATTAAAAAAAAATATATATAAACCCACTGTTACTAGTTTTTACACCACTTTATTTTTAAAACCAACCGGTTTCGTAACCCTGACATGGGGTTGGGACCTGGGTTTTGTCAAAAGATAAAGTAGTGTAAAAACTTGTAAAAGTGTCCTAATATTATTTTTGCCAATCAAATGTTATTTTATCTGTTCATCAACCATTTAAATTTTTTTTTCCGGGATCATCCTCTACAAAATACATATTAAATTATGTTTTTCGTTCACTTGTACGTTTAATACCGCAGTAAAGCGAGCCAACTGCTATGAATCTCCAAAACAAACATTTTTTTAATGTTACGAGCAGTCACTGAATAAAGCGAGGAATTTGCCTAATTTGGGTGTGGTATTGACAATGTCTAGTTGTAATATTAAGGGTGAAGACACGAATTAATTTATGACAGTTATAAACTATGACGTAATGTCACGCTAGGGGTTGGTTGTGATAATACTTTTTAAATTTGTATTTTTATTCACAACATTAAATATAAATAAGCCGTATTGTAGATTAGAGTCATGACATGTCATACTTAATGGAAAAATAAAAGGATAAGCATGTATTTAACATTAAAACAGGAAATAGTAAATTTAACTGCTTATCTAGCAAAACGTAATACGAAGTTTAGTTTAGAGAAAGTTCAGTTACTTTCATGAAGTTTTTTTAAAATATTTTTTATACACTTTGTTTATACAACACTTACATTAAAAAAATTAAAATAAGATAGACATTTTTCTATGACATGTTAACATGATCTGATAGATGTTAAAAAGGTTTTATAAAGTTTTTTGCACTTAAAGTTGTCATCGCAAACAAAAACCTATCCAAAAAAGCTAGAATGGCAGTGCACAATGGTGTTCTTCTACTGACCCTTATTTATGGAAGCGAAGCATGGAACTGGCAAAAGAAGGATGAAAGCAGAATAAATGCAGTAGAAATGAGATCTCTTAGACGAATGTGTGGATACTCTGTGTATGATAGAGTGTCGAATGAAAATATAAGAAGTGAATGCGGTGCGAATGATGGTGTCATGAACAAAATAATGAAAGGATCATTAAGATGGTTTGGGCATATGGAAAGAATGAATAAAGAAAGAATGGTAAAAAAATTATATGTTAATGGTGTTAATGGAACCAGAAATAGAGGAAGACCAAGGAAAACGTGGCACGATCAAATTAATCAAATATTGAATGTCGGCCATGTGAGGAGTCAGAGAAATCGACGCGCGTGCATGACACAATGTATGAATGTTTAGGAAGCGAGAGAAATATGTCAGGAAAGAAAAGTGTGGTAGTCCATTCTTTCTGCCTACCCTTTCGGGGAGACGGCGTGATGTTTAGTTAGTTAGTTAAAGTTTTAAAATCTTTATAACATCTGTCAGATCATGTTCACAATTTTATAATATTTTAAATCTGTATGTATCTTTATAATATGTATCACTGAAGAAGGACTGGTTGTCCGGAACATGTCTACGTAACTTTAATTGTTTTAATGTAAGTGTTGTATAAACAAAGTGTCTAAAAAAAGAAAAAGATAAATAAAGCAATTACAACACAAAGTTTGGCGAATATAGAAATAAAGTTTATTATATTTTATTTAAACGACATGTTTGTCGAAGATATTTGATTAATCCTTAGACAGCGAAACTAGTCATTCCCATAAAATATAACATGAAGAAAACGTAGATTTTTTCATTCGTTTTGATTATTTAATATGAAGTTATACATCATTATTAAGGAAACAATAAAAACACTACTGACATTTTTTTCTTTACCTTGAAGTATTTTTTGTTTAATTTACTCCTCTATAATCAATCTCACACAACATTTGACCTTAATATGTCCCTCATTTATCATTCTCCTTCTATTTGTGTCTTCTCAATACCATTTTTTATTGACTTATTTGGTTTATGTCAATCACTTGAAGGCGTCTAGAATCGTGTGTTGGTTTATGTATTCGCGTTTGAGTGACATCTAGAAATACAGAAAACGGATATTTCTTGGATTGTGTTCAATTACCAATCATATAATATTACTTAATTTTTAGTTTGTTGGATATTCTTATTGTGGATATCGTGGACAGCAAAAGGACGAACGAATCAGTCCTCAATGAACTCAAAATACCAGGAAGACTATTTGTAATATGCAGTTGGCGAGTTTTGAATTTCTTTCGTCACATTGCCAGAATCCGTACGATGACCCAGCACCCACTTATAACGAGCACCATGAGAGCCAGTTGCCTGGCATGGATTGGGCACGTATGCTGAGCCGAAGAGACCAGAGCAATCAAGACCCTGTACACGTCTAGACCGACTGGAGTAAGACCTCTAGAAAGGCCTAGACAGCGCCTAATGGACAATCTTCTAGCTGATCTGACTGGATTGGGCGAATCGGACTGCTGGGAGCAAATGGCGCAGGATCGAGGAGCTTGGCGAAAAATCACCAAGAAGGCTAAAACTCTTCAAGAGTTGTATGGCCATAAGAAGCAAGTAAGTAAGTACATTGCCAGAAGAGAGCTTGGTAACCTGAAAAAAAGTATTGCCACAGGAAGTGTTCCAGACAAAAGAAGTAGAGGCAGATCTCCTGCGCGGTGGTGTGACCAGTTAAGGAGTGGACCGGGAGAAACCTCTACTTGGCGGGAGGACGAAGAGGGTTGGAGACGTTTTGTTTTAGCCACGGGCAGTTCCATAGATCACGACCCTCAGTAATGAGGAAACGAAGAAAAAAGAAGAAGATATTCATCTTCTTATTAGTCGACTATCATCCACTGCTGAATGTTGGCCTCACCCAAAGCACGCCACTAATCCATTGCTACTCTTATCCATCCACGTACAGTTGATGATTATGATTTTATTTTTGAATCTCATTAATTTCTGTGATATGGAGTCCTCACGAAGCGAGATATTCCGTTATGCTGGAGAGGGTTCAGAAAAAAAAATTCTGAGGTATCTCTACATGAGGAGTATGGTAGTTACCCGTGGCTCTATCCCACGGCATTTATTTTGGGAATGCTCGGAACCAATTCTCTACAACTTTGAAGAGATGGACATCTAATAACCCATTTCTTTAGATTAGGGGATACTTCGAGAACTCGGCCGTACTGGAGGATGTTGGTCTTTTTGTCCCCGATAGATATCTCCGACAGGGACAGCACAGATTGTTTTACCCACCGGCCGCCAGAACCAATCTGCCTCTGGTGACACCGGTGGGAAGAGCAATTAGCCTGCTGAACGCGGTCTCCTCGGAGATAGATGTCTTTCATATTAGTGAAAGTACGTTCAGAAGGCAAATACCCTTAATTCTGGAGATTATCCTGTCTTTCTAATGTTGAACAATCTCTCATGCGTTTCTGGAGTTTCCTTTCTTTTATTGGAGGCGTTTTGTTTTATCTAAGGGCAGTTTCATAGATCACGACCCTCAGTAATGAGGAAACAATGAAAGAGAAAGAAGATATTCTTCTTCTCATCAGTCGTCTGTCATCCACTGCTGAACATAGGTCTCTTCCAAAACACGCCACTAATCCAGTGCTTCTCTCATCCATACACGTTTAGCGATTTTATTTTTGAATCTTACTAATATGTAGTTTTTTCTTGATTTTTATCAAAGGGCTTCAAATAAATTGATCCAAACTAAAACAAACGTAACACGAAGATATCGATTAACAAAAAAAAACCATGCATTAGCAAATTTACTGGAAATTTCACTGGTGCAACTATGTAATGGCGTGATCAGTAAAGCGGTTGGGATTCAAAATCACTTTTTGAGTATTCACTTTAGAGAGCTTTAGCACTTAACGGAATGGCACCTTTCGATAACGGGGTGCAATTTAACAAAGGAAATCCCATTTATTTTCTTTGCTCAACCGTTTGAGCGCTCCGATGAAAGATTATTGGAAAGACATTCAAGGTATTCGTGATTTCTTAGAATATGAAAACTGTTCTTAACCACACCATCTTTATAATAAAGTGTTTTTAATATATCCAAAATCTCACGTTATATAATACATAATTTGCAATTGATTCGAAACAAACAAACAAACAAACCATCACGCCGTTTCCCCGCAGGGGTAGGCAGAGAGAATGGACCGCCACACTACTCTATCCTGGCAAACCTCTCTAGCTTCCTTCACATTCATACAACGAGTCATACACGCACGTCGATTCCTCCGACTTCTAACATGACCAACCTTTAAAATTTGATTGATTTGGTCATGCCATGTTTTCCTCGGTCTGCCTCAACTTCGTACCCCATTTACATCATTAACGTATATTTTCTTAATAATTCTGTCCATGCGTTCCATATGTCCGAACCAACGCAGCGATCCTTTCATAATTTTGTTCATTATACCTTCTTCCGCTCTACATTCTTTCTTATATCAGCATTTGAGATTCTGACGTATATCGTTCTACCACACAATACGTCTTAGGGACCTCATCTCTACCGCATTTATTCTGCTCTCATCCTTCGTCTGCCAGTTCCATGCTTCACTTCCATACATTAGCATACGTAATTGATTCGACAAAACGAAAATACATTTTGTGATTGTAACTTACACTTGTTGCAATGAAGCTTGGAGCTGGCATAAGAATAATAAAAGTAGGATAAATGCCGCAGAAATGAAATCACAAAGAAGATTGAGAAGAAGCAGATGATTGCATCATAAGTAAAATTAAAAAAGGATCCCTGAGATGGTTTGGGCATATAGAACGAATGGACGAGAGAAAAATGGTTAAAATAGTGTATACAAGCAAACTACAAGCATTCAAACTTAAAGCATTGACTCATTTACCATAATCTTAATTAAAACACTGTTTTTTCAACTTTCGAGTTAATTTTTCTCGACATGTTTCAAAGGCACTTTCATCATCGGCAGAACGATATTAACTCTTATATCGAAACATATTGAGTAAAATAAACTCAAAAGTGAAAAAAAAAGAGTGTTTAAATTTATAAAATTATCGTAATTAAATATATGCTTGAACTTGTTCGAAATCAATTAGAAGTTTTTATCTATTATCGAACGGCTTATTTGTAAGGAGAGATTTTTTCCTTTTTAAATAAAAAATCAAAATATATTGTTAAAATGACGTCGTAGTAAAAGACTTCATAAATATATTGCGCCTTGCTGTGAAAACAATGTTATTAAAAATAAGTGTTTTCGTTGAAATATTTTACAAAATAAGTTTTCTCAGAATAAGCTTCAAATAATGCGAGCGTAACTAACAAAGTATTGTAGTTTCACTTAAAATTTATACAAAATAATTCTCCCGGTATTTCCGATTGAACTAAGGATAATGAACTACGAAGTACTTTAAAAGAGTACTTATTTATTTTAATTGAAGCCAACAAATACTTATTGCCTCCATAAACACAGACAGCGCAGAAAACAAAGATAAGGAGGAAGCAAAATAAGCATTTGTGATAAATTTCCTTCCATTGTTCCGTTATCTTACAATTTAATAGAATAAGGCTTAAATTTCCAATATGTCATAAATTTAAAACAAAGAAAAGCGCCTGGTTTGTATTTGAAATTCGAACATAAACATGTCAAAATGAAGTACGCAAAATCTACCCCATTTTTAGCTTGGGACCTATTTTCTTCTTGGCAGTTAAAGTCAGGGGCTGTTAATCTTCGGCGGGTGTACCTACTCACCTATTTTTATGCCTTTCTTAAACGTCCATTAATTTAACTGCTAACTTTGCTCCTAATATATTTGAATTTATTCGTTCTCTACCTTAATTGTTTGAGAGTTGTGTTTTTGTAGGTGTGGGTTTTCTATACAGTATTTAATTTTCTTTATAAAGGTATAATTCAAAATTATTTTACTTCGAGTTAACGTTTTCTAACAAATCACATTATAATGCTATTTAAAGGAACATTTCCTTAATTTATACAGTTTCTAATATCTTTTTTCCCCTTCGTTATTACTTATTGATTTAAATTTATCTTCTCTTCTTCTCCGACGCTACAACCCTTGGTGGGTCTTAGCCTCCTCCAAAAAACGTCTCCATCCCGTCCCCATTGAAGACTTATTTCAGATATTCCGAATCACTCTATCGTATTATAGATTTAAATTGAATAACAGTAATGTTTATATACACAACATCGCGAATAAAAATATTTTAGAAAATTAATCAAGTCTTTAAATATTAACGAACCCAACAAACTTCAGCTGATCTCGATCCATTCTAATTTCTAAAATGTGGAATTTGATTTACATTTGTGAATATTTCACGCGTTTATTAATTTCGTGAGACAAAAGGTTTTCGATTCCTGCTTTAGCAATCTTGGGACATTTGAAAGAAAATGTAAACTTTGATACAGCAGCTCATTCACTTCGATAATATCCCGCCACTGACCGGCCTACAAATGGTGCCCTAATGGTTATATTACCGAAGTATTGCTAAGGAAGAAATGCACAAAATTCACAAATAAAAACTGCGGTTTAAACCTTTCTTCGGGGGTTAACGACCTGAGCCTGTATAAAATGAGATGATCAATCAAATACTAATGATGCATTTGGTTATTATTATTATTTTTTAAAAGGAACATAGAAGTTCCCGCCATATACCCGAGGCTGTTATAGGACGTAGCGGCACCCTTTTGTCAGCCTCGCTCGTACACTTCCTGGGCCTGTCCCGGTCCATCCGGGACTTAGATTTGAAGACGGCAACAACAAGGGGGTGCCAGACCACATTTAATCTACCCCATCTTACTTCTACGCTCAGCTTTACTTTATTGAATTAATAAGCATAATACATAATACATGAATATTTCAGAAACATTTTATAAAAGATAAAAATAATAATATGACACAGGAATATACAGCGGGAAGAACAGGAGAGGCAGAGGCACAGGCATTAGGTTATATAATGTTACGTTATTAAATATGTTTCGTTGCTTGTACCATCTAACCTAACATATAGTTAAGAGACAACCACTTTTACAGCAAAAATTACCTTAACCGCTCATAACTTCAGAATGAATTGAAATTTTTGTTCGAAACTTTGAGAGCACATTTTTGAATAGTTTTACTAACGATCGGTGAAATAATATTTTTTTTTTGTCCTTTATATTATTTGTTCACGATGTAAATGGAACTTGAAATAGAGAAAGACCGAGGAAAACGTGGCATGATCAAATAAATCAAATATTGAATGTCGGCCAAGTGAGGAGTCAGAGAAATCCTAATAAAAGACACGATGTATGAATGTTCAAATCAAATAAAATCAGTTCATTTCCTCAAAAGATATTGCAAACAACAATTATAGTTTAAGACATCTTTTGAGAACAGTTAAACATAAAAAATATATAATACCAGAAACGCTTGAGAGATGGTTCGACATTAGGAATATAAGATACTCTTTAGAGTCAAGAGTATTTGTCTTCTGAACGTACTTTTACGAATATGAAAGACGTCGATCTCCGAAGCGATCATGTTCAGCAGTTTTCTTGCTCGCCCCACTTGCATCACCAGAGGCAGGTTGGTTCTGCAGGCTGGGAGATAAAACAGCCGGTGCTAACGCTGTCAAAGAAAACCATCTGGAACCTAAATATGAATAGCCTCCAAGATGATGGAATTCTCAAAGAAGCGAAGTGTTGAGGAAGCGAGAGTAATATGTCAGGAAAAAACAATGTGGCAGTCCACTCATTCTGCCTACCTCTTCGGTGAGACGGCCTGATGGTTAGTTAGTAAGTTAGTTTAGGTCATCTAAACCTATTTACCCCCTTAAGATAATTGGATTTGTTCTTTTACAAATATTAAAAAACACTTTCTCTAGTATACTTTATTCTCACGCGATATTAAGGGAAAAGGGATTGCAGGCAGAAATATAGATATTCCCGTTTTTCACGATGGGGGATGTGGAATAAAAAAATTCCAAGTTCCACGAGGGCGCTAAAAACATTAGAAACAATTTAAAACAGTTAATAAAACTCGGGTACTCTGTGAGAACCAAATACTGTATTTTGCGAAACTAAATGAAAATATAACTTTGCTAAATTTCTTGATAACAAAATAAAATAAGTAGTCCATTGTTTTGGCCGAAACACTATGAATACCTTAACATTTTAAATGGTTAAATTAAATAACTTTGTTTTTTGTATCACAATTGTATTTTATTTTACGCGACAGATGTTTCATCAAGCTATGTTGACATCATCAGGTGTTACAATAATATCTCAAATGTCAAATTTTCATGATTTTTCAAATCTTTATGTGTATTTGTTCCTATGTCAATTTGAATAATTTCTTTGATATAATTTTGAAGTTCTTTCTAAAATTGAGTTAGGTACCTAAATATTTAAATTAAAAAAACGGTTAGTTAAAAAAAGTAGAAAAAAAAAAATTCACCTGATGCAATGACTCCGTACTCCATTCACATCGTAAACATACACTTCATTAATCATCCTTTCTTTATCTATGCATTCTACGTACCCATACCATCACAGTGATCTTTTAATAATAATATTATTTATAATGATTTCTTCCGTACATCGTTTTCTACACATAAGTCTAAGGGATCTCATTAGGGTGTCCCTTATATGGGCAAAAAATTTTTTTTTTGGATTATTGAAACGCATACCCCCTAATTGTGTTTAATAGTCTATTTGTTACCCAAATACAGAATTTCAACTTCCTACGTTAATTCTAACCCGTGCCGACTTGGCCTCAAAGTTTTAGAAAATACCTTCTTTAAATGTCTCTTAAATGTAGTTGTAGATGATCACTTAAAACCATTTTGTAAGATAAATATTGATGAAAACATATATTTATATAATGCTTTTATTGTAATTATTAAAAAAGATCCAAATTTATATTTATTTACTTGGATATCTCCTCTTCAAAGTCTCTTTTTTTACAGTCTGGGTAAATCTTTCTATGTTTTTGCACACAACATAATATGAACTGCTTATGTTCTTCATATGCGGTAGTCTAACAGCTCTCTCAGCTGTGTCATTAACTCTTTTTAAGCTAGTAACCTTCTTTTTAGCATCCACAAACCCCGCGCTGTCTTTCTATGAAGACACAATTTCTTGAAGGAAACTACTATCAAGTTTCAGTCGTGAAAATAAATATTTTCTCTTTACAGAAACAAAATCACTCAAAGATTTCCATAAAACAAATACTTGTATTTCCAAATACTTGTAGTACCTATAAATAAAACAAATTAGTTCTAAATTAAATACCAGATTAAACACTTCTTACGTACCATATAGAGAGCCAGATATCTGTTCCTTCGATGGAACATATCTCTTTCCCGAATCACCGAAACTTTATTTTCGTAAGTTTCCTACAATGTTTCTTTTGGTCTACTCATCAACGTTGTTATCAACAATTAAAAAGACGGCTATTTCTTCTGATAAGTACCACAAATGTTGACTGAACTTGTTTAAAGTCGCTTTGGAAATTGTCAACTTCTTCGTAATCTTTTAAGGTATTTAAAAAACAAAAATCTTGATTCGGAGCTTTTATCGCCAAAATACATTCAAGCCGGGGCTTTACATAAACTGCCACAATAAATAAACAAACATCTCGTAAAGCTTGTTTGTCCTTAGCGCACATTTAAAACTGGGACTGCAGCAAACGTATTTTTAAGGAGGAATAGCTCTTGCCATCCATCGTGCTTGATGCATTGGGCCAGCAGGTCTGATTTTTATTTTATTTTCATTGCCCCCACCCAGAAAAACAATAGCAAGCTCAATGAGTTCGCTATAATTATCTCGTATAATCGATTTTGCGATTCAAACGCACTTTTGACCATCAGTTCGTCTATATGATGGCGGCAAGCAAAAAGTAACAAATCTCTTTCTAATTTTTGCACACAAGCTCCATTCAAGCATCCTGTATAAGATGCTGCTTTATCACATCACATTCAAAAGCATCGGCGTGTGCGATATCGAATAAATTATCTAATTCAAGTTGAAAGTTCTCTTCGCGGCGCCTATGTAAGTCCTTAATCTTCTTGCAATTTTTTGCAATTCTCGTCAGACCTAATAAAGATGCACTAACTTCTTAACATAATAAAGAACAGCTCTGGTAGGTATTCTAGCCTTTTTTCAGAAT
The DNA here is from genome assembly GCA_022606425.2 of Lepidostoma basale. Classification (NCBI taxonomy): domain Eukaryota; kingdom Metazoa; phylum Arthropoda; class Insecta; order Trichoptera; family Lepidostomatidae; genus Lepidostoma; species Lepidostoma basale. The sequence goes on along the minus strand of JAHDVF020000518.1, from coordinate 212,520 downwards.
ATATTACACTCCAGAATGACAAGATTTGCGCTTTCATTAACAGTCAAATCAACTTCACGCATGTTGATAAATAGAACTGCGAGAAATTGACGATTAGATGATAGTTTACACCTGTTATTTGGTGATTTACTTCACCAACCAAGAAAATATTTGTTTAAATGCTTCTTAGTTCCACTGACATCTTCGAAATATAAAATAATCCGTGGTTACTATCCGACAAGCCGAGATTAAATGATAACCCAACGACGACGCGCCGCTCCTGTGGCGCAATTTGTATGGGACATCTTTGCGCGCAAGTCGGCACGGGTTACACTGTTCCGATTAAGGAAAAAAAATATTTTCAGATGTTTTAGGCCCAAATGAATAAAACAAGAGCCTATGCATTGTAAAATTAAAACTTTGAAAAATAAGGGACACCCTAGGATCTCATCTCTACCGCATTTATTCTGTTCTCGTCCTTCTTCTGCAGTTCCATTCTTCACTTCCATACATTATTATTATTATTCTTCTTCCTCAGCCTATTCCCGTTCACTCCTGGACAAAGGCTTCCTGCATTAGCTTCCATGTCACTCTGTCCTGTGCAGACTGCATCCAGGTTATTCCGACGTGTAAGTTCAGATTATCCTTCCACCGTAGTAACTGTCGCCCAGCACATCTCCTCCAAGTCAGCAATTTTCTTGTCCATTTTTCTTGATCATGTGACCTACCCATTGCTATTTTAGAGTCGCCACCCGGTGGATGATGTCAGTGACCTTTGTTTTTTTATCTCCATAACGTTGATATTCATTGACATTTTTTTTATTCTAACAGCTTAGAATATTCCATTTACATACATTTAAAGCGAAAAACAAAAATAACGCCATTCATGAAGATACAGGTAATTAATTAGTAGTGATACGAATGAGTAATATGTTGATGTATCTACAAACTAATCGTATAAGGTTTATTCTGCCTTTGAATATATATAGGCAAACGTGTTGTGCGATAAGGAATTCGAGTTCATTATAACAAGTGTACTGTTGTATTTTATATTTTAGGTAAAACAATCTAAAAGGAAGAGAGCAATTAACTAGTGAATATAAATGTATTCCATTATTCATCCTGCAATTTTTTTAAGAATACATTTATTCCAGTATTCCCTAACGATGTTAACGGAACTAGAAATAGAGTAAGACCGAGGAAAACTTGGCATGATCAAATAAATCAAATATTGAATGTCGTTGAAATATATTTTATTCCAAACTATTAAAGACAGAAATAATTTGAAGTGTGCGTGTGCATGTGTGTGTGCGTGTGTGTGTCTGTATGTGTTTGTATGTGTGTATATATGTGATTTGTGTATGTGTGTTTGTATGTGTGTGTGTGTGTGTGTGACATATGCGTTTGCGATTTTACACATTTTTGGTGTCAGTGAGGCATTGTTAATAAAAATATATTATTAACTCTGGAAAGAGTACTGCTTCACTGACGTCAACATATTTGGGATCCTTCTGAGATACTCGTATGCTATTTTATAGTCAGATGAGAAGTGTGATGTCAGGAGTTCCACTAAAGAACACCAAGGAGTTTGTCTACCTCGGGAGCAAAACATGGGACTGTCGGTCTAAGAGCGAGGTCGACAGCCGTATACATCAGGCTAAGCTTGCATTCAATAAAAGGTCAAATATAATAGAATCAAATAATATAGACCTAAACTGAGAAAACTCCTCATCAAGACCATCTTGATGTACGGCTGCGAGACATGGTGCCTATCCGAAAGAGATAAGCGGAGACTAGAGTGGTGGTCCTATAGAATACTATTAGGAATTTCCTGGAGAGACCACATCACGAATGAGGAAGTTCTTCAAGGAATCGAAGGAGGAAGACACCTGCTCAGGACCTTGTCCGAAAGGCGTGCAAGATGAATTGGCCATGTAATACGTCAAGAAGGTCTCTTGCATGCCATAATGGAGGGTATGACCGAGGGGACAAACTCTAGGGGACGCCCACGCCAAGAGTACCTGGAAGACCTGTTGGTGGACGTGCGCTGCTCATCATATGCAGATTTTAAAAGAGACGCACAAGACAGGGAAGAATGGAAGAGAAGAATAGAAGAAATTGTTGCAAACCAATCCCAGGATTGAAACTTTCTAACTATTTTATAGTTTCACATCGATCTTGTATTTTTGTTTACCGTTCTGTGTCCTAAATGTTTTTGTTTCTTATGTCACATTTGTGTATAAGAAAAATAAATAAATAAGTATGCGTGCATGTATATCTGCTTATGTGCGTGTGTGTTTATGTGTTGTTGAGTAAGTGTTTGTACGGTATTGTGTATGTGTTTGTGCGTGTGTATGTGCGTGTATGTGTGTATGAGTATGTGTATGTGTGCGTGTGAATTGCACAGAGAAGCGGAATTCACGCCTTGTTAAAATAATCGATCTCTTACGCTGGTAGGGAGAGAAATTCGGACCATTTTTTATGCGTTCGGAATTTAAAAAATGGCGCCATACATCTGAAAAAGCGCGCGACAATGGAACTTACTTGAGAAGGGTAACCAATTGTCAAGGAATAACGGGATCCTTTTTTTAATACGATTTTCTCAAAGCGAAGCAGTCCTACGTAATATGTTGTGTATTGGTGGATATTGTGGAAGTACGATCCTTCTCTTGCGAGGATTCATTCCTTCATATTTATTGAACTTGGGTGTTTGAAGCTACATATACGATTCAAATAAATTCTACAATAAAAATATTCAAAGAAATAATCACAAAAAATTCAAACGCAAACGAATGATTACCGTAAATCAATCAACTCTATTCTATCATGAATCTAACTAACTAACTAACTAACCATCTCCCCAGGAAGTAATAACTGATAAAAATATAATAACTGAACAATTCAAAATCTCATTAAATATTCGTTTCAAAATTGAAAAATTATTTGGATTTGAAACAGTTTTATTTGCATAGTTTGCCTTAATATATACGAGTATGTACGCTATTTGAAAAGAAGTGATGATATTTTCTCAAGTAACTAAATAATAATTTTTGTTACAAAGATTACACGCTATATTTCACTTTTAATATACATGTTTCGAATGGTTCTCATCCTTCGTCGGTGTAAAAAAAATATTTTCATACACATTATGAAAGAACTTAAATATAACACGATATGCTAGTGAAAACCTTAACCGGTCGGAACTGGACAAATCAAATGAAACTTAAAATACATTGAACAATGATGTCAAAACCCATTTTTCATAATCAATACGAAAAAAACCCTTCTATTTTTAGAATTTTTAAAATGTTTTATATGCTTGACAAAAAAAATTCACTATTTATACAACTTATATAATTTATATACCAGAATATTAAATTATTATTGAAAATACAATATTTTCAATAAATTTAATTAATTTTAACATTTCTTTAACAAACTAAGAAGTTTACTCTCTCACCTTGACGATGTTCCAGCGGGAGCGAAACCGGTTGCTGTTACCAACGATATTTTTTTTAAAATTTAAACATCTCGCTTAAAGAAAGACTATTCCTTGTAGTTAATTCAAATGTAGGCATTTGGTATAATTATGTACATTATAATTATGTACGGGAGATGCCTATTGGTGGCGATGAGGTTCGCAACCCATCACACCGTATCTCCCGCGAGGCGAAAAGAGAAGGATGGAGTGCCGCATTGGTTAAAGTATGACAGTCCATTCTTTCTGCCTACCCTTTCGGGGAGACGGCCTGATGATTAATTAGTTTATAATTAATTGGTAATTAGTACATAATTTAAATTCAAATAAAACCACTAAACAATCCTGTTTACTATTATAAATTTAAAATAGAGTTTTAAAAAACTAGTACCTCAACCATTAATATGTATGTTATACTCTTGATTTTGGAGAATATCTTGTCTTCCTAATGTATACTTTAAACTCTTAGATACCTTTATGTTCAATAGATACCTTACACCTTTGTAATATCTTTTGAAGAATTTGATTAATTATTTTAAGACGATCAACTTCTACCAAGAAATTGTAATAAAAAAAAAAATATTTATTCACAATGCGAAATTTAGATACAATTTTAAAACAAATCATAAGATAACGTTATCTAAAACATAATATGTATATACTATTTATTTCAAATAGTGAAACTTGTCCGAAATTGAAATAAAATTATTGTAGAATTTTTGAAGATTTAAATTTGTAATCGAAATATATTAGTGTTATTTTGATCATTCAACTGGCTACACTTACTTGTCTCTACACTCTTTCTAATGCTTTAAAATCTCACCCGTAGATAAGTTATGGATTTTATGTATCACTTTCTCTACACATCGGGTTTTAGACAAAAAAATCTTTGGACGTGTGTACAAAATAAAAACAATTATGTGCTTTACTATGTCTTTGAATCATTGTGCATTTGAAATGTTTTTTTAAGACAGCATCGAATTGAAGTTTTATCAATGATTAATGATCGCAAGAATTTTAAATCCAACACAAAATAGTAAAGAAGCTTTATAAAAACAATTTCAAAACATTCTACTTTATAAGAGGTGTTTGAAATGTTTTCCATTTTAAACTATTCAATTTCTTTCAAAAACATTTTATATTTTTCTACATGTTTACAATAAGCATATTAAAATGTATTCTATTTTCAAAAGATAGAACAATTTATAAATGTCATTTTAGGTCTAATTTATTCGATTCATAAGAACTGGTTCTATAGAACCAGAATATAATATTACTATTGAAAATACAACATTTTCAAAACGCTTCTTTCACTAACTAAGAAGTTTACTCTCTCACCCTGACGATGTTCCGGCGGGAGCGAAACCGGTTGGTGTTATCAAATAAAGTGGTTCAGATGCAAATACTAAAAGTGTATTATTATTATATTTAATAATGTCACACCACAAATTAAGAGCTTCATACGAAAGTCAAAAAAAACTTCTTAAACGTATCACAAACATGTTTCTTGCCACATACACCCTTCCTTAGAGTATTTTTTTAAACCAAATTAAAGGTTAAACAATTTCTACATTTATCTACTGAAACATGCTTGTGATAATTGTAAAAGTACAATATTAAAAAAAAAAATATTAAAAGTGAATCTATAACGTAAATTCTATAACTAACTAACTAATCATCACGCCGTCTCCACGAAGGGGTACGCAGAAAGAATGGACTGCAAAACTTTTCTTTCCTAATTTATTTCTCTCGCTTCCTCAACATTCATACATCGTATCATGCATGCGCGTCGATTTCTCTGACTCCTCAAGTGGCCGACATTCAATATTTGATTTATTTGATCGTGTCACGCTTTCCTCGGTCTTCGTCTATTTCTAGTTCCATTTACATCGTGAACATATATTTTTTTTTTACCATTACATTTCTTTCTTCATTAATTTTTGTCATGTCATGTGTCCAAACTATCTAAATGATCCTTTCATTATTTTATTCAAAACACAATCATTCGCACCGCATTCACTTCTTATATTTTCATTCGACGATAGATTGTCGAATGAAAATATATATTTAAAGAGTATCCACACATTCATCTAAGAGATCTCACTTCAATAACATTTATTCTACTTTCATCATTATTTGCCAGTTCCATGCTTCGCTTCCATACATAAGGGTCGGTACAAGAACACCATTGTGCACTGCCATTTTAGCATTTTTGGATACCTTCTTGTTTGCAATTACAACTTTAAGTGCTTCATTTTATAAGTCAGTGATTCACTTTGTTGCCTGCCCCAATCCTATTCTTAATATCCCTCTCTACTCGCCCATCTTTTGTAAACATACTACCAGAATACACGAACTCATTACTTGCTCCAAATTTCCAATTGACATTTGATAAAACTCTAATAAGGCGAACAATTTCAGTCTAATTTATTATGATTTAAAAATTGTTAATACATGATAAGTGTTTTTAAAATTTTATAGCGTATATTTCTTCATAAATATGCATTGAATTTTTTGAAATTTATGTTTGAACGTGTAATAAAGATGGAACTGATCGGAAATTCCTACTACAAAGAGCGCTGTGAACTTGTGTTTTGGCAGATTATAAAACAAATATTTTGGATCATTAAATTTAGCTTCATTTGTATATTTATACACACGTTTATATTTATTCCGATATTTCGGCATGGCGAGTTGCGTATATTTAATAAATTATGTAAATAGCCAATTTAATTTGGCGTTTTCAAATTAAACAAATCGTTTTTATTAGCCTTTTGCTTACCGTGCTAAAAGTCCGTGCGTAACGGTGATGTGTAATCACTTGACATTTCTAAATGAAAAAAAATATATGCTTCATCAATACGTGTTTTTCTTCTTTCGGTGCCGTGTCAGGTACCCCCAACGCTGGCGATCACTGCAGCAAAGGCTTCTCTATCCTGTGCCACTTGGAACAGGTTCTGAACTATTGTTATTCCTGTCCACTCTTTGCTGTTCCGCAGCCAGGACATCTGACTTCAACCATCTTTCCAACGTCCCTCCACTTTACCCATTAATATCAGTCAAATGAGGTGGTATTTTTCACCCCTTAGTACATGATCCAAATATGAGACCTTTCTAATTTTCACACTCGACAACCGCTCTCTATTGGCTCTGCGTTACTGACCCTATCGGTCTTATTCTTCTTCTTCAGCCTATTCCCGTCCACTCCTGGACAAAGGCCTCCTCTTTTCACTTCCATGTCACTCTGTCCCGTGCAGACTGCATCCAGGTTATTCCAACGTGTCTGTTCAGATCATCCTTCCACCGTAGTTGCGGTCGCCCTGCACTTCTATTTGCCGTTCACGGTCTCCAAGTCAGCTATCTTTTTGTCCACTTTTCATCTGAGCTTCTGGCTACGTGACCTGTCCATTGCCATTTTAGTGTCACCATCCGTTGGATGATGTCCGTGACCTTTGTTTTATCTCTCACCGTATCGTTTCTGAGTCTGTCTCTTAGGCTTATTCCTAACATGGCTCTTTCTATGGATCTTTGGGTCACTCGTAGTTTCTCGGCACTTTGTTTGAACAATGTAACAGTTTCAAGACACCATGAGGTACCCATATGGATATAATTATCTTTTTTAAATACATATGGATGTTAGTTGAAGTTTGCCGGTTTTACTCATAGATGTCGCTAGAGATATGTATACATTTCTATGATTTGGCATCTATGTCATATTTTTTTATGGACATTAACCTTCAAAAATACACAAGTTACATTCTGCCAAAATAATAGTGTCATAGTTGTTTACCTCAGTATATATGTCGAGTTTCGTTCCAAGTAAATTGCATTTGCGGCATTCGTTGCTTTTCTTATTTCATCAAAAGAAAAAAGCAGTTGAAGCCTTTCGGTTGCTGGTAGAAACTAATGGTGAACATGCTCCAGTGATTAGAACATGTGAGACATGGTTTCGTCAATTAAAAGTGGAGATTTCGATTTAACAGACAATTAACATCCTGGTGCAACGAAAAAGTTCAAAGACGAGGAATTGCAGGCGTTATTGGATGAAGACCCAACCCAATCGCAACAACAATTAGCCCAAACACTTAATGTAACCCAAGGAACAATTTGCCAACGTTTAAAAGCCATGGAAAAGATCCAAAAGTATGGAAAATGGGTACCACACCAAATGAACGAGAGACAAATCGAAAATCGAAAAATCATTTGTGAAATGCTGCTTCAAAGGTTCGAAAGGAAAACATTGAATTGGGAAATATTATTACACCCGCCGTACTCTCCAGACCTTGCCCCGTCCGACTATCACTTTTTCGCATCGATGGGAAACTCACTCGCAGAGCAGCGCTTCGCCAATTTTGAAAAAGTCGAAAAATGGCTCGTCGAATGGTTTGCCTCGAAAGAGACATTTTTTTTGGAATGGTATCCATGATTTGCCTCAAAGATGGGCAAAATGTATAGAATCCGATGGTCAATACTTTGAATAAAAAAATTTGAGATTCCCTTGAGAATTAAGCGTTTTCTTTATTGAAAAAACCGGCAAACTTCAACTAACACACCTGGTATACTCTCATATATTCTGAGGGACTGTTTCACATTGTATATAGATAAAAAAAGATGTCGTTTAAAATTACATTCACGGTTTCAGACTATTTGATAAAAGTAAATAGTTATGCTGGGGCATTAATTAAAAATTAGCATAATTCAGGGTCACCCCATTTAACAATGAGGACGTCTGCTGAAGTTAATGAAAAAGTCCGAAATTGGAAGTTTAGAGAAAGAGCCGGCGGCGTTTGCAACTTTTATTTCTCAATCTCTAAAAAGGGTTTCCACGTTACTAGCGAATGGACTGTCAGATGTACTCGCTCTTGATCTGGGGGAATAATTATGTCTTTCTTTCTCGGTCATTGTGCCGAAACGAGTTAAATAATGCCATTTGTTTCGGGCGGACTTCGTTAACTCGGACTTCTTTATTAAAATTTTAACGGGCGAAAATAATATTACGATTTCTATGAGATTTTTCCGTTGCGTAGTTTTGTGAAAATTTTAGAATTAAAATTATTTTCGTGTTTTTAATTTCCGCCGATGGAACGCTGTAGGACAAAGGTTTCAATTATTTCTGTGAACGTATTGTATAAAAATAAAATTGAAAATTTCCGTTTTCATTAAGAAATTTATACACCAACTGAATAAGAGAAATTCAATCATTATTTCAGGGGTAACACCATGATATTTCAATTGTTCGGGTCGGCCTTCTGCAACTCTACACTTTGTCACCTGAGAGTAAGAAGGTTCCAACTGACAAAAATAAAAAGCTTAAAAAAATGAAGTCATAGTTTTGTTGGTTTCGGGTGTGTATCTTGGAATAAAAGGGTTTGATTCCAATTTCCAGAGATCCTCTTACCGAGAAACGTGTAAATTTTGTCTGGCAACAGTTGGAATAATAAAGTTCTAAGTTTAAATGAATCCTTCTTTAGTGAATCGTGTGTTTTGAATGATCAGAAGGAACTTGATTATTTTCGTAACATCAAAATGACGATACTATTACATATTTTTTTAACCCTTAACGTACCGTGTTCAAAACAAAACGCTTGCTCCCATGTGGTAAGTTCAGTTTACCGCTAACTTTATCTAAATATCAAGCATATGACTAGATGAATCAAAATTTAATTTATGTCATCTTGTAGGGAATTTCATTAGGAATAGATCGATATCTATAACATACATGGATTATTTGAAAAACATATCATTATTAATTTTTTTCTGGAACCATGCGATTTCTGATATGTAATGCGTCATAGCATACGACGGAATACGACCGACTAAACATCAGGTATAAACTTGTCTGCGCGCAGCGGCGGGCGGGGCGAAGATAAAGGCACCTAGGCAAAATGTATAGTACGTTCAAGACAACGAGTACGTATTAATATTTGTCCCTTTTGGTAAAGTGTTAATATTTTCACAGTTCTGATATTATTAAGTTACGTGGTGCGTTTTCATCCAGTCGGTATTATTACGTACCTATTGAAAAGGTCAAAGATATAATTTATAATATGTTCAAAACAGCGAGTAAGCATTTGTCACTTTTGATAAAGTTGTAAATATTAGCAAAACAAATTCTACCTTAACACGAATGAAGGTGAGGGCAGTCTTAGAAAATATTTTTTTTTGGGATGAAGGAAGTAATTTTTTGCTTTTTTTTTATTACGAAATATTGAGAACACTTCAATGGAGGATTACAATTTTTTTTATAATATTAGGGTCCATAGGTTTTAAGCAAATCAACTTTAAATTGGCAGTGGAAACTCAATTGACCACATGGCAACGCGACGGTTAAATTGTACGTATAGATAAGGTTAGTAAGAACCCTTTTCACGAAAAAAAGCCAAATGTGAAATTTTGTTAGTTGGAATCCTTTTACTCTCATGTGACGACTTATTAATGTTCTGAAGGCTCTTGGACTGGACAGCCAGATAACCCAGAAATGTGAAACTTGGCGGAGTCATATTAAGAGAACCGACCCCCAAATAACGGGATAAGGCTAGGCGAAAGAAGAAAAGAAGACCATGATGCTTCAAGATTTTTCGAGATATTCCGTTATGCTGGAGAGGATTCAGAAAAAAAAATCTGAGGTGTCTCTAGATGAGGGAGTATGATAGTTATCCGTGGCTCTATCCCACGGCATTTCTTTTGAGAATGCTCGGAACCAATTCTTTACAGCTTCGAAGAGATGGGCATCTCATTACTCATTTCTTTAAATTAATAATGGGACCCTGATAGATTTCTCCAACAGCGACAGCACAGACTGTTTTACCTACCGGCCGCCAGAACCAATCTGCTACTGGTGACTCCGGTGGGAAGAGCAATTAGTCTGCTGAACGTGGTTTCCTCGGAGATCGACATCTTTCATATTAGTGAAGGTACATTCAGAGGACAAATACTCTTGACTTTAGAAAGTATCTTGTCTTCCTAATGTCGAACCATCTCTAATGCGTTCCTGGTATTATGTTGTATTTTTATAATATTTTACCTTTACTCAATAGATGGCTTAAACATTTTGCTTTTTGTAATGTCTTTTGAGCTCAAAAACTGATTTGATTTGATTTGTTTGGATTTGATTATTCTTCTTTCTTCGTTCACTTTATAGTGGGTTGTGATCGATGGAGTTGCTCGTGGCTATAACAACACGCCTCCAATCCTCTCTGTTTTCTACAGACGTATCAACGAGTAGAGGTCTCATCCAATCATCTCCTTAATCTGGTTCCTCCACCGCGCAGGAGATTTTCTTCTATTTCTTGTGACTCGAACACTTCCTGTGACAATATTTTTTTACAGTTCTCTTTCCAGCAGTCACCACATTTTTATCTCCCATTATGCATAACCAACCTGTCACTGGTGATACCGGTGGGGAAAGCAATCAAACTGCTGCAAGACGACCTTCGTGGCCAAGTGGTTAATCCATTGACTGCCGTTTCCGGGTTCGATTCCCGGCGAGGGCAGTGTGATTGTCACACTATCATTGTTATGGTGTAGAATTCACGTGACAATAAAATGGCGATAGATTAGTTACCTATCACATGTCACGAGAATCATTATGATAGCTATAATACAAACAGTCATGATGCAAACAGTGATTCAATTAAATAAAAACATTAAAATTTTATGTTATTATATGTAAAAATAGCATTTTGTGTTGAATTATTTTTATTATGTTATTAAATTTTATATCATTGTATTTTATATTATTTGTTTTAGATTTTTTGTGGATGTTGGACAGTCGAATTGTGTGCGGGAGATGCCTATTGGTGGCGATGAGGTTCGCAACTCATCGAAAAGAGAAGGATGGAGTGCCGCATCGGTTAAAGTGTGACAGTCCATTTTTTCTGCCTACCCTTTCGAGGAGACGGCGTGATGGTTAGTTAGTTAAAAATATAAAATTAGTGAAAGAACTTTCAGAAGACAAATATTGTTGACTTTTGATCCTGTATTCCTAAAGTCAAACCACAGGTAAAAAAATTATAAGAAAACAGAAATAGGTATGTTGATATACAGAATACTTTTTAAAATTAATTTTTCTCATATACTGGTTTGCGATAGATAACTAAAAATATGGTTTTTGTTTAAATCTAAAAAAAATCACGAAACGAAGGGTTTGAAAGTAAGTAATATTTGCTGTAGGAAAAATAATCATATTTTTTCCCTTTCTCTTTCGTATCGATTAGCTGACTTTGCAGATGGTACATATTAGGCCAGGCCGCCGAGGCACTCGTAGAAACAGAGAAAAAGTAAATCGAGTCTATAAGTTCATGGACTCTATGCGCCATTCATATAGAACTGAGCGGCAAACAGGCGCGTCATATTTCAAAGATCTTCGGCGAGCTTATCTCAGAACGGGTAAACTTGAATAAGACAAACTGAAGAAAAATCTTGTTGGATTTTCAAACTCAAATACTACAAATCTCATAAGGATTTGTTTTCAATATTAAAGAAATAGTGATGGAAAAAAAAACTAAGATGGCAGTGCATAATGGTGTTCTTGTGCCGACCCTTATGTATGGAAGTAAAGCATGGAACTGGCAAAAGAAGGGTGAAAGTATAATAAATGCAGTAGAAATGAGATCTCTAAGACGAATGTGTGCCAAAACTGTATATGATAGAGTGACAAATGCAAGTATAAGAAGTGAATGTGGTGCGAATGAAAGTGTTATGAACATGATAAGGAAAAGGTCATTAAGATGGTTTAGACACATGGAAAGAATGAGTGAAGACATAATGGTAAAGAAGGTAAAGGTAAACGGTGTGAACGGAGCTAGAAATAGAGTAAGGCCGAGGAAAACGTGGCAAGATCAAATCAATTAAATATTGAATGTCGGTCACGTGAGGAGTCGGAAAAATCGACATGCGTGCATGACAAGATGTATGAATGTAGAGGAATCGAGAGATGTATGTCAGGACAGGACAGTGTGGCGTTCCGTTCTTTCTGCCTACCCTTCTGGGTAGACGGCGTGATGGTTAGTTAGTTAGAAGTAGAGATTTTTACTCTTTTTTAATTTGTTTATTGTGTTTTTAATTGTACTCGTAATCAAGTTTATAGAAAAAAATTAACTGAAAGTAAAAAAAAGCGTTTTAATTCATAAAAAAATCTCTCTTTTATTTTTTATATACTTTGTATATACAACAATAACTTAAAATTAAAAATAATTATCAGACAATATAATAATTAAATAATACGATATTTTTTGTACTCCCACTTTTGTCTTTATTTCGACAGCGACCGGATTCGCCAGGCTCGTTGGCATCGACAGACCAATCTGTCGATGCCAGCGAGCCTGGCAAAACCGGTCGCTGTAGAAATAAAGCCAAAAGTGCAAGCAGTTAAATTAAAACATCGTTTTATTTAATTATTATTTAAAATGAACTTCCATCAATAGATTTCAGTAAAATCATTTGATTATCTTAAAAATATTAGACATGTTTCGGACAACCCGGTCCGTCCTCAGTGATATTATAAAGATATTTAAATTCACATTCGAAGTCGGAATAATCGACGTGCGTGCATGGTACGATGTATGATTGTAGAGGAAGCCCGAGAGGTATGCCAGGACAGAACATTGTGGCGATCCATCCTCTTTGCCTACCCCTCCGGGGAAATGGCGTGATGATTAGTTAGTTAGTTTTAAAATATTATTAAATTATTCACAAATATAATCAGTTTTAACAGATGTCATAAAGATTTATTTTGGAATGTTTATGCTTTTGTTATACCAAATATTATGAATCAACTTAAAATAATAATTTTAGGTTCTTATTGGGGTTCAGGGAATTACTTACTATAGTGAATGGAGAATGGAGAACAGGAGAATACCGAAGATTGCACCGCTATGCTGTTCTGTCCTGTCATAGTTTTTTTGTTTCCTTTACTGTATGTAATTAATGTAATTCTTTAAGCATTATTTCCAGTTCAAAAATGTATTTACAAAAATATTTTGCATGATTAACTGTCAAAATTTTGAATTTTAACTCGCGTCAAAGTCACTACGTCTAACGCCATTCATCGTCCTGCTGAGTTGTCAAAATTTTGTGGAAAACAGAACGGTTTTCAATATTTCCCGGATAATTGTTCCTGAAGGCATTTCGGAATTTTTTCCCTTTCCCCCTACAATACAGCGGTAGGTACCAGAATATTATTTTACCATCTTCATAACTTGATCTCTGCTCGAGATATTAGCCTGATTTGAAATCATTTCCTCTTCATTTATATTTCCATTATCAATAAACGAAATCACAATCTGTTAAATTCATTATAAGGTATAAATCAAATAAAATCAAATCAAATCAGTTTATTTCAACAACAGACATTACAAAATGAAGATTTCAGGCATCTTTTGAGAACAGGTAAAGTTATATATTGTATATAGTATACTACCAGAATCGCATGAGATATGGTTCAACATTTGAAAGTCTAAATACTCTCCAAAATCAAAAGTATTTGCCATTTGAACGTACTTTCACTAACATGTAAGACGTCGATCTCCGAGGAGACCGCGTTTAGCAGATTAATTATTCTTCCCACCGGTATCACCAGAGGCAGGTTGGTTCAGCGGCCGGTAGGTAAAACAATTTGCTGTCGGAGATATCTATCAGGGACAAAATGCCGAACACCCTCCAGCACGGCCGAGTTCTCGAAATATCCCCTGAGTAATCTAAAGAAAAGGGGTTATGAGATGCCCATCTATTTGAACATGTAGAGGGTTGGTCCCAAGCATTCCCAAAAGAAATGCCGTGGGATGAAGCCACAGATAGCTACCATATTCTCTCATGTAGAGATACCTCAAAAATTCTAAAACAGAAATAGAGGTATTATGTCTCCCTTGTATACTCCATTAAAAATCTATTGTAAGAGTATAACCAAACGTTTTATTTTAGTTAGAAGTTCTCTTTGAATTTGAATTTTAATAGATCGACTGAAGCAAAGATGCACAAAGGCAGTGCACAATGGAGTTTTGGTGCCGACTCTTTTGTATGGAAGTAAACATTGGAGGTGGCAAAATGTAGGATAAAAGTAGGATAAATGCCGAAGTAATGAGGTCACTAAGAAGATTGTGCAGGAAAACAATGTGTGAAATAATATCTAATGATGAAGTAAAGAAGGAATGTAAGGCGTGATAAAAAAAAGGTCACTTAGATGGTTTGGACATATGGAACGAATGGATGAGGGAAGAATGGTTTAAAAGATATATACATGTAGTGTGAATAGAAAAAGAAGTCGATGAAGGAACAATCGACGAGCGTGCATGTCACGTTGTATGAATTTAGAATATACGCGAGAGTTATGTCAGGATATAGCAATGTGGCGATTCATCCTACTATCCTCTCTGCCTAGCGTTTCGTGGAAACGGTGTAATGGTTAGTAAGTTAGTTAGTTAGTCAAGAAAAATGTTTTTAAGATTTACGTGTTTCATCCGTCAAGAGCATTAGCAAATATTTAGAAGATTTTTTCTAACTAACTAACTAACCATCGCGCCGTCTCTCCGAAGGGGTAGGCAGAAAGAATGGACTGCCACACCTTTCTTTCCTGACATATTGCTCTCGCTTCCTCAACATTCATACATTGTGTCATGCACGCGCGTCGATTTCTCTGACTCCTCACATGGCCGACATTCAATATTTGATTTATTTGATCGTGCCACGTTTTCCTCGGTCTTCCTCTATTTCTGGTTCCATTTACATCATTAACATATAATTTTTTTACCATTCTTTCTTCATTCATTCTTTCCATATGTCCAAACCATCTTAATGATCCTTTCATTATTTTGTTCATGACACCATCATTCGCACCGCATTCACTTCTTATATTTTCATTCGACACTCTATCATACACAGAATATCCACACATTCGTCTAAGAGATCTCATTTCTACTGCATTTATTCTACTTTCATCCTTCCTTTGCCGGTTCCATGCTTCGCTTCCATACATACGCTTTTTTCTTCTTCTTTATAATATGTTTCAGATTTATTCCACCTGTTCTTTTGGGCCAAAAGATGGCAAAAAGTTGCCGAAACCGGTCGACATTAATTAACAAGTTCAATAAAACTAAATTTAAATATGAAAATATCGTTTTCTCGGTGATGAATGTGTAAAACCTTCTAAATAAGTTTAGAAAAATAATTCCAATGAAGTCGTTATAGAATTCCACAAAGTGTAATTCTACAAGGTAGAATTCCACAAGGCCAAGGTGAAATTTCACAAATGCCATTAGTTTGTCATAAACTAAATATACACCATAAAGATTATTTTATTTCTCATTCCCATAAAACTAACTAACTAACTAACATACCATCACGCCGTCTGTCCGAAAAGGTAGGCAGAAAGAATGGACTGCCACACATTTCTTTTCTGACACATTTCTCTCACATCCTCAACATTCCTTATACATCGTGTCATGCACGCGCGTCGATTTCTCTGCCTCCTCACGTGACCGATATTCAATATTTGAATAATTAAATATAATAAAACTTCTAGAAAATGATATTCTTCCTACGTTATTGCAGTTCTTTTTCTATAGCCATTGTGGTTGAAGGTTTTTCCGACATTATGTCTGTGTTAAAGTTTTAGTAATACCACACGTGGAGGCACCTTCCTTGTTCTGTTTTTAAGTGTATGGTTTCTTGAACAGCAAAACTTGCAAGTTACATGTTTCTCTTTTCTTAGCAAAGTGAAACATGTCACTCTCATCAATTTTAAAACCTGTTTAAACAAAGTGTATGCCATTTTAAATTGAATTTATTTATCGTTTATTATCATTATTCTGACATGATAAACTTTACATCGAATTGATTGTATCTCAATAGAGACGAATATGTAAATTGTTTTTTTTTGGAAATAGAATATGATGGTGGAGGCGTTTACAGGATACTGTCATTGGTTGGGTTAAGTGATCGCTTTATGTTAACAACATTCCCCATCCCTCCCTTCATACGAACACCACGTCTGACAATTATTTTTAAGAAGTTGTATATATGTTGCACCACACATCACATGTTTTTGGTTCAATCTACACTAGCGCCATCTATTAAGAATATGTGCATTAAGCAGAAAATCTTTATTAATGCAATGTGAAAGGCCATATTTGCTAGACAACGCCAGGAGAATGCTTCTCCAATTTTTATGCTTTTTAAACTTGGACCAGTTTTTGGTTTTTCTTGAATGTTACCAATATTTGTAGACAAATTCTCGATTTTACCCATTGCGGGTTAATTATTTTTAAGGATTCATTCTTAAATGATTAACCCGCAAAGGGTAAAATCCAGTATTTGTCTACAAATATTGGTAACATTCTACATCGAATATTTAATAAAAATAAAAAGCTTTGTTTTCTACAAAATGAAACTTGTAATAAAATGTTAACGATTTTATTTTATTTTATCGCAGATTGGTAAAAACACAATTCTCTTATATAGTAAATTATGTCTTTGCTCACCCGAAAGAAAAAAAAACTGGAGTAAAGTGCAATAAATTTTCTTTGGATTTTGCGGAAGTGAGTATGAAATATAATTTGAAAATTAAATTAAGAATGAATATCTCTGAAGGAAGCCGTTATTCAAACGAATGTGTCGAAAATGAGAAGAAAGAAGGAACATTTACGTACATTACAGAGAATATAAATATTTTGAAAGGTCTGTCTCTTTCTTCACGTTTGAATAGAAAATTTAAAAACGGAAAGCCGGTAGATACCCTCGACATAGATATTTAACATAATAGAAGGGGATTTCAATTTCGTTCTTTTTTTAAATGATTCTAAACTCATTCAGTAAACTCTGAATTTCAAACGCGAATGTACCGTTTATATTTTATTTTATTTAATCAATTGATTTATATTCAATCTGTAATTTTAATAATGTGGGGTTGTAACAATATTATGCTTAATGTTAATAATATATAATTTATAAATGAGTTTTACTAAAATGTTTGAATTTTTTAGGACGAGTATAATGAACTTGGTTTGGGTACAAATATTTTATTTTAAATTTAGTTTGCACGTTGGTTCGAACCTTAACTATATTCATATCAGACAAAATCGCACATATACCTGTATATAAATGATGTCAGGAATATAAACAATTTAATATTTTTTTGAACAATCACGTAAAACTCTATATTAAATAATATTTATGAATGAAAACGTCTGTTTTCTAGATTTAATTTTTTTTTATAGGAATGACATGTTTTGTCGTGCTTATATATTAATAAAAATGTCATTCTCATAATATAAAATTAAGCTTTTAGAAAACAGAAGTTTTAATTTGTATAAATATTTTAATACGTAGAATTACACCGCTAATAAAAAAAAAATAGTATATAATTATTATATTTATGAATGAAAACATTTGCTTTCTAGAAGTTTTATTATATTTTATGACGTGTTTCGTCATCCTAATATTAGGTCCTTACATATGAAATTGGCGTTTTGTATGGGAGGAACATAAAGTTGATTTTTTTAAAATATAATATATTTATTAAATCAAAGTATGTACCATTGCTATCTATGCACTTTTGCCATCTCATAGGTAGTTCATCGATCCCTTTACTAAAAAAAACATTCGGACGGGAATCAATAAAATCTTTGAAGTCGGTTTGGACTGCCTCATCGGAGTTGAATTTTTTCCCTTGCAAGAAGTTATCCAAATTTCGAAAAAATAGTAATCTGTTGGGGCAAGGTCCGGAGAGTACGGTGGATGTCTTAGAAATTCCAATTGAAGCTCTTCTAATTTGGTAGCCGTCTGTTGTGCAGTGTGTGGTCTAGCGTTATCATGAAGCAGCAGTAGCCTAGAGCGATTAACCAGCCTCGGTTGTTTAGCAGCTAGCTTTTCCATCATGGTTTGCAGTTGCTGACAATAGACATCTGCCGCAATCGTCTGGCCAGATTTAAGAAAGCTGTAGTGAACGACACCAGCACTAGTCCACCAAACGCTGACAAGTAACTTTTTTGGAGTCAATTTTCGCTTGGGGCATGGTTTGGCTGGTTCGGCAGGGTTCAGCCATTGCGATGAGCGCTTCCGATTATCATACAGGATCCACTTTTCATCACAGGTAATGATTCGATTCAAAATCCCTTCATTATTGTGCCGGTTGAGTAATGCAACGCGGCAGTCAACGCGCGTTTGTTGATTTGCTTCACTCAATTCGTGAGGTACCCACCTTTCAAGCTTTTTCACCTTCCCAATTTGCTTCAAGTGGATTAAAACAGTTTTATCACTAACACCGCAGCCTGCAGCTAACTCGGACGTGGTTTGCGATGGATCCGCTTCCACAATAGCCTTCAATTCTTCATTATCAACTTTGGTCTCCGGCCGTCCACGGGGCTTGTTCTGCAGGTCGAAATTTCCAGAACGAAAACGTTGGAACCAAAAACGCACTGTGTTTTCTTTTGCGGCACCGTCGCCATACACATCATTAATCCTTCGAGCCGTTTCTGCAGCACTGGTGCCACGGTGGAACTCGTACTCGTAAATAACGCGATATTTCAAGTTTTCCATTTTGTAAACTGAGTGACGCAAAGAAAAAAAAACAATTGAGGAAAGAACAAATGAATTATAATTTTCGAAACACAAATACTTGAGTAAAAAGTTGTATAAATTTGAATTTGGAATTCCTAACCAAAGAGAAGATATTTGAGATCAAAGTTGCCATTACGGCAAAACGCCAATTTCATATGTTTGAGCATATAATTTGCATATATATAATATATTTTATTATTTATCAATGGTAGGCAAAACATGCAATTTCCATAAAAAAAAAACGTAAGTGGACTGTAACAACGAAATATTTACGTATATTAATGGATCAATTTAAATTCGAGTCTTTTCTTCTGACTGTATTCTTGTATAGGTAATGACGACCTTCGTCGCAGAGTGGTAAGAGCTCTGACTTCCATATGGAAGGTCCCGGGTTCGATTCCCGGCGATGGCAGTGTGATTGTCACACTGTCTTTGGTCTGGTGTAGAATTCACGTGACAATAAAATGGCGATAGATTTGCTACCTATCACATATCACGAGCATCAATATAATAGCTAAAAAATAATTTGTATACAGTAATTGGTTCAAACGATCTATTGTATACATTAAAAAAAATTGTAGATTTAATTCCCAAAATGTAATGAAACAAAATTTCAATGAAATTGAGAGGTTATTAACAAAGAGCATTATTGTTAATATTTTATACGTTTATGTAAAAATCTATGAAATGTATCAAAACCAGAGTATCACTGTATATACCCAATTTACATTTGATATGTTTGGTATGAATATGTAATATGAGAAAGCTCCTTAAACCCGCAAGGGTGAAAATCGTCCAAAAGGTGTGATATCTTATTCACAGATATTGATATATTCGAATTTTATTTTGCGTATAAAGGTAAAACCACCGGTATGTAAAAAAAAAGAATATACTTTCAAAAATAGATCTTATGGAATTTTACAAAATATATTTTGCAATGCCAACATAAAATTTAAAGTATTCGATATTAACAAAGCAACAAAAACGCATTTACGAATAAATTAATACTAATGAAAACGTCTGTTTTCTAGAAGTGAATGGCATGTTTCGCCTGTCTAGACAGGCGACGAATTGCTCATGTTTCATGAAAGGACCACATTTCAAATGAGGAGGTTCTCAGCAGAGTTGAAGATAAGAGAATTGATTGAATTTGCTAATTATCTTATTCAAAAAATCTTTCATTTCATACAACGTCCTTGAAATTTTACACGTATATGATGGAAATATTTCTTTGAATAAACTATAAATCTAAGAAATAAAAGAAACTCAGTTGAAAATACAGAAGATATTAAAAAATAACAAAATAAATATTTTGACAAGTCCGATAATCAATTTGTTTATTCACTTCCATAATTCTAACTAAATTACAATCATCCCCACCCCTAAACGAAATTCTGCTCCCTTATTTTTCCCCTATTTTATTCTTTCATTCAGTTTACAAGTAATGATTGTCTTTCATTATACTGTACAAATTTATACACTGAGGAAGGACGTCTGTGTTCCGAAACATGTTTGTAAATAGTGCAAAAAAGTGTCGTGATAATACAATGTTTTAAAACAGTTTTTCAAATGTGAATCCACAACATAAAGTGATGGCGGATATATAAGGAACGATAAAGCATAATGGCAAATGGTTGTTCAATTAAACTTCACCAGTCGATGCTGAAAAATACGATACGGTCAGAATTTAATTAAAAACCGGAAACTTGGACTCATAGAGGCCGTGTTATGAACCATCTTGAAATACTTGAGATATGAAGAAAATGAAGAATGCTTCAAATACCGTGAAAATACTTGATTTCCAACACTCTCCTTAATGTATATAGTTCTGCTATGCAACCATTATTAATTAAAATGATAGAAATGTGATTAACTTGGGAGGTATCCTAAGTGACCATAATTCATATTTAATTTTTGTAAAAAGTAGCTTCACAGTAATTATAATACGAGTATGATAATAAGTGATTTATTATTCCATCTATTTTCGCCATCACTTTGTGTTGTATATTCACATTTTAATAACTTTTTGAAAACATTGTCTTTTCAAAACACTTTTTTGCACCTTTCACAAACATGTTTCGGGACACAGACTTCCCTTCTTCAGTGTATGAATTTTAACAGCCAAATGAAAGAGACTCATTACTTATTAACTAAATGACGAGTACTGACAAATGTAGAGACAAAATAAGAAATGAAGAAATAAGACGCCGAACAAAAGTCATGGACATAATGAACCTTGTCGCTAAGCAGAAATGGCAGTGGCAGGTCATGTCGCCAGACAGGGAACAGAGCGATGGGCACCCAGAGTCCTCAAATGGAGACCATGGGATAGAAATAGAGGAGTGCACCGACCCCAAAAAAGATGGACCGACGACATATCCCTGTCGCGGGTAGAATGTGGCAAAGAAAAGCCCAAGATGATGAAGAAAACGGAGGAGGCCTATATGCAGCAGTGAAGAGATGGCTGAGGAAGAAGAAGGAAGAAATGATGAGTAAAAATGTGTTAAATTAAAAGAAATAATTAATATGAATGAAAACGTCATTTTTCTAGAAGTTTTATTATATTTTATCGGAATGACATGTTTCGCCCTTCTAAGGCAATATCACATTTGATAATGCCTTCTTCTTCTTCAAGTGCCCTGTCGGGTCCCCCCAACGTTGGCGATCACCTCGGCGAACCTGTCCCTGTCCTGCGCCGCTCGGAACAGCTCTTCAACACTTCGGATGCCGGTCCACTCCCTCACGTTTCGCAGCCAGGACATTTGTCTCCTTCCGGGCCCTCGGCGTCCCTCAATTTTTCCCTCCAATATCAGTTACATAATGCCTAAGAAGTTGATTAGCATTAGCATTCCTGATAATGCCTAAGAAGGGTAAAACATGTCATTCTCATAAAATATAATAAAATTTCTAGAAAACTGACGTTTTCATTCGTATTAATTATTTAATATGGAGTTTTACATCATTGTTCAAGAAACAATAAATAAATTAAATTAAATTTAGCAGCAGGGAAAATTGTTGTTTAGTTAGAATTATTAGACAGGGGAAACAAATCAATTATGGGAATAAATGTTAAGTTTACTTAGTTGTTAATAATGTTTTCGTTGTTTTTAATGGCTTTTTTAATTTCTAGATTATTTAAAGTTATATTTCTCTGAGGTATCTTTGCACAAGTAACGGTAAATTACAGACGATTAACTTTTCAATACTGACTTTATTTTCGAAATGGACTGAAGTGTAACAAAGAAAATTTCTCTAGTAGTGGATACAAATAGACGAATTATTTCGAGGAATAATCTCATTTCTACAACAATAAACAATATTTTGCCATAGAAAGGAAATCTAAGGATATACCTGAACAATAAAACGTATTAAAAGCCCAATATCATGCCGCGGAGAACATTAATTCGGATTTCCCACAAATCAGATCCTTTCTTGGAAAGCTTTAGAAGCACACACCACATGCGTTGTGGCTCAGGGTTATAACGGCCAATAGAAAATACTAGTATCAATAAAGTAATAAACAGATTCAAAAAAGAAATACGAACGATTTCTCCGAATTTAATCTGAGTACGGATGACAAATGTTTTTTTTACAAGAGCTCTACCGAAACTTTTTCCATACGTTGAATATTTTAAATTGTTATGTAAGGTAAACGCATGATATACCATATATGTAATTTTCTTACGGATACTCTATCAAAAATTTTCAATTCGAACCAAGTATAATATTATTGTCTTTTTCTTTTTTTGTATACTCTGTAAATACAACACTAACATTAAATTTTTTAAAATTACATATTAGACATTTTTCGGACAACCGGTCCTTCTTCAGTGATACATATTATTAAGATCCATATTTAAAATATAATAAAATTGTTTAAAAATAAAATCAGTTTTGACAGATGTTGTAAAGATATTCCCAAATAAAACTTTATAACATCGGTCAAAACTGATCATATTTGTAAACAATTTTATCATATTTTAAATATGTGTCTTTATAATATGTTTCGCTGAAGAAGGACCGGTTGTCCGAAACATGTCTGATATGTAATCTTATTTTTGTATTTACAAAATAAAAACACAAATAAAACATCTAAAACACAAAGTATGGCGAACAAAGAAGAAAATATAATATAGATTATTTAAGTCTTCGCCTTAATTGTAGATTGTAGATCAAAGGTTTCCAACCTTTTCTTGAGTACTGTCCCCTTAACACCGTTTCTCTAAAGGGATAGGCAGATCCTGGCACACGGACAGAATTAAGGTAAGTCACATAATTACCCCCAAATATGCAAGGTGGAAGATAACGTAAGATGGGACAAAAAAAGCAGGAGATACAGGAATGCGCACGTGTAAACAAAGGTTCCCTCCATAATCCCATACTTTGAGGCGCATCATATTCCACATGGCTACCGTCCCCTCGGAAGACTGCCAAGGAGGTGGAGGGATAAGTAAGAGTCAACTTCCCAAGAGAAGCCAAACTGACTATAGGAACAGAGGTCTAAAAAGGGAAGAAAAATAAAGATTTTATTACTTAAAAACCATTGGGAAAAGCTCACAAAGAGATGTCAAATTGTTGTACGTTTTATATGAAATTTATACAAAAAACGGAGTATTGTACTTTCGCCGCTATAATTTTGAATGCGCGGAATATCCGGACCCCAATTCTCGTGGGGTTCGTCATCCCTCTTGTATTTATTTACTCTTGGTAGGTAGGTTCAGATCGGATCACTTTCTTCAAAGAACTGTCTGCTTTTGACCGTGCTGTGTTTAGCCGCTGAGTATGGAGGGCGATAGAAACACACATTCTCGGACAAGTGTGGGTCGATATACATCTGAAATATTGTGGAGAACTTTTCTGGGAGATTGGGATAGGTTTTGCACTCCTATTCTTAAAACCAGTGTCGTAGAAAAATATATGCGAAACTGTTTGATTGCTCATTTTCATTATGGTCATTATGAAATTCGTTGTTTTAAAAATATTTCTGTAATAAATGCAATTGATAAGTTTAAAAATTACTTTTTAAGTATGAATGAATTATTTTTGTGAATGTATAATTATACTTGTATACGAAATTCTGGATTTTCACCAAAGGGTGGTGAATTCAAATTTTAATTGTATCTCAATAGAGACGAAGACGCAAACTGAATATGGATGATTTATTATTTTTTTTATTTTTATGTACACAACAGGTTGTTTCGACCCAATTACTGTATACATTAATTTTATATTTTAGCTATTATATTGATTCTCGTGACATGTGATAGGTAGCCAATCTATCGCCATTTTATTGTCACGTAAATTCTACACCAGACCAAAGACAGTGTGACAATCACACTGCCATCGCCGGGAATCGAACCCAGGACCTTCGGCATGGAAGTCAGAGATCGTAACCACTCTGCCATGAAGGTCGTCATGATCAAGGTGTTTACAGGACTTATGACCTGTCATTAGTTGGGTTAAGCGCACGCTTTATGTAACTACAACATTCCCCATTCCACCTTTGTTATGATCATGCATGACAAATTTTTGGAAGATGTATATATACTTCAAAATCCATACCTATCTTCACGTGTCAGTTTCAATTATCCATCTATGTAGATTTGGTTGCACTTGTGAATACATTCCTGGCGAACATTCCTGAATAATACTCCTGGCGACTTCTAAAAAAAACATGCGTTTATGGGCTACAGCCTTCGCATTGTGTTAATAAGGTAGTTTGCTAAATGCTTAAAATCATTCTCCATAGATGGCGTTAGTGGGTCGGTTGTATAAGTTAATCTTGAATGTATTCACAAGTGCAACCAAATCTACATAGATGGATAATTGAAACTGACATGTGAAGATAGGTATGGATTTTGAAGTATATATACATCTTCCAAAAATTTGTCATGCATGATCATAACAAAGGTGGAACGGGGAATGTTGTAATTACATAAAGCGTGCGCTTAACCCAACCAATGACAGGTCATAAGTCCTGTAAACACCTTGATCATCCATATTCAGTTTGCGTCTTCGTCTCTATTGAGATACAATTAAAATATGAATGAATTATTTGAATAAATATGAATAACCGCACTAAGTATTTTCACAACACACTTAACATATACGTTTCGGTTATGACAAGACGTTTTTCAATGAACAACATTTTACACTGAAAAACGTTATGTCATAACCAAAATATGTTTTTGAAAAGTGTAATAAACACTCACATTATTAAAAAAAAAAAATTAAATGCCAAACATGTTTTGGACTAACCAGCCTTTCAGATAAATATAAATATTTAAAACATTATAATTTTTTTTACAAATGTGAATAATTAATTTTTTTTAACATCTGTCAAAACTGACCAAACAAAATCTGTTAAACAGGCCGTGATGTTGAATTAAATGCGGGGCCGAGCTGATTTGACATCTGTCATATGTCAAATTAAAAAAAAATATCGTGACACTTTCGAACAATTCACATAAACAGAGCCGATCCTCAATTTTAATTATAAGTATTTTTAATTTGCTCGTTAAAAGCTGATTAATATTATTGGTACATTACATAGAGGAAGATACTACATCTCATCAATTGAAAATGTTTTGTAGAATCTTCAGCGAAGAGAGTTCAGGCAGCCAAATTCATATACAAGCATTGCGGAAACACAAAATTGTCAAGGATTAATTGTATCTCAATAGAGACGAAAATGTAAATTGTTTTCTGGGAACAGAATATAGTGGTCGAGGCGCTTACAGGACTTATGACCTGTCGTTGGTTGGGTTAAGCGATCGCTTTATGTTAACAACATTCCCCATTCCGCCCTTATTACGACCACCACGTCTGACAAATTTTTGGAAGTTGTATATATGGTAATCTGTAACACCAAACTTCACATGTATGCTTCAGTCTACACACTAGCGCCATCTATGAAGATTTGATTTCAGCATTAAGCAGAAGATCTTTTTATTAACGCAATGTGAAAGGCTACCGTCATTAACGAATTGCTAGATAACGTCTGGAGAAGTCACTCCAATTTATATGCTATAACTTAGACAAGTTTTTTTGTTTTTTTAAATTTTTTTTTTAATGTATACAAATACTTGTAGACGAATACTGGGCTTTACCCAATTGCGGTCCTTAAATTGATAACCTGCAATGGGTCAAATCCAGTATTCGTCTACAAGTATTTGTATACATTAAAAAAAAAAGGTCGTAAAAAAATATAAACTATGTTTTAATCTTTTGAATAAAAATGCGTTAGTTTGAAATGATTTTTTATATGTACTCGTATGTAGCAAAGAAAGTCTCAATATTTGAAGTCCGGATGTTTTCGTTACGCTCTTGTTTCTTAACAAGATTTTTTGGGCGATCGTGCAAACCTTGTAGGGCGCTATCTTCTAAGCCGAGAGAGATCCAAATCTTTTTAAGAGATAAGATTTCTTTGGTGTTTCTATTCACTACCCAACACATTCAGCAAATTTCGAAACGTGTGTGTTGTGTATTGTTGATAGGTTTCAATCCTCTTACGCTACAATATGCGTGATTCAGGGGCTGTTAGAAATATTTTCGGGAGAATACCGCAAATAGAATAAATCTCATTATTTTTTTAGCTGTAATACTATCACCAGACAATTCTTATTTTCATTATACTAATCTTCTTCTTAAAGTGCCCTGTCAGCAGTGGCGGTACTCCCATAGAAGCCCAGAAGCCCGGCGTGCGAAAGAAACTTTGAATTAAAACCTCAAAATCTAAGTAATCATGCCCCAGCATAAACTAACAACCCACCAAATCATCTTCAAACAATGTTCCCATCAGACGTTAGAGGAATAGCCACAAGAGCTGAACCTCTGTAAGCCAGAAGAGCTTTTTATTTAATATGTCTTAATCAAGCCGGGCTTCTGGGCCTCTATGGGAGTACCGCCACTGCCTGTCAGGTCCCCCTGACGTTGGCGATCACTCTGGTAAACTCTTCCCTATCCTGCGCTGTCCGGAATAGCTCCTCCACAGTTCTGATTACCGTCCATTCCCTCACATTGCGCAGCCAAGAGATCTGCCTTCTCCCTGCCATCCTGCGGCCCTCTATTTTTTCCTTCAATATTAGATGCAGCAGGCGATACTTCTCTCCTCGCAGAACGTGACCCAGATATGAAATTTTGCGGACTTTGATTAATGTCAGCAGCTCTCTATTTACTCCTGTACGATTCAGGACTTCTGTGTTCGTCACTCTGTCTGTCCATGGGATCCTGAACCTTCTTCGGTGAAGCCACATTTCAAATGCCTCTAACCGGTTCATTGTATTTACTCTTAATGTCCATGTCTCACACCCATATAACAGAACAGACCAGACTTATTATGGTATACTAATATCAGCATTAAAAAAAGCATACTTTCGTAAAAGCACTCATTTTGTGGTGTGGTATTATCACAATATTACTAACTAACTAACTAACCATCACGCCATTTCCTTTGACGATGGATCGCCACAATGCTCTGTCATAGCATACCTCTCGGGCTTCCTCTACATTATTACATCGTACCATGCACGCATGTCGATTATTCCGACTTCGAATGTGGCCGCCTTTTAATAATTGATCAATTTGGTCATGCCATGTTTTCCTCGGTCGTCTTCGACTTCTTTTTCCACTCACACTGCTTGTGTACAACTTTTTAACCATTCTACTCTCATCCATTCGTTCCATATGTCTAAACTATCTCAGGGATCTTTTTTTAATTTTATCCATGATGCAGTCATCTGCCTTACATTTCTCTCTTATTTCATCGTTCGGTATTCTATCATACAACGTTTTCCCGCAAATTCTTGTTAGTGATCTCATTTCTACGGCATTTATTCTGCTTTCATCCTTCAATCATCATCACAATAAAAACCGGTTGTCATCATGAAAGGATACGAGAATATTTTGAATACAAGAGAGCAAAAGAGGAATACTTCGATTCTCTCCGAAAGTAATTCGATACGCATACAAGACGCATGCCCAAGAACATTTCTGGATTGTTTGGAATTTCGTTAAGATTATTATTGTATGAGTAGAAAACAAAAGGTGAACAATTAGGTGTTGTTAATAAATACATTTTTAACGCGTATGAAAAAAAAATATTACTTTAAATGTTTAAACTTATTACTGATTACTATTGTATTTAAATTCGGCGAATTTTTCACGGGCTGCAACTAGTTAAAAAAAAAAAAAACATTTTAAAACGTGTTGTTTCACTGCTTAATTGTTTTTTTTTTAAACAACCGGTTTCGCTCTTACCGGAGCTTATTCAGGGTTACAAATAAACAAATTATTAAAAAAAATAACTGTTTGATTCTGTTATGGCTTAAACAGGACACGATCGTAAAATAGAATATATGTCCACAAAATCACGTTTCTCGTAATATTGAATAATTCATTAACACGCTATTTTGATATTGAAAGAACTGTAGTTCGTAAAATATTATTTTCATACGTTGATAATAGTTCAAAAATAGGATAGTTTGATATGTTGATAATAATTTTCTTAACGTGTTATTTTGATACGTTGTACTATTTCGTACACACGTTATTTTGCATGTTATTAATATTATTATTATTTTTTTGAATCGCTCTTTACATCATGACAGCATTAGCCAAATCGATGTAAAGGGTATTGTAGCTATCATAGTGATTCTCGTGACATGTGATAGGTAGCTAATCTATCGCCATTTTATTGTCACGTGAATTCTACACACGACCAAAGACAGTGTGACAATCACACTACCCTCGCCGGGAATCGAACCGGAACCTTCAGGGTGGCAGTCAATGCACTTACCACTCGGCCACGAAGGTCGATTATTTTGTTATATTGATAATAGTTCGTTGGAACGTTATTTTGTTATGTTGATAAAAGTAAGCATGTTATTTTGTTATGATGACAATAGTTCGTAAACACGTTATTTAAATCCAAAAATAGTTCGTAAACGCATTATTGTGATTCATTGATAAATATTCATGCAGTAGCAGATTGTAATGCAGTAAATAAAATAATTATGACAGTACGGTACCATCAATCAATTAATGTCTGCGATACATTTAAATCATACATCCTCTTCGTCTATTTAAAAAAAAAAATTAATGTCATAAGTTCGTAAACATTATATTGTAATTTAAATCATTTTTATATAATTTTTACTGTCATTGTTTCGTTTGATAAATAACCATTACAAGTTTCGCTTTGTTCCCGTCCCAAGTTAAACTAGTCTGGAACGAGGCGATCGACTTGCTGAATTCTGAATTTAAAAATAGAACACTGATCGAGTAACTTGACGCTATAATTGACACCACAAAATGGCGGCGTTTGCTGACGACGCAAGATGGCCGCTTTGCAGATTCATGAATATTCAGTTGTCTGGACATCAGATACAATATTACAAATTTGCACATTGAGAGCATACTACAGATATTTAATTTGTATTTAAATTGGCACATGTGCGATGAAAATTAATTAATTACTTAAACATTGCATGTTTTCATATAATATTCTTGTTTATCTGTATACAATATCATTTAATTATAGTTCCGTTATTTGGTCAACGCCTGGGATCCGATATTCTCTGATGGTGGAGTGAGTTCAGAAAAAAAATCTGGCTTTCTTTACCTCAGGGAGCGCGGTTATTACCCGTGGCTCTTTTCGACTGAATTCTTGCTAGGTATGTTAAGCTACCAATCATTGGAGAGAAGGAGGAATATACACTTGGGAGTTCACTTTTTTCATCTGATTGGCGGCCGTATACAAAACTCGGATGTCCTGAGTGATGTAGGTCTATTTGTCCCTGATAATTACCTTTGTCACAGACAACATAGATTGTTTTATTTGCCGCGCTGCAGAACCAACCTGCCAATCGTTATGCCTGTAGGTAGGGCAATATTATTGCTTCATCGGGTCGCCTCGAAAGGTCGACATATTTCGTGATAGTGTGAGTTGCCTCAGGGATGCAATATCAATGCTTTGATTCTTTCTAATTCTTAGGCTTTTTTCGTGCTTCTCTTTCAAATTCTTATAATGTAATTGCAAACGTTCTGGAATTATATTTGAAATTTTTATTAAAATAAATGAAATGAAATGAAATTTGAATTCACATTTTTCTGTAACTTACTAGCAGAATATTATACCGGATAACCTTTATAGATTTCTCCTAATTCGTACATATGCACCCTCGGCTATGAATATCGTCGTCTTTTAGTAATTGATAATATTGTTACTGTCGTGTTTTCCTCGGCCTTTGCTTAACTCAATTAATTCATTCACTATAAGTGTACCATTCTTATTTCGAGTGTTCGTTTTATAAACGACACCATTTGGTTGGTTAAAGTGTGGCAGTCCATTCTTTCTGCCTACCCCTTCGGGAGACGGCGTGATGGTTGGCTTAGCTTACTAAATTTCTTTATCTTACAGTGATGTCATGTTTTGCTTGACGGTTCTATACACCGAGGGGTGGTAGAAGACAGTTGAACTTCCAATGTTATGTACTTGGTGTGCACATCTAACAGAGGCATCTAATATGTTTCAATATATATTTTTATTACTAATCACTACTGTAGGTGTAAAAGATGCTATGTTTGTGTAAAAACAATATATAAATAAACATAAATTATAATAAAATTTCTAAAATACAAACGTTTTCATTTGTATTAATTTTTATATGGAGTTTTATATCAATGCTCACTAAACAATAAATAAAAACGTGACGTTCAAATGTGTATTTATTCTAAAAAATATTTCTCTAAATAATATGGAATTTTTCAAAATTAAATCTGAAAGCATCGATTATCGATGTCTGCTTCAAACAAAAGTATTATTATTGCTAGTTACAGATACATATATTTCTTTAGTATGTATATATTTTAATGTTTTAATTGTATCTCAATAGAGACGAAGATGCTAATTGGAAACTGAATATGGTTGATCAAGGTGTTTACAGGACTTTTGACCTGTCATTGGTTGGGTTAAGCGCACGCTTTATGTATTTACAACATTCCCCATTCCACCTTTTTTATGACCATGTCTGACAAATTTTTGAAAATTGTGTATATGTTAAAGTCCTACACCAGATTTCACATGTCAGTTTCAATGCGCCATCTATGAAGATTTTGATTATACATATATGTTAATCTCTAAGATTACTCTATATATAATCTACATACTAACGCCATCTATGGAGATTTATGTTTATTAAGCATTAAGCAGAACATCTTTTTAACACAATGTGAAAGGCTACCCCGCCATTAGCGCATTGTTAGAAGCCGCCTGGCGATGTCACTCCTATCTATATGCCAAACTTTAGACCAGATATGATTACAATATTTTTTTGAATGTACTCGTATACAGTCATATACTTGTATACGAATACTGGATTTCACCCATTGCGCGTTATAAATTCATGATTTAATTGTATCTCAATAGATTTGCATCTTCGTCTCTATTGAGATACAATTAAATCATGAATTGATAACCCGCAATGGGTGAAATCCAGTATTCGTATACAAGTATATGTATACATTCAAAAAAATATTATAATGTGATTGAGATTCATCACAAGCAATCTATTTCATTGAAATCTTTTTTAAATAAAAGCTTTTCCTTTATCAAGCTTTGACGCGACTGTTTGGCAATATTTATAAAATTTTCTAGTTTAGAAAACTCTGTACGCAGCAAGAGTCGAAGATATTCCTTTTTGCGTTGCCTATTACACTCTAAAAATCACAGCAGAGTGTCGTAATTGGATTTTTATTATTCCCAGCGACTTCCAAATCTCTTTTCTTCGCTATAGTTAGGAGAAAGTACATTTCATTTTCAAATCATTTGATATCATTGTGAGTGAATGAAATCGTATATCATTGTCGGCCGTAAAACCGAAAAGTTCAACGATTCGAAACACATTACGTTTTTTTTATTATCTTAACCGACTTTTTATGACTTTCTAAATTCTGCGACCCTATCCTTCTACGCGTATTCCTTACAATGTGATTGTTTTGCTATGCAGAATGTGATTTTATGTTTAAACTATCTTACTGAATGTGCGAAATCTCGGGATCTTTTATACATCCGTGTATAGTATCTTAATCAATCTACGTTTTGATGATGTTTCTTTATCGTTTTCGTAACGTATAAGTTCTGTGCGTCTACTAACGCAATCTCTTGACCTAGATATAGAGATAAAATGAAGAATTGAGGCAGCAAGAGCTACGTTTAATAAAATTAAATCACTGTTCTGCAATGATAACATAAACTTGAATCTCCGCCAGAGAATGATCAAATGTTATGTGTGGTCTGTTTTATTGTATGGAAGTGAAACGTGGACCTTGAAAGTCAACTAAATGAACAGACTGGAAGCATTTGAAATGTGGCTCCATCGCCAAATGCTCAGAATTCCCTGGGCAGAAATGGTTACCAATACGGAAGTCCTGAGGCGAGCTAGAGTTGTCAGGGAACTGTTATCAACTATCAAGGTTCGGAAGATTTCACATCTGGGTGGGAAAAAGTACCACCTTCTCCAACTGATATTGGAGGGGAAAATTGAGGGACGCTGAGGGCCTGGTAGGAGACAAATGTCCTGGTTGCGAAGTGTGAGGGAGTGGACCGGCATACGAAGCACCACCATAGCAATGGGATGTTAAACTCCATATTAAATAATTAATACGAATGAAAACGTCTGTTATCTAGATACTGTATTATATTACAATATATGGGAATGAAATGTTTCGTCTAGTAAGGCAATATCAAAAACACTTGAAAACATTGGTTACCATTCATATTAATTAAAATCTTTGTAATCAACATTTTATTAAAATAATTAATTAAATTAGCACAAACATGGTACGGACGCAGAACCTCTTTATCAGCGTAGTTAAATTTTATAAATATAAAATAAATATTTAAACATTTTTTTTCATGAATGTGGTCTGTATTGACAGATATTTAAACATCATAGAAAACTTTTACGAAAAATATGTTAAAAAATTTATTTTGGATATATAATAATTAACTAAGCTGATGAAGGACTTCTTTGTCCGAAACATGTTTGTGTGAACATAATTAAAAAATTTAATGAAGTGTTGTTTACAAAGAAATAGATATTGTTCAATGAATCCGCAGCACGAAGTTATGGTGAATATCAATCAAATTAATATTTTTTTAAGATAATCAAATGATTTTACTGAAATCTCTTCATGGAAGTTCATTTTAAACAATAATTAAATAAAACGATGTTTTTTAACTACTTCCACTTTTGTCTTTATTTAGACAGCGACCGGTTTCGCCAGGTTCGCTGGCATCGACAGACTGGTCTACCAGTCTGTCGATGCCAGCGAGCCTGGCGAAACCGGTCGCTGTCTAAATAAAGACAAAAGTGGAAGTAGTTAAAAAACATCGTTTTATTTAATTATTAAATTAATATTTATTTTATAAACGATATTTCTAGATGACTACTAATTTAAGAAGCACCCCATGTTTTTCTTTTAGAATAAGAATATTGTGATTTAGATTTATAAGTACCCTCGGGTACAAGGAAAACATATGTATAATATTTACATATAACAATAAAAGGGCAAGCGATGATTTGAGATAAGATTTTTTTACTGGAATTGTACATTAATATTTATGTACAATATAAAGGAAAGACAGTAAAAGAAATAAGTACATAAAAGTGCGTATGTAGTTGTACATACATACACGTGGGTGGTGGGATTGTGCAGGGGTATTCAACCATAATAATACTATTAATGACGAATCACCTCGGAGTTTGACATATTTTGTGATAGTTTGGCTCATCTGAGGGAAGTACTATCATTATTATAATTGTATGGTATATTTATTTTATTAATTTGTCATGCATATTATGTTTCTCGCTCTTTTTATTAATCTATTATGTATTACTTATTATTGTGTATCTCTAACTTGTATCTTTAGTGTATTGGAAAATAAAATTTTGTAATGCTTTAGATATGTTTAAAATAAATAAATGAAATAATAAAATAAAATGAATTTTTAATGATTTAAAACAATTTTTTTTTGTTGTTTATTGTTCTCGACATGTTTCGAATGCTTACACCTTCATCATCGAAAGAACGATATAAACCAGTGTTTTAATTCATAAAAAAATCGTCATTATGGAATTCCAGTGTTAACGCCTAAAGTTTATCTAAAATACTATTAATTATTATAAACTAACTAACCATCACGCC
The DNA here is from genome assembly GCA_022606425.2 of Lepidostoma basale. Taxonomy (NCBI): domain Eukaryota; kingdom Metazoa; phylum Arthropoda; class Insecta; order Trichoptera; family Lepidostomatidae; genus Lepidostoma; species Lepidostoma basale. Next base: position 178,304 of record JAHDVF020000518.1, on the reverse strand, counting down.
GTCTCTCCGAAGGGGTAGGCAGAAATAATTGACTGCCACACTTTTCCTTCCTGACATATTTCTCTCGTTTCCTCAATCGTGTCTATTTCTCCGACTCCTCACGTGGCCGACATTAAAAATTTGATTTATTTGATCGTGCCACGTTTTCCTCGGTCTTCCTCTATTTCTCTTTCCATTTACATTGTTAACATATAATTTTTTTACCATTCTTTCTTCATTTATTCTTTCCATATGTCCCAACCATAATAATGATCCTTTCATTATTTTGTTCATAACACCATCATTCGCACCGCATTCACTTCTTATATTTTCATTCGACACTCTATCATACACAGAGTATGCAAACATTCGTCATAGAGTCTTTTGCCAGTTCCATGCTTGTTTCTTTTCTCTTTTCTGAATGAAATATAATAAAAAAAAATTCTACTGTTTTCGCAAAAACGGGAATCCATTTTCCTATTTTAACAAGTTGGTTCCTAATTTAAATGTCCCAAAAGCATTTTGAGAATCTCTGCCGCAAGCCGGCAAAGACACATGAAATTTATCAAGACAATGCTTGCGTATGAATAAAATTATGGAAGCTGCCACTAAGTTATTGAAAATCTGTGTCTTAAAGAAAAAAATATCTGATATTACAGTGTTAAAAAAATTATATAAATAATTTAAATGTTAACAGGAAAAAACGTGTTTCATTTTCTTAGAAGCTTTTATGTATGTTTATATTTCGATTTAAAAAAACTTTCAAATATTAAAATCAAATATACTTTGGGAATTAAAAAACTTTGTTTAATCCACTATTTTACAATAAAAAATATTAAAATACACGACATGTTTCGGAGGATACCTCCATCTTCAGGTGTAAAAATACAATAAAAACTAAACGAAGAAAGACTAATAAAAACGCATTTAAAATTCGAAACAATAATCTAATTTCTAAATTACAATTTTTTCTAAATTATATTATCTAATTAATTATATTACTATGTATTATGATTATTTAATATTATTTATTATTTCTTACTGTTAAAAAATAATTGTTAGTACCTACTTATAACAAAAAGCAGACTTATATTTTAAATTTGAATTATTGTATTGAATTTTAAATTCCTTTTTATAGGTCGTTCTTTGTTTAGTTTTTGTTATATTTTACACCTAAAGATGGTATCCTCCGAAACATGTCGTGTTTTTTAAATATTTTTTATTAAAAAATAGTGGATTAAAAAAGTTTTTTAATTCCCAAAATATATTACTATGGAATTCCACAGTGTCTTATTAATGCCTTAGCCATAAGTTGATTAAAATCAAATATTGAATGTCGACCACGTAAAGAGTCGGAGAAATTGATGTATAATTGTTGAGGAAGCGAGAAAAGTAAGTCAGGAAAGAAAAGTGTTGCATTCCATTATTTCTGCCTACCACTTCGTGGATACTGCGTGATGGTTAGTTAGTTGAGTTAATTAATAAGAATGAATAATATACTCATCTTAGTACTTATTTATTAATCTGTATAACCTAGAATTGAGAGTGAGAAAGACGGTGCAGTTAAAAAAAAAATGTTTTATTTATTGTTTCTGGACCAATGATGAATGCAATATTAAATATAAAATGTCACACCTCTTTATCCTTCATTGAGGCATTTTCTATTTTATTTTAACCATAATGATATTTTTTGTTATCTATCGCAAAATTAAATATAGAGAAAACAATATTTTTTTTTGCTAATTTATGTACAGTCAGGTATATCGGTATTCTGGTCCCAACGCTAATATATGGAAGCGATGCATGGAACTGAAAGTAGAAGGACGAGAGTAGAATAAATGTGGAAGAGATGAGGTCTCTATATAGAAAGATATACGACAGAATCTTAAATGCTGATATAAGAAAGGAATGTAGAGCGGAAGAAGGTTTTATGAACAAAATTATGAAAGGATCGCTGCATTGGTTCGTTTATTTTTGTTGTTGTTATGTGTTTGTAAACAATTTACTAGAAAGCTAAATTTGATAATATTTCAAACACAAACATAGTCATAGTTAGCCCCGAGTAAGCTCGCTACAGAGTGAAACCGGTTGGCGCTAATATCTCAAATAAAGTGGTGAATACTAAGTGAAGAGCTGTTTAATTTTAATTAATAAATAGGGTGTTTTTTTTAAAGGTATACAATACGTATTCAAAATGATAAAAAAACGTTAATATTATGTTAATATCTCTGATATTGGCTTTATTTAATAGATAATTTTATGTCATTATTGTTTAAATATGATTTTGGGCATATGAGCAAATGGCTAGCTCGAATGAAGCGCAATCGTAAAATCCAATTTTCGACAATTGTCGTCTTTGTGGATGCGTATTATCCACGAGAGTGTACATGGTGCGAAAACGATCCATGGTCTTCCGAATAACTTGCTCGGATGGACGATTATGTCGATCGTAAAATGGACGTAGTGCACGATATGTTTGGCGAACCGAACCATGATTTTCAAAATAAATTTGCACAATTTGCAAGCGCTGTTCTGACGTCAGTCTATTTGTGATAAAATGGCAAAACGTATTAACTACAAATCAACCACCAACTGTCAAATTGACAGACTGTAGAAACAATGTTGCAAGTTTAAAAACCAAATTTCTAAAAAAAAACATCCTATATTTTAAACATAAACTCTGAAAATAGCTCTGAGGAAGCTCGCTACGGAGTGAAACCGTTTGTCGCTACTCACTCAAATAAAGTGGTTTATACTAAGAGAAAAGAGGTTTAATTTTATTGATAACATTATACAATGATTGTATCTACCGGAAAACAAATTTGATCAATTCTTCCAAGGGAAAAAATCTTGTCAATTTACGCCATGATATTTTTAATATTACGAATAAAAAGCGTTTTATGGAAATCTCTTAAATACTTCCAGTTTTCTCCGTCTCCCAGATAAAGGGTATTGTGGACCAAAATTCGTTGTCTTTTGACTGCTGAGTTTAAGGACTCTTTCTCAAGATTAATAGCTTGTACACAAAGTATTATTTTGTTCGTTTTAAGCTTAAAAACAAATGATAAGAACACTTTCCAGCTCATTTAATGTTGGGTGATTTATTGTTTCTGTCACTCATCCATTCTTACCCGACTTAACTAAAAATAATTTCATATTTTTAGCCCTTGTAAATGGGGTGGCAAGCGGAATACCAAAGTACTTATTTTATGGTTAAATATGTAAAATAATTTTAATTAATTTTCTGTACTATGAAGCTTGAATTCATCTACTAGTAATTTATGATTATTATATTTTGTATATATTGTTTCTTGAGCAGTGCTGTAAAATTCCATATTAAATAATTAATACGAATCAAAACGTCAGTTTTCTAGAAGTTTAATTATTATATATTTTATGAGAATGACATGTTTCGCCCTTCCAAGGCATTACCAGAAGAGCAAAAGACATCATTCCCATAAAATATAATAAAACTTCTATTTATTATCTTTCAATGTATTTCAGAGTATTGTACTGTTTTAGTTTAGCTCAAGCAATTGTTTTCTATTTACCTTCTATATTCGCCTTCAATTTGTCTTGTGGATTCATATTTGAATCAATATAATTAGACATAGTACTACAACGCTTTATTTTACTTAACACAGATATGTTCGGTTAAAACATAATCTTTATTTGTATACATTGATTAAGGTTATGTTATAACCGATACATATCTGTTTTAAGTGACATAAAATGTTATTATATTATACTCATTGTTTTCATTCGTATTAATTATTACATTTTGTGTTTACTGTTATTTAACTTAAACTGGAGAATTTTTATACAGTAGTGTAGACAATTTTAAATTATTTTAAATATGTACATTAAAAATAAAAATATATATACACCAGATTAGAATTAGGCAGTTGAGTTTTACGCTGCTTAAAAATATGAATTAGTCAATAAACGCTCATATATATGTCGTGTCTTGAACAATGATCTAAAACTCCATATTTAATAATTATTGTTAAATTTACAACACTGTTACAATATATATTTGTAACACTTGATGATGCCAATATCGGCTTGCAAAACAGCTGTCGCGACATTCTCAATAAGTGTATAATAAAAAAAATGTGATATTATAACAGTGTTGTTAATGTACAGTTATTAATGTTGAAATATCATAGTGTTTCGGCTAAAATAATGGACTATATTGAAAAACTAATACGAATGAAAACGTCAGTTTTCTAGATATGTTAAAATAATTTATGGAAATTAGAAGTTTCGCCTTATTAAGGTATTATCTAATGTTTTGGTAAAACAGTCAAAACAATCGACGTAAGTCCGTTTTATATTTGTATATAAAAGTTAAATTATATTTTACGGGTGATATGATTTGCGTTGCTAAGGCTTTATTAAATATAAAACTTGTAGAAAGCATACGTTTTTTTTTTGTATTTTATTATTATTATTATTATTTTCTTTCTAAAAAGAGGTCGTTTTGAACCCAATAACTGTATACAATATATTTTAGCAATTATATTGATTCTCATGACATGTGATAGGAAGCCAATTTATCGCCATTTTATAGTCACGTGAATTCTACATCAGACCAAAGATAGTGTGACAATCACACTGACATCGCCGGGAATTGAACTCGGGGCCTTTGGTCTGGAAGGTAGCCTAATTAATTGTTAAAAATCTTTTTTTTTTTCAAAATGCCTCTTTCATAGTTTTTTTAAAAGCGTTTGACATAACTACACATATATGTAATGCAAGATCCGGGATTGTCTTTATAAACAGTAAGAGATATTTTATTTTATACTGGTATAAACATACTACTTATTTTATTTCGCCCTTATTAAGCGAGGTCTCTTCGGATTGCTTTGAGTAACCAAATTTGGCAGAGAAAAAATTTCGTAATTTGTGTTTCAATCTCATAAGAGACGCAGTATAGAGATGAAAATTAATATTTTCCATAGATAAATAAGTTTTTCTGACAGCAAAATATATCTAAATTATAATAAAATAATATATCTAATTATTAGTTATCTAAATTCGAATAAGTTCTGGATGGACCGCCACATTTTTCTGTCCTGACATTTTCTTGTTAGGATAGAAAAATTATACTTTCTCCGACTTCTCACGTAAACGATCTTTAATATTTAATATTCAATATGTTCTAAAAAAATCATAGAAAAATAAGAGAATCGAATAATATAGACCTAAAACTGAGAATACTCCTCATCAAGATCTATGTATGGAGTATCTTGATGTACGGCTGCGAGACATGGTGCCTATCCGAAAGAGATAAACGGAGACTAAAGGCTTTTGAGATGTGGTCTTATAGAATAATATTAGGAATTTCCTGGAGAGACCACATTACAAATGAGGAGGTTCTCCAAAGAATCGAAGGAGGAAGGCACCTGCTCAGGACCTTGTCCGAAATGCGTGCAAGATGGATCGGCCATGTAATAGAGTACCCGGAGGACCTGGTGGTGGAAGTGCGCTGCTCATCATATGCAGATTTCAAAAGAGCCGCACAAAACTGCGAAGAATGGAAGAGAAAAATAGAGGAAATTCCTGCAAACCAATCCCAGGATTGAAATCAGAGAGAGAGAGAGAAAGAGAAATCATTATATTTGATGTGAATGGTAAGTTTCGCTTGTTTAAGGCATTATCAAATGTCATTCACATAAAACATAATTAAATTTCTGTTAAACAGACGTTTTCATTCTCATTTAATATGAAGTTTTTCATCATTGTTCATGAAACAATAAATATTTGAATAAATATAACTGCCCTTTGTAATTTTACAACACTTTATTATACTTTTCACAGATATGTTTTGATAGTGACGTCCTTCGTGGCCGAGTGGTAAGTACATTGACTGCCACCCCGAAGGTTCCGGGTTCGATTCCCGGCGAGGGCAGTGTGATTGTCACACTGTCTTTGGTCTGGTGTAGAATTCACGTGACAATAAAATGGCGATAGATTAGCTACCTATCACATGTCACGAGAATCATTATGATAGTTATAATACCCTTTACATCGATTTGGCTCATGCTGTCATGATGTAAAGAGCGATTCAACAAAATAATAATAATAATAATAATAATAGTGACGAAACCTTTTTCAAAGTACAAAATTTTATTTGAATAAAAATAAGTGCAGTTAAATTTATTCAAATATGAATCCACAACATAAAGTGAAGGCGAATATAGAAGAAGCAATAAATTTTAATATGAATGTTTACGTCATTGTTAAAGCAATACAAATGTACATAAATAAATAATAGATTCGTGGTGTACGAGTATGTTTAAGATTAATCTTTACGGTTGAGAGAATAAGTTACTATTTGTCTATTGTGGAAATAAATCAAACAAGGAAAACAACACCATCAAGTCCCACAGGACCAACAGGACATAAATCACGCTTGTTGTTTATTTTATTTAATAATCCTTTCAGTCGTAGGATCACCCAGTTGTTCATTATTTATGTGATAAAAGAACGCGGTTCTTCGAATCGGAGACATTACGGAATCTCGGGTCGTTGGCTTATAAATACAATCTGTTCTTGAAATGTGTAGTCGGAAAACAAAACCAATCTATTTTCTTTTTGTTACAGATCCCGCAAGCTGGCGCTCGCCGAAAGTAAACAACATGTGCCGGGATCGATGTGCGAACGGGAGGTCGGCAGGGCGTCCCTCAATCATCCCCTCTGAAAGGGATGGAGCTACCCGCGAACATAATTCAGAACTGGGTCCATTTTAAATTTAAAAGCGCCGTTCCGCATTGTTCAACTTTTCAACTCATCCCGTAAGATATAAGGTTTCCACTCCCATTGTTAAGGAGGTACAAAAGAATTTCCTCATGCACAATGAAGAAATATAATATGTAGGACATGATTGCCAGGGAGGAATTACGTAATTGCAGATGCGTGCCACAGCTTACAGAGCAGCAATTGTGAAACCGCGCGTAAAATAAAATTTTAACGAGCCATTAGATGCTAAAACAGATTGAATTTAACGCAATTAAGTTTTAAAATAACGTTTAAGTGGATGCGTAATTAAATAAGTCTGCGCGTGAGAATAGACTGGAGATATTGAACAATTTGACAGGGGTGCGGTGTCTGGGGTGAGGCCGAGCAAAAAAATTGCATTAGAATAAAAAGGGGGAAGATTTCAGGGGGGAAAGCTAAGAAGTCAAAGAGAACACCTGAGAGTAAACACCGTCGCATCTGCAGCATGATTGATAGCCGCGTGTTCCACTGAGATACGGAAGAGACAGGCCATCAGTGGAAGGAGGATATGGGCCACAGCCGTGGCAAGTCTCGTATCCCCGGAATGTGAACTGGAAAGTATTTCTGGAGTAGGGACGTGTATTTCAGGCAAATATACTCGCTGTACGAAATCCGTTCGTTCCTCTAGACCGTTCAAATACGCTTTCGTACGAACTACCGACTAACTGTGCACACACGTGGCATTCTGGAGAGTACAAGATACACAATTGAAAAGTATTGAAGTCGTTCCACGCTAGTAAAAATAGTGCTACATCAAGAGAGAAGATTTGAAAACATTGAAGTAATAAAAAACATTATAAACTCATATTTTTATAAAAAGTCTGGGATGTAAATATTTGTTTTATACTCGATAGATTAAGATTCATTATACATAGATTGTTTTAAAATAGTCATGTTTTGTTTGTAAATATTTTGATTGTCGTTATTGGAAGATATTGTTCGGTTAGGTATACGTTAATGACGCGGTCATGTAAGTGTACATATTATTCCTAATTCTAATTATCGAGCAATAATTGAATATTTGTGTATGCTTTTATTACGTTTCTTGATTTGCGAGAGTTTTGAATGTAATCTTAAAAAGGGAAGAGTAATCTGCGAGTGGCCGTAGCTAGCTGAATTTCGGATACCGAGGTAAACTGATAATTCTCCAAAATATACTTTAAAGTCTTTCAATTAATTTGCCCGGTAATTTTGCAAAAGTGTCGTGTCCAGATGTTTGGAACCTGAGACCTATAGGGAATTAATTACAAAAGAAAATCTAACTCATCTCGTACAATTTTCATTATGAAAGGCCCGAAAGATTAGTACGGGAGATTCCCCAGCATCCCGACAAAGAAATCCGACACGTAAATACCCTCGTCTTTACTTTTTTTCTCACTGCTTCGGTTAATTCCGCTTGATCCTCGAAATAAGGCCGAAAAATTCGGGGCATTTCAGTAGTTTCGGCTGCGATCCTCAAACGAGTCGCTGGGATTTTTATATTCAAAATTAGTCTCGGTCTCTCCTGCTACGAAAGAGCGACAGCTTCGCAGAATAAACGGGAGCACAGAAAGCCGCTAATGCTAGAGTAATTTATTTGCAGTTGAGTTGACCACGTTTGTTTTCGTCTCACTAGTCTGGACGCCGTTAAATCCGGCTGTATTGAGTCTAAAAGCGGAGCATTGGTACGCCGACACATCTACCACATTGGCCGCTATTATAAAGGGCCATAAGGTCCGGCATCGATCAATCTCGCGTCAAAGAACATTTTTGTTTCATTTTTCTCCGCTCCCGCGCAAAAACTTATCTTCGTCGAAGTGAGCGTTCTCATTAAAGAGAATTTTTTGACGTATTGATGAATGATTCAAAGCAATTTATTATATAAACAGATATTATATATTTTGATGTTATTTTAAATATTCGATCGATTGGCTAATTGAAGAGTCTCCCCGGTCCGCGGTAGAATGGCGAGATAACTTTTTGTATACAAAATGAAGGCTGCATAAATATATAAAATATTTAAGGATTTGAAGGAACCAATATATACGCTTACATTATCAAATATTCACAGGTTATTTGTATATTCAACTTTCTATATAACTTTATTGGGTGTTAGTAAATTTTCGCATTCTTATGCGTTCGTATAAATACTTTGTTAGCATTCCATGTCTGTGGCGTCTCCTACTATTCGATATAAGTACCGTACAGCAATTTGAGATATAACGAATTAGCATATAATCAATTGTGTACAATTTCGTATAGCGTTACTCGTAAGGAATACTTAGTTTCAAAGTGTACAATAGCAAGTTGATTTCTTATGTTTAATTTTGATGTTCGGCGCTTTCTGAAAAGAGGCGAAACGTTCGGATAAACGGGTTAATTCGTAAGTAGAATAATATAATCATAATCCTTAAACATATTTTTTATAATCATAATCGTTATAATAACGTTTTATCTGTAAAATATTATATTATAAATACATGTTACTATAACATATTGTGTATTATAAATCTGTAAAGTAAATGTTATCATTTATTCGAATTTGTAAATTAGCAAAATTAAATATCTGTAGTTAGCGGAATTGATTTTGTACTGAGTTCAAATTGTTGAGTGTTTAGATAAATATAAAACATAAAATTCTAAGTATAATTATAAGGTTTGGATTTATAAATACATAAGTAATTTTAATAAAAATAAGCAATTTAAGGGTAATCTGTCTCACACTTAGATTTAAATAATATAATTGTATTAGGGAAGGTACGAATTTTATATAATTCAAGATTCGAACGCTTTTTAAATTCACAATTATCCAGTGTATAAAAAGTTTATTTCAAATTGTGATTCGTAATTTAAACATCTCCTTATTTGGGACCAATGACAACATCAGATGGAATCGACATTCAACTGTTTAAAATTTTTCATCTAACCTCAAAATAAATATTCTAATCAAACTCTTCCAAAGTCGTGCGAAGCGGGACACTCGTATAAATAGTAAGAAAAATAATAAAAGTAATAAATCCTGTGCCTATAATCTTCTTTAAAATAATTTTGATATCAAACAAATTAATTACGCGCGAGCAAGCCAAAAGGATTCGAAATTCGAATGATTAGCTCACACAAGGGTGTGGAGTTTCGAATAAGGGTCGAAAGAGACAATTCTTATCCTAAAATGCCGAACGGAACATACTCGATTCTATCCAATTACAGTTCTTTCCCGCCCCCCTTTTTATCTCAAGAGGAATACATGGCCTTACAAGGATCGAACAGCTCCCAGGAATCAAACCTGACCCTCTCGGGCACGTATTTTAACGACAGCTTCCCCCAGAACCACACGCTAGTGGTGTTCAACACGTGGTACCCGAGCGGCTACTCCTTACTGCACATTATAATAGCGTCTTTCGTGGTGACTATTCTGATGATCATGGTTGTGGTGGGAAACATGCTTGTGATAATCGCCATCGCGACGGAGAAAGCCCTGAAGAACATCCAGAACTGGTTCATAGCCTCTCTGGCCGTGTCGGATTTCTTCCTAGGCCTTGTGATCATGCCCTTCTCGCTGGCTAACGAGCTGATGGGCTATTGGATATTCGGTTACTGGTGGTGTGAGATCTACTCCGCTATGGACGTTCTCCTCTCCACGGCTAGCATCATGAACCTCTGCCTCATCTCGCTGGACCGGTACTGGAGCATCACCCAGGTAAATAACCTTTCATAAATTACTTAATTTATTTGATATATATTGTATGAAGCATTTAATTTAAGGCGTGAGGTTATTATACATAATTTGAAAACAAAACACTTAAGATTTAATCACAGTATGATGAAAAAAAGGTAAAAATATTTTTATAATCACGTTGTGCTTATTATTATATAATTGATGCCGACTAGTTTCGCTTGGACCAAAGCTTCATCAGGGCAATATAATAAATAAACACAAACACAAAATTTATAAATATAATTATAGTATACCAAACAGTAGACAATAAGCTGTGTTTGATTCATATATAAATTACGAGCGACGACCTTCGTGGCAGAGTGATTACAAGCTCTGACTTCCATGCTGAAGGTCCTGGGTTCGATTCCCGGTGATGGCAGTGTGATTGTCACACTATCTTTGGTCTGGTGTAGAATTCAAGTGACAGTAAAATGGCGATAGATTGGCTACCTATCACATGTCACGAGAATCAATATAATAGCTAAAAAAATAATAATTATATACAGTAATTGGGTCCAAACGACCTGTTGTGTACATAAAAAAAAAAAAAATATTATTGAAATTGAAATTTTACCAGTTAGCGAGATTTGTTGTATTTAAAAAAAACTTTATTTTCATAGTAAAGCTGCATTAAAAAAAATTTCTTCATAAATAAATAGTAATTAAATTCAATTATTCAATTATTTTTAACATAAGTTATACAATTTTTTATATTGTTCATTATGTAGGATAAATAAGTACCATTTTTTTTGGGTTTGTATTTTAAAATTATATTTTTGATTGATATTTAATTTTCATAGAAACAAAAGTCGTACGTTCAAAAATATTTTATATTTTAATAATGTAATAATATTGCAAAACATGTTCTAAAAGACCCCGCTTAAATATGACATTTAACGACTTCACTCATGTCCCGTTTCGTGACATGTTTTCTCAATTTGTGAGTTGGCACGCGTGAAATGCCTGGCCGTTAGTTATCATTGATGGCTAACTTTAATTTAATTTGCTAACTTCAATCCTTAACAAGGTGCGCGCGCAGCTCTCCATTTTTTTTCTACTAATGAAAATATTACTTTAAGAAATATACATAGAAATCTGTTACATTTTGATTATTATATCTTGTATAGTTACTATTGTATATACAGCGCATGGATGGAGAAAAAATGGTTGCGAAACTATACGTTAACAATGTAAATGGAGAACGGAGTCAAGGTAGACCGAGGAAAACATGGCATGATCAATAAATCATATTTTAAAGGTTGGTCATGTTAGAAGTTGGAAGAATCGACGTGCATGTATGACTCGTTGTATGAATGTGGAGAAAGCTAGAGAGATGCGTCAGGATAGAGTAATGTGGCGGTCTATTCTCTCTGCCTACCCCTACGGAGAAACGGCGTGATGGTTTGTTTGTTTGTTCGCTAAAAAAAAACAATTTTAAACAGTAATGTAGGTTCAAGTGACCTATTGCAAACGAAAAAAATTATGAAAAATAAGGTTTATTTTTATTAATTAATTTTATTTTTGTGTTTCTATACGATTGTGGTTGCCTTTCTTGTTTTACGTTCTGCCTCTGAAAAAACGATACTCCAATATAGAAAAGCATGAATAATAAACCGAATTACTCAGCATTCGGAGGTGTATCAGGATAGAGTAGTGTGGCGGTCTATTCTCTCTGCCTACCCCTGCGGAGAAACGCTGTGGCGGTTTGTTGTATAAGCTCAATGCAACAATATGGCCTACGCATTTGTGTTCGAGCGGTAACCCTAGAGAAAAGTTTGCCCATAGTCGGTTACAGAGTTCGTACTCAAATGAAGCGATAACCCCCGTTTTATTGATGTGAATCATTAGAAAAATCGGGGGAACATCTCATTCGAAAAGCGATGCCAGAGATAAATTTAAAGGGCCCCAAGATACGGAGGCCTAAAGTTTTTTCGAACTTCAGTTTATTTATTTTCTACGTTCTAAGGTTTTCACGGTCGTTTCATTTCGGACGAATGAAAAGTAGAGAGAAAATGTATTTGTTTTTATTAGATAAACTAATTATGATGCTTCAAAATTAATTAAAGTCTTAATTTTGAAATACTTTTTTTTAAATAGTCCATTGTTTTGACCGAAACACTATGATTCCTTAAGATTTTAAAACTGTTAAATTGAATCACTTTGTTATTGTATCACAATTGTATTTTATTTTATGCGACAGCTGTTTCATTCCCCTTTGTTGACATCATCAGGTGTTACAATAATATATTAAATGTCAAATTTTTGTGATTTTTCGAAACTTTTGCGTATTTGTTCCTATGTCAATTTGAATAATTTCTTTGATACAATTTTGAAGTTCTTGCTGAAATTGAGTTAACTCAACTTCATTAACAAATTAGAAGGAATAAAACTAATCTTACCAATGGCAACGTTATAACGCCTTTTTCTTTTAGACTCCACGCTCAACACGACACAGTTTCAAATGCTTAATTAGGAAGGAATATAGAACGGAAGAAAGTATTATGAACAAAATTATGAAAGAATTGTTAAGAAAGTATACGTTAACTATGTGAATGGAGAACGGAATCAAGGAAGACAGAGGAAAACATGGCATGACCAAATCAATCAAAATTGAAAGGTCAGCCATGTCAAAAGTCGGAAGAATCGACGTGAACATATGAATGTGGAAAAATCAAGAGAGATGTGTCGGAATAGAGTAGTGTCGCGGTCCATTCTCTCTGACCACCCTTTCGGGGAAACGGCATGATGGTTAGTCGTTGTTGTTGTCTCCATGCTCAAAACATATTCCACAAAAATAAAACAAGCAACTGTAAATATACCTAATAAGAAATAAGTACCTAAATATTTTAATTAAAAAACAAAAACAGAAACATCTTTTCAGAAATGGCCAATCATTGTGTGAATTTTGACCACCATTTCGAGACCAAAACCCCAATATTTTTACATATAGCAAATAATCCTAAAAAATTAGAGAAATTAGTAAAGTTAGAAATTTTAAAGGCCAAAATATGTAAACTAAATTTATTAATAACCAAACGACCTTCGTGGCAGAGTGGTAAGAGCTCTGATTACCATTCCGAAGGTTCTGGGTTCGATTCCCGGCGATGGCAGTGTGATTGTCACACTGTCTTTGGTCTGGCGTAGTATTTTCGTGACAATAAAATGGCGATAGATTGGCTACCTGTCACATGTCACGAGAATCAATATATCAGCTTAAACAAATTGTATACTGTAATTGGGTTCAAGCGACCTGTTGTATACAAAAAAAAAAAAAAAAAGAAAAAAAAAAAATCCTTCTTATTCCCCATTAGTATATCATTAAAAACTTTTGTTTGTTACTTTCAATGACTGTTCTTTGTTACACTCAATAATGCCAACAAAGGCAAAACATCTGTCGCGACAAATTAAAAAAATTAACAGTGATACGTATAAATACTGAGTCTCGAAATGACAACACTTCATAATCTTTTATTATGTACAATATTTGCCTACATTGGCTGATAATTTTTAAAAATGAATCATTACTAATTTACTAACTAACTAACCATCACGCCGTCTCTCCGAAGGGATACTCAGAAAGAAAGGGTCGCTGTACTTTTCTTACCAGACATACTTCTCTCGCTTAGTCAATATTTATATTATACATCTTGTCATGAACGCACGACGTACACGTATTTTAAGTAGCGAGACTAAGTAGTGAGCACAAAAACCTTTCACACTGAAATTATCGGTTTTTTGTAATTATAATTTTTTTTTTGTGATTCCTTGATAGCTTTTCAGTCCAAATTATTAAGCAACACTGTTTAAATATGATCTGCCAGAAAAGTGCCTTTTTAGGGATCAAAAAAATTTTTTTTCTTCATTTTAGAGTTAATTTGTAGATTTTCGATTTTTTGCCACAAAAATTAAAAATGCTCACATAATTTAAATAAACACATATTTACTTCAAATAAAATTACATAGGTATATATGTAGGAATAGGAGAAATCATTACAGTATGTATTTTTTTTCAATGTAAACTTTTTATGACATTTTACCAAGTTTTCTTTTAACTTCGTTCCTTTCCTATCGATTACTTTAGGTTTGTTGGCCACGTGTCAATGGCTTCGTTAAAGTTATGCTGGAGTCGAAGAATCCATCATCAGAGTAATGGATATCTCCTTATTTAAATGAAGTAATCAACAATACGTCTGTGACCTTTAAAACGTTTTTAAAAAAAAAAAAAGTATACTTCCAAAATTCAATATCTTATTTGTAATTATGTATGGAAGCGAAGCATGAAATTGGCAGAAAAAGGATGAGAGCATTTTAAATGTGGTTAAAAAAGTATACGTCCACGGTGTGAATGGAGTACGGAGTCGTGGGAGACCGAGGAAAACTTGGCATGACCAGATTAATCAAATTTTAAAGGTCAAGTTAGAAGTCGAAAGAATCGACGTATGTGTATGACTCGCTGAATGATATGCGTTGTTTTATAAACCACATAATCTATACCACTGTTTAAAATAGGCCTGTGCATAGACAAATGTTTCAAAATTTGGCGTATTAATAACATGTTTAAATTTAATATATATTTTTTTGTGTTTTTATTATTTAAACAATCATTTGTTTTGATAACGCTTTTTATTTTATCTAAATAGGATGACTAATTTTGGAGATGCAATTATTTTTATAACAGTTACGCATAGGTTGCAAGTCGCGGAAATATTTGCTTGGACAGTGGGCTGTATTTATTGCACGCGAAGCACGGGCATGTAAGGGTTAAGAGTAAGATGAGAATCTACTATGAGAATCTATTAATTAATAATAATATATGGCGTGGCAAGGGCAGACAAATTCAGGACCAACCAAGTTCTGAGGACTTCCGAGATGAAGACAATGAATATGATAGAAGACATGACACTGAGAGATCGCGTGAGGAACACCAGAATATATAATAGATATTATGAAATGGAGTAGACAGTAAAGGAGGGACTTGTACGGTCATATCTAAATAATGGACACCACCAAACTTCCCTTAATTGATGATGTGTATTATGATTTTTATGTACTGTCTCTAAAATACCATAATGCCTCAAGACTAAAGTATTCAACCAGTGCGTCTTGCCAGTCATGACGTACGGAACCGAGACGTGGACACTGCCAAAAGGTCTGGTATACAGATTCAAGATTGACCAACGCGCCATGTAAAGAGCCATCCTTGGAATAACCTTGAGGGACAGATTAAGAAACGAATTTATTAGACAACAAACCAAGGTGACTGAGGTGGCTCTGAGGATGGGCAGGCTGAAGTGGCGATGGGCTGGCCATGTTAGTCAGAGAACCGATGGACAATGGGATAGACGGGTTCTGGAGTGGAGACCGCGTACAGGATTCCGCAGAGTTGGACGTCCCCCTGCCCGATGGACCGACGATCTAAAGAGTATTGCTGGACATGGATGGATGGGAGTGGCAATAGATAGAGGGCGGTGGCGTGATTTGGGAGAGGCCTATATTCAGCAGTGGATGACAGACGGCTGATGATAATGAATTATGATTTTTATAGCGTTATTTTCGTGAAAGATTCACATCAAGCACACATTGTACTACATGATCAGTTTCACGGGACTTGTCTTCTTGGAAGATCTCCTAAAAGTCGGAAGTACAGCTAGGAATACACCTCACAGTTCGAGAAACCCCGTGGAGAACAGACCCCATAGATCTACAGAAAGAAAGAAGAAAACCAAAAAGATATTCATCGATATAATAATTTATGTTGGTATAATAATTCAATAATATAAAAATATGTAATAGTTTTAATTTTTATTTTTATCTGCTAAGTTTGGATTCACACGTGCCTATGAACATGTGAAGAATAAACAAATTTAATAGTAATAAATTAAAAGATTTTCTCCATAACATGTTTAGGCTACTACCGTAGTGTCACCCGCCATTTTGTTTCGTTATCTGCCCTCAAAAATGTGAATAATTAAATTAGCGAAAGGTCCTATCTCCGTCCTTGTTTTGGTGAAACAAAAAATAACACAAAAATGTACTTTCCCCTTAAATAGGGCTGGCAAAATAAGGCAGTTTTTCACACAACGCACGCTTAAAATAAATAAAGCAAAAAATACGGATAATTTTTTTTTGCTAGGGCTGAACAGTCTTCATGATGATAATTACATTGATATAAAAAAATAAAATGGAATCGTTGGTCTTTAAAGTATTTATCAATGACCTTGATCTAACAAGATCTGTATACATTTTTCTAAAACTCTAAGCCACATTTAATCCTTTGTTTTACTTTTGCCCATTACTTTAATACAAAGATTCATAGATCATTAAAAAATCTTTTGAACACTAACAGCTAACTAACTTACTTGACATGATGGAATGCTATTGTCACGACTAGATTATTACAACAACATTGTATGATAGAATACCGAACGATGGATGAATGAAAAAAATATAAGTACATCATAAGTTAAATAAAAAATTCATGAGGATTCAGAGAAAATGACGTGCGTGCATGACACATTGTATGAATGTTGACGTAGTAGTCTGTTCTTGAAAAGTATAGTGGTAATAAAAACACATTTTAAACTGTTAATGAATAGTTTGTTTTTTGTATCATTGTATTTTATTTTACGCGACAATTGTTATTGATAATGTTTACCGTTTTGAATTTATTATGAAACGTTTCATCGTTTTTGACTCTATTTTATCGTTTTTAATTTATTATGTCTCATCGTTTTTGACTCAATACTACGTGTAATTGTTCCTTTTAATGAATGTTTTATTATTATTATTATTTTATTCCACATTTAATATTTTCTCATATAAATAGTAACTAACCGTTCTTTTAATTAAAATATTTAGGTACCTAACTCAATTTCAACAAGAACTTCAAAATTATATCAAAGAAATTATTCAAATTGACATAGGAACAAATACACATACAGATTCGAAAAATCATGAAAATTTGACATTTGAGATATTATTGTAACACCTGATGATGAAACAGCTGTCGCGTAAAATAAAATACAATCGTGATACAAAAAACAAAATTAATTAATTTAACAGTTTAAAACGTTAAGGTATCATAGTATTTCGGCCAAAACAATGGACTATTTAAAACTCATTTTTTTAAATTAAATTTCATCATAGTTTGCTAAACTTGAGGTGTGTGTAATAGAATAGATAATTAAAAATAACTATGGATGTTTGAAGAATGTTTATATTTTTATTTTCATACAGCAGTTTAAAAAGAGTACCAGCCCTGCCTGCGATACAAGTGAAATTTTTAATTATTCACGCTTCGCGTAACGGAGTTTTCTTTGTTGGGCAAAGGGGTAAGCAACCCTTTGTTCGAGGATAGAGCAGCCAACGTAACAAAAAGAAAGATTTCATTTAAATTCCTCTTTTCAAGGTACACGTGTGATGGAAGAAAAATGTTTAAAATGTCCTTCATCGTCTCATTGTGCGTGTTTTGGAGTGATGTGAGAACTGTCACTGATGGCTATTAATTATGCTCTTTATTAGCGGTATTATTATTCTAAATTAATGTGGAAACAGTGTTAGTTTTTTAAGGCTTGAAAGATAATTCACTGTCATTATTAACACTCTCTTTGCTAGCTAAATACTCGTATATCCTTTTTACGTGGTGCCAGACTCCAATATCTTCTTCTTTTTCAGTTTTGATAGACTCAGGAGTCTGTTATTTCAGGCGGGTCCTCTTGAGACGCTGAACTCCAGCTCTCACTCCACCGTTTCGGGGGTCTTCCTGGTTGGCGTTGTCCGTTTGGCGTTCCATGGAGAGCTATGTGTGGTATCCTATTTGAGCTCATTCTTTCTTTATGTTGATGCCAGTATCGCCGTCTTTGACGTCGACATCTGACCACATCTTCGACTTCGCTGATTTCTCGGATTGCTGTATTCCTAACTCGATCACATAGGGTTTTGCCAGCTATAGCGCGGAGTGTTTTCATTTCGGTTGTCCTGAGCATGATCTTTGTCTTGCTGCCCTCGATTCAATGCCATATGAGGATTGCTTGCACACAGGTCTTATATATGCGATATCCAGATAATGATAATAATAATAATTTGGCTAATTTGTATAGCGCCGTTTTCGTGAATAGCTCACCTCAAGGGCAATTTGACAGTGTTTTAAGTCATGAGAGCTGCATGTGACACCAGCAACCAAATAACCGTTGTTTACATTTTATGCGATATTTTGAAAAAGTGGGTTTTTAGGTGAGATTTAAAACCTGTAGGATTGTCAATGCATCTGAGGCGTGCAGGAAGCATATTCCAGGCGGACGGCCACTGCCACTGCTAAAGCCCGATCTCCGAAATTTGTCCGGGGGTTGCGCTTTGGCTCAACTAATCTGCCTATTGCCGGGGAGTTTGCTGATCGAAGCGTAGATTGCCGCAAGTTAGGGCTATCAGCAACACAAAGTTGCGCATTAAAAATTAATACAAAGCAAAAGTTATAATTAATACGAATGAAAACATATATTTTCCAGAAGATTGAACTGTATAATACACTACATTTATTAAATATTTTGCAAAATAACATTATTTTAACCCTTGAGGATGGAGATGGTCGTCTGCGAAACCTGTTGGGGATAATATTTACATTTTTAACAATATTTAATAAAGTAAGTGGTTTATACGGGACTGGACTAGTTTGAGGAGCCTCGAGGAGCTGTTTTGAGCTGCTAGTGACAGAGCCGCCTACTCTCAGGTGAAAGTCAAGGGAGGACCCTACATGACACCGGAAGAAAAAATAGACATTTTAATAATCGTGGAACTAGAAGAATTAGTGAAATAAAACCCAAATTATATAACATTCATAAAACTAGGAGATCCAAGACTGAAACTATGGTATAAAATGTTTTTTACATTATTCTAAAATGTGATTTAATCAAATCAAATCAGTTTACCAATAGAACAGGTCAGGACCTTCAAGTATTTAAGCATAGATCTGGTGGGGGGAGCAAGGGGGAAAGGTATTCTCTAAATTCAAAAGTACTTGTCTTCTGAACGTACTTTCACTAATATAAATGATGTCGATATCCGAGAAGATCGCGTTCTACACACTGATTACTCTTCTCACCGGTGTCACAAAAGGCAGGTTGGTTCTGACAGCCGGTAGGTAAAACTAACTATGGCGATGGCAGTGTGATTGTCACACTGTCTTTCGTCGTGTGTAGAATTCACGTGACAATAAAATGGCGATAGATTGGCTACCTATCACATGTCACGGGAATCAATATAATAGCTAAAAAAATATAAATTGTATACAGTAATTGGGTCCAAACGACCTGTTGTGTACACGGAAAAAAAAAAAAAAAAAACTATGCTGTTGCTGTCGGAGATATCTATCAGAGACAAAATGACCAACATCCTCCAGCATGGCTGAGATCTCGAAATATCTCAAGATTAATCTAAATATATTGGTAATGAGATGCCCATCTCTTCGAAGGTGTAGAGTTGGTTCCCAACATTGATGCCATAAAAGCTGTGGGATAGCTACCATACTCATTCATATAGGAATATACGAGAAGATATTTGATAAGATATTAATATTCAATGGTACTTCACTACCATCATAAATAAATCAAAACCAGCACCTGGAAATTATTAAGCAGAACAACCTAACCGAAATAGCTTAATATAATAAAATAACATCGTATTTTCTAATGAAAACAAAATATTTCCAAGGATCTACCGGAGTGGTGTTATTGTTTTGAGGTCAAAGCTTACAAATTACAGAACCTAGATTTCATTTTTTGATTTTCCATTGTTTTTTTTTTTACTTTTATATTTTGGCACGAAATAGAAGGCTTTGTGGGAAAGTTATGAATAATTTGCGAGTTTCAGTTTGAATACAAATTTTTCAATCTTCAAACGGGGTCTTTGATTGGAGGAAGGGTCCTTTTTGAAATATTTAATGCTTCGAAATATTCTCTAAGTACAAAAGACCGATCAATTCTAGATTTGGAAAGGTTAGGCGATTATAACATTTGTGTCTTTGTGAACGGTTTTTTTTTCACGGCAACCTTTGTGGATTGGAAACGTGGATAGATTTTGATGTCTCATTTGAGATGGGTATTTTAAGAAAAGTATGGATTACAACAGGATAAGAAGCTATCTTCAAATCAGTCTTCTTCAAAAAGCAAATTATATATCTGAATCTAGTAGCTACTTCACTACGACTTTGATCAGCAATGCCAACCATGAAACTAACTTCAGGTTGTTGTTAACCAGAATAATAAAAAAATCAGAAACAACTTTGATGAAAATATAAAAAAATAAAGTTATTCTTCTTCTTTTTATTCTTAGTAAAGGCCTAGTGGCCTGTTCCTTAAGAGGAATTGACCTCCTGCGAATTGGCTTCGACGACCTTCGTGGCAGAGTGGTAAAAGCTCCGACTTCCATACCGAAGGTCCCGGGTTCGATTCCCGGCGATGGCAGTGTGATTGTCACACTGTCTTTGGTCTGGTGTAGAATTCACGTAACAATAAAATTGCGGTAGATTAGCTATATATCACATGTCATAAAAATCAATAACTTAAAAGTTAAAAACAGTAAATGGGTTTAAATAACCTTATGCGAAGATGAAATAAATGTTAATGAGAAAAGTACTCAAATAACACACAAAACGTTGATAAACTCAAGGAATTAATAAATGGTAAATGGGTTCAAATAACCTGATGCGAATATGAAATAATGTTAATGAGAAAAGAACTCAAATAACAAACAAAACGTTGATAAACTCAAGGAATTAATAAATGGTAAATGGGTTCAAATAACTTGATGCGAATATGAAACAAATATTAATGAGAAAAGTACTCAAATAACACACAAAACGTTGATAAACTCAAGGAATTAAACTAACAAACATCACGCCGTCTCTCCGAAGGGGTAGGTAGAAATAATGAATAGCCACACCACACAGCCTAGGCCCTAGGAGACTCAAATAAGTGCAAGGCCTCCACCAAGTCAAACCATAAACAATATCAAAGGAACATTACGGCTTGTTATATTGTCAAGATGGCACTGGTTTATCTCACTATTGCTCTGGGGCGACGATATCTCTTGCCACTATGCCACGAACGCAGTCATAATATTTCGCTTCTTTATTTCATATGATCATAATATTTCGCTTGTTTCGTTATGTTATTTCGCCAGTAACATGGCGCATTGAAGCACATTGGCCAGAAGCTACATGAAAAAAGCAACAAAATTTCTCTCTAATCGTAATGAATGCTACTCGAAAGCAACTTTCGCGGAACATAAAGAAGTTAAGAACACAACACCGCGAATACAACCGTGAAAAATAAAGGTCCCCATACACGGACAGACTTGCCATTAGTTACAATAACTGTTGCAGCCAACAAGCGCCAGTGGCGTACTTAAAATATACTAACCTTCAAATCTAGAACACATTTGAAAATAGAATCGTAAATTTAGCAGGACGTTCCAATTACGTTTATTTACGTTATGCTGTGTACGTTTTTTGTGAAATGCTTTGAAATTGACACTCAACAAGTGAGATAAGAGAGACACTATTAATAAAAAAATTTAAACGTTGAAAACTCAAATTATTTAAGTTTTATAAATTTCATGGGAGTGACATATCGCACGCTTAATAGAACACTGGCTTAACTAAAAAAAAAGCAAGTTTTGCTCAATCGGACATGAGTCGGTGTTTTAACAAAAACACGTAGGAATAAAAAAGACCGATATAGTGTAAAGGAGGTCAATTAGCGAAATTTTGACTTAATTTTAATGCGAAACGATGGATAGCGTTAACACAAGCCTCTGTCTAATGTTAACTCAATTATGACCTAAACCCTAATCGGTCGGTTTACTATTAAGCGTGCGATATATCGTTTTACTAGGGCTATATTGACGACCTTCGCGGAGTGACTAGAGCTATGACTGTCACACCGAAGGTTCCAGATTCGATTCCCGGAGATTGCAGTAAAATTGTCACACTGGCTTTGGTCTTGTGTAGAATTCATGCTACAATAAAATGGCGATAGATAAGCTACCTATCACATATCATGAGAATCACTATGACAGATATACCCTTGACATCGATTTGGCTCGCGCTGTAATGATGTAAAGAGAGATTTAACAAAATAGTATTCTTCTTCTTCTTTCTCTTAGTTTAGATCGTATGACCTGTTTGTGACGGTGGGCTTTCCTGGGATGATGATGTCTAGCCATCTATCCATCTTTTTGGCGGCCTTCCTGGTAATCTCTTGCTGCTTGGGTTTTCATCTTTAACAATTTTTGCAATTCTTGTATTCTCCATGCGGTCCACGTGGTCTCTCCAAAAGCGTCTTCTACTTCTTCCCTATCTCATTATGTCCTCAACACACAGACAGACCTTATCGTTTCATTCCTGATCCGGAGTGAGGGTTTGCCTGCGATGGAGCGTAGGGTTCGCATTTCTGCTACTCTAAGAAAGTTCTTAGTTCTATTGGTATCTTGAATTTGAATGTATTTGTTCCTCCATATGGTGTCGCGCAAGCAGCCAGCCAAGGCTGTCGCTTCGTTGGTTTGTGCTCGCATCTCGTCATATAGGTCACTGTAGCTACCGATATCCATGCCTAGGTAAGTGAATCGCATGACTTGCTCAATAGGTGTGTTATCGATGATCAGTTTACATCTGAGAGGCTCTTTTGATATCGTTAAGCACAACGTGTAGTTAAAAAACAAGTGATAATAATAATAATAATATATTGTGTAAAGAAAATAAAATGCTTATTTGTTTATAAACTCGAATTAATAGAACCGAGTAATATAAGTAAGCTACCATCTTACAAATATCTAACCATCACACATATCAACATTAAAACATCGTGTCATGCACACGCGTCCATTTTTTCGACTTCTCGCGTGGCCGACATTTGATATTTGATTGTTTTGATCATGCCACGTTTTCCCCAGTCTTCCTCTTTTCCGTTTCTGTTTTCGTTGTTTACATATACTTTCTTTACAATTCTCTCCATGTATCCAAACCATCTTAATGATCTCATCTCATACGTCTAAGTGTTCTAATGTCTACCGCGTTTATCTGCTCATTTCTCATTTTGCCAGTTTATTGCTACGCTTCCAAACATAAGGGTTGGAAACAAAATTCGATTGTTAATGGCTATTTTCGCTTTATTTTTTTAATGTTCAACATCAAGAACTTTTAATCTACGATATTATAATTTTCCTATAAAATCCCCAATATGAGCAGAAAATATCTCATTATGTTATTTAAATATCTGTTTATGAAGAAGGAACCTGGTCGTGTTCAGACTGAAACCCATGTCCCCTGGATCAGAAGCTAAGCGTTTCGTCCTGTAGACCAACAACAACAACACACCGTCACGCCGTTTCTCCGCAGGCGTAGGCAAATAGAATGGACCGCCATACCTCTCTATCCTGACATACCTCTCTGGCTTCCTCCACATTCATACAACGAGTCACACACGCACGCCGATTCTCCCGGCTTCTGACATGACGAACCTTTAAAATTAGATTAATTTGGTCATGCCATGTTTTTGTCGGTCTTCCCCTAGACTCCGTACTCCATTTACATCGTTAACTTATACTTTTTTTAATCATTTTTTCTTCAGCCATGCGCTCCATATGTCTAAACCAACGCAGTGATCCTTTCATAATTGTGTAATTAATAGTATTTTGTAATTATTAGTATAGTCCTGTAGACCACTACCCGATCAATACATTAATACATTTAGTGACGGGAGTGACGTTAAAAATCACGTGACGCTTCTGTGTGGAACGTACACGTAACTTGTTCGCAACATTTTTATAGAGAAATAACGACGCCTGCAGGCGTAGCATTGGTCCTTTTTACGTTGCTACGGAAGCTGAAATTCCCAGCTACAAATACTATACGACATTGCAGTCCGCACTACGGCGTAGCAATGTTTTCAAGCAAAACTATAATATATAATATTCACAAAGTGTAGAGTTATGACAACCAGTAATAATATTTTCTGGTTCTTGGGATGCCACTTAGGCCTGTTTAATGTGGTAGTTTCCAGTTAATAAGTCTCAGGTAATGATTTTTGAAAAAGAAGAAATCGTGACAATCTGCAACATTAGCATAAATAGTGAAAATTTGGAGCAAATAGATGAGTCCGTGTTTTAGGTAGTGTATTAACAATAGATGGACGAGAGGTGAGGGATTTCATTTCATTTCATTTTTCATTTCATATATTTTAACAAAAATTACAAACATTACAGACATATTTCCAGATCGTTTGAAATTACACTTTGAGAATTAAAAAGAAAAGCTTAAAATTAATTATATCGGCGTCCCTCAATTTTCCCCTCCAATATCAGTTGGAGAAGGTGGTACTTTTCCCACGCAGTATATGACCCAGATGTGAAATCTTCCGAACCTTGATAGTTGATAATAGCTCCCTGTCAACTCTAGATCGCCTCAGGACTTCGGTATTGGTAACCACGTCTGTCCAGTAAAATCTGAGCATTCGCTGATAGAGCCACATTTCAAACATTCCCATAATTCAGTTTATTGGTATCATCATGTTTCAAAGATATAATTTTATACTTTCATTATCGAGAGAACGTTATATCTCATGATGAAGAATTAAAAAAAAAAATTGTAAACACGAGAGGAGAAGAAAGAAAAACATATGTATAATATTTGACATATGCTCGGCGTCAGTCTCCAAGATAAAATCAGAAATGAGGAGATTAGACGCCGAACAAAAATAACGGACATCATGGAACGACTAGCGATACTGAGGTGTCAATGGGCGGGTCATGTGGCGAGATAGAGTGAGGATAGATGGATCCAGAAAATAATAAGGTGGAGACCATGGAAGAATAGGAGAAGCGTCGGCAGGCCTCAAAAAAGGTGGGCCGACGACATTGCTGCCGTGGGGGGGAAAATGTGGCTGCGGCTGGCATGGAGTTAGAGACGAGTGGAAGGGAAGGGAAGGGAAGAGGCCTGTGTCCAGCAGTGGACCGATAAAGGCTGACGAAGAAGAAGAAGATAATATTTGAAAAATAAAACAGTATCTTGCTCGTAGCCTGCCCGGATTTTTGTGACTTTCTAGGGTATGTTTGTCTGGTCCAGCAATCACCCACTGCTCTCACTATATGTTCGGTCCAATTCCACTCTTAGCTATTTTGCGCGCAACATTAAAATAAACTATGATGCCAAACTTTGGTCCTCCCTCTGATCCATTCAATTCATTTCCTTTTAAAAATTTGAATGAGTTTATTTGAATTTCAAACAATTTTAAATTTCAAATATTTCGTGTATTAATTAATTTGGTCAATTTGATTTTTGCCGCACTTTATAATAGTTAGTTGTGACACTTGTGCGTTTTTACTGTTTAAATGTTAAAATTATACGAGTTTTTCGTTAGTATAAAGAATTTTGACAGGTGTAAAAATAAATTTTTCATTTTTTCCAATGACAAATTGAATAAATTCTTCAATATATTTTTAAAATTCTTGCTGGTGTTGGATTGTTTTATGTACCTTATTACAGTTTATTAAAAAAAAACATGGATATAGGGATTATAAATTAAACATGTGCACCATCTAAAAGAACATTATGTGTTAAATTATTTTTATTTTGTTATTTTATGGACTTATGGATTTATGGATGTTGGACGATCGAGGTTCGCAACCCATCACACCGCGTCTCTCACGGCGGCCAAAAGAGAAGAATGGAGTGCTGCATCGGTTAAAGTGTGGTAGTTCATTTTTTCTGCCTACCCTTTCGGAGAGACGGTGTGATGGTTAGTTAGTTAGTTATTTTAATTCTACTTTTTTGCTTAAAGCTCGTAAGTACGTCCAAACATATATTTTTGAATTTAGAATGCAGAAGATAGAAACCGCCGCCCCGGTTACGAGTATATGGCGACCCATACCGATGTGGAACTGCCATAAATTAACACCGCATAGGGATGTTTTGTGTTTCCCGCTATTTTAATACGCGATGCTGGCGCCAAAACGTCGACTCTGGCAGAAAGGCGCCATTACATTGTGTTATTAGATGTTTTGAGTTCATAATTTTTAATTCAAAATATTATTTGAGAATCTAACTAGCGACCAATTTATAAATTTCTTTGATTGCATTTAAAAGATTAGGGCCTTATCACCGTGACATACATATTTAACGATTTTCTTATAAACCAACAGTAAAATATATATTTTTAACTTATAAGATTGTTTTCCGTGGCCGAGTGATAAGTGCTTTGACTGCCACACCGAAGGTTCCGGGTTCGATTCCCGGCGATGGCAGTGTGATTATCACACTGTCTTTGGTCTGGTGAAAAATTCATGTGACAATGAAATGGCGATAGATTAGCTACCTATTACATGTTACGAGAATCATTATGATAGTTATACCATTTTACATTGATTTGGCTCACGCAAAATTATGTAAAGAGCGATTCAACAAAATAATAATAGTATACGAGTATTATACCTTCATCATTAAAATCTATCACCTGTTACAACATAATATGTTATCAATTCTCAAGAGTCTCTGAGACGTCGACTTATATTGGATCCTTCTGGGATATATTATTTCTTAGTTTCATATCGTTATTGTATTTTTATCAAACCGTTTTGTGTCCAAATGAGTCACCTAAATGTTTTTCGTTTAATAATGTCTCATTTGTGCAAAAATAAAAATAATTAAATAATAATTGAATCTGGATAAAAAAAATGATGGAAGACAACGGCGGAACTGTTGGACACCGTTAAAAGAAAGGTGCTGCGACGAACTTGTGAACCCGTGAGAGAAGGAAAACAATGGCGTATTTGGCGCAACAATGAGTTGTTGCCCTCTGAGAGTGCGCTGTTTTCCACCTGGGAGGAGGAGATTGCTCCTCTGTGACGGGCCTCGTTCCTAGTGTATCTATATTATGTTTATTTATTCAATAAAGTACAGCGGAGCATTGAAGTAGGATGTAGTAAATTAACCCTGGTCTGGCACCCCATTGTTGTTGCCGTCTTTAAATGTAAGTACCGGATGAACCGGGGATAGGCCCAGGGAGTGTGTGAGCGAGGCTGATAAAAGGGTGCCACTACGCCCTATAACAGCCTCGGGTATATGGCGGGAACTTCTATGTTTCTTTAAATAAAAAAAACAAAAAACAATGAGCTCTATTTCGTGTACCAGGCCCCCAACATCTCCACGCAAATAAAGCTACAAAGATTGAGATGGGCTGGACATGTACAGAGGATGTCAAACTAACGAATCCCCAAATGCATTATGACTGGGCACCCGGGCGGAATGAAAAGGGTGAGAAGATTAAGGCTGAGGTAGGGGGACGAAGTGAAGAGTGATGCAGCATAACTTCTTCGGGTTCCGAACTGAGGAGGACTGCTGAGAACAGGAACTGCTGGATGCAAAAGTTGACGAGGCCAAGGCTCGATATAGGCTGTAGCGCCATCGGAAGAAGAAGGAAGAAAAATGTGTTTCAATTTATCAAAAAATCATAATATTACTCTCATTTATTTTAATCTATATATTATCAGTCCATTGTTTTGGCCGAAATAATATGATACTTAAACATTATTACTGTTAAAATTTAAAACACTGTTATATATCACAATTTCTATTTATCTACCGAATGTCGCGACAGCTGTTTCGCCAACCGATGTTGGCATCATCAGGTGCTACAATAAACATAGGTGTTACAATATAGTTTATTGACGACACCTGATGATGCCAACATCGGTTGGCAAAACAGCTGCGCGACACTCGGTAAATAAAAAAAAATTGTGATATATATCTGTTTTAAATTTTAACAGTAACTATATATTATTGTTTAATTAACAATATAAAATTTATTATTATATAGACGTCGGTAATATAAGACCGGTGTTTTCTGTGCATTCATATTAAATGTTTAGATATGGTAAATAGTAATGACATGTTTGTTACCTGTGATGAACTATGGATGCGAGACATGAAGTTAACAAAATAAGCAATGCACGAAATCGAAGTTGCACAACGGGCCATGGACAGATCCATGTTGGGTATCTCGCTTAGAGACCTTATACCCAACGTGGAGATTAGAAGACGCACCAGGGTCACCGATGTAGGGATACGTATTGCGATAATGAAGAGGCAGTAGGCTGGTCACGTGTGTCGACGGGATGATGGAAGATGGAGCCACAGGGTTACTGAATGAAGGCCAAGGTTGGGCCGGAGAAGTGTCGGGAGACAACCGATCAGGTGGAGCGATGATATTGTGCGGACAGCGGGAAGGGCCTGGAGAACACTGGCGAGAGACCGAAAGAGTTGGCGTGGGGGTGGAGAGGTTTACGTCCAGCAGTAGATGGAGACAAGCTGACGAAGAATGACATGTTTTGCATTACTAAGAAATTAACTAACAGAATTTGATGATTCTTTAGTTATAGAAGTCATAGAATTATTATGTAAATTAAATGATAATTTTAACCTCTATCCCACGTGGGCTCTACCCCACGGCATTTCTTTTGGGAATGCTCGGAACCAATTCTCTACAGCTTCGAAGAGATGGACTTCTAATTACCAATTTATTTAGATTAATTAGGGGATACTTCGAGAACTCGGCCGTACTGGAGGGTGTTCGGCTTTTTGTCCTCGATAGATATCTCCGACAGCGACAGTACAGATTGTTTTACCTACCGGCCGCCAGAACCAATCTGCCTCTGGTGACACCAGTGAGAAGAGCAATTAGTTGAACGCGGTCTCCTCGGAGATCGACGTCTTTCATGTTAGTGAAAGTACGTTAAGAAGGCAAATACTCTTAATTCTGAAATAGTATCCTGTCTTCCTAATGTTGAACCATCTCTCATGCGTTTCTGGTAGTATACTATACACAATATATTATTTCACCTGTTCTCAATAGATGCCTTAAAAATGAATTTTGTAATGTCTGTTGATGATATAAACAGATTTGATTTGATAAATATTTGAATTCAGATTGTCTAATAGGGGCATTATATTTCTAGTATGTACAAATGTCTTACAGTAACTACCCACGTTTACATTAAATGTATAAAAAAAGTTTATAAATCCAGAAAGACAACTTGAAAAACAGTAAAACAGTCTTGTCTTTCGTTATAAATGTATGAATATTTTTTCTAAAATGTGTGTTTGGAACTTTGATATGTAAGAATAAAAGTAGAAAAAAATACAGCAAAAGTAGACCATTCTATAGAATACCGTGCTAAAATATTGATCGAAAGAATATCAATGCCAACTTTTGTGGCAGAGTGCAAGAGCTGTGACTGCCACACCGTAGGTACCAGGTTCAATTCCCGGCGATAGCAATGAAATCGTCATATTGTCATTGGTCTGGTGTACGTAGAATTCACGGGACGAAAAATTGCGATAGTTTATCTATCTATCACATGTTATAATAATCAATAGCTTAAAAAGTTTAAAAGTTGTGTACAGTTATTGGGTTCAAATAATATGCTGTATGCAAATGTGTAAGGTAACGGTAAATTACCACATTAAAAAGGGTATCCCAAGAACCAGCAAAGATATAAATAAACTTTGATGCAAGACAATCTCTAGGATTGAAACTAAAAGTAAAAATGTCAATATTGGAAGAAGAAAGAAATAAAAACAACGTGGAAGTATTAAAAAACGTTTTTTTTTAAAACTAACTAAATAACACTCGTCTCCCCGAAGGGATAGGTAGAAATAATGGATTGCGACAACTTCTTTCCTGACATACTTCTCGCGATTCTTTAATATTCATACATCGTGTCATGCACTCACTTCGATTTCTCCGATTCTTCACGTGGTCAATATTAAATCTTCAATTTATTTGATTGTTCCACGCTTTTCTCGAACTTCCCTTATTTCTAGTTCCATATACATCGTCAAAAATATATTTTTTACCATTATTTTTCATTCATTATTTCCATGTGTCCAAACTATCTTAATGTTCTTTCCATTATATTTTATAACCCTTTGATTCGCACTGCCTTCTTATTCGTCACTCTATCATACACATATTAAACTTTTTTAAATTAATTATTATTTAAAAGGAATTTCCACCAAGCGATTTACGATTTCGATTATCATTAATAAATACATAAAAATTTCATTAATCAATATTTTTAATTGAAATTTCTTGGTAGAAGTTCATTTGAAATAATGACGACCAAAAGAAAAATTAATACAAAATGTATTTATTATTATAAATTTAGTGTGCTTTCACTTGTGTTTATCGTCGACCGGTTTCGGCAGCTGGCTGCTTCAGAAGATTGTATAATAAATACAAAATTGTATAATTTTTTTTTGTTTAAATTATTTAAAAATGTAATGTTTTGATTTTTAAATAAAAACCAGTGTCATTCACCTGTGACGTCATCGTAATGGAAGTGTAAACTAATTAAAAATTATAAGTAGGTAGGAATGCTAATAAGAGCTTTGAAAATGCAATGTTGCATACCGTTATCATTTGAAAATCTCCAGGAAAAATAATTTTTCGCCAGCATGCAAGTTTGCAGTATTTTTCTGTTGATGTAATTAAGGGTTGGCTATAAAGAGAAAGGGGAGTGTTTCGTTATTCGCTGCTTCGTATACTCTAGTATGCGAACGAGGTAAAACACCGTAATTCTAGTATTTTATCTATCATCGAATTTTTATTTAATTTCATTTCTGTATCTTTAATAATGAATTTAAACACCATATTAACCACCATATTAAAACGCTTGTTTTCTTACATACTCGTATATGTTATTGATATCGATGTATGTTACCCTTAGTAAATAAATTAATAAATATTAATTTCAGCCCGATGGAATAAATAGACTTAAGAACTTCTTGGCATTTGAAAGAAGGTCGTAAAACGCAAGTTCTCAACATCGTTCCAACCATGGGGCCCTAATAAAGCGCATGGCCCCACGCTTGGGGCGTAGTAACAATTTTTCGTATATTCCCAGATCATGCCAGTATTTGGAATACTAACGATATCTATTGACGACCACAGAATTCAATCACTTATCGGCTACTTATTTGTTTTTTTCCAAACGAACATAGGGTATTTTGAAAATCTTATTAATAATTATTTAGCTTGGGACGTAAATATTAGATTTATACGAAATTTACATGTAATCATAAAATTTATTCATTCCATTTTATTAAAAAAAAAACGATAATTTAAAATGATCAAAGATATTGATTTGTTTTAATGCAACGTTTTTGAAAAAAGTTGTTATTTTCAAGCTTATAGACTCAACTTGTAAGCGTGTCGTTTTACTTGTTTTGATAGTAAGTGGTGTATATCGATCAATCTTGAAATTTTATTTCAAGTAACGAGTTTTCACATGATTCTTTATATGTCTGATTTTTAATCAATTACTTTTATTGATTCCCTTTTGAGTACATAAATTTAAAAAAAGAAACCAATATTATTTCATGCTCCAAATTGCCGCATGAAAGCGCATTGAAATCATCCTGTGTTGATGGGGATTTGTCTTCATAACGAGATGGCATCCGAATTCAACCCAAATAGAAGTAGCTTCAGAGAATTAACACTTTTGAAAGATACAAGAAATATATATGTTGAATCAAACGCTTTTTTTAAACTAGAGAAAATAACACACCCGAAAACATTCTACCAAAAACTTTTTTTGATCTAATACGAAACACAAATAAACAATTGTTAGAATTCGAGGATATTGTAAGGTGAGAATGGTAGTCAATATGTTTCTGGAATAAGCATGTTATAAGAATGGTAGAATTAAGGGGCGTAGAATAATGGATGGACAGCAAACGTACAGTAATAAATTCCACAACGTGTTTCTCCAAATACATGACGTTCAACAATGAAATCCATCAATGTTTTAATTTATTGCTTTAGTATAATTCAGTAATATCGTGACTTCTGACGATAAATAGGTGTTATTTAAACTTATTCGAACGGCATAAGACACACTTGAACACTGACAACGAAACATAATTCAACCCAATAAAGACTATAACGTCTAGGCATTAAAATATGTATTTGTCTATCACACTAAAAATTCATTCAAATGCATTTGAAAAGCGGATAACTCAAAAAACTTACCTCAAAGCAGCAGACCTCAAGGAAGATCTCCAGATGGAACAGCTGGTAGTCCGCTTCTCAAGAGAATAGCAGGCCAAAAGGCCTAAACCATGAAGAAGAAGATTCAATTAGGCTTGCGCTGAAATGAGATAAATCTTAATTCAATACCGTTTCATGAATTCAGACACAGGTTCATCCATATTCATCTGTATTTTTCTGGCCATTTTTAAAGATATTATTCTATTTTTAAAGGGCAGAACATGAATGAATCGTGTAGGTAAGATAATTTATTCATAAAAATAAAATTCCTGAATTCTAACAATTTAAGAATGTATTCAACATAATAAATAATTAAGTGTATTCTAAAATAAAATAAAAATTGAGACTGATTTGTATTACCCTATATAAAAATCATTAAACATATTTTGGACGAATTTGTTGATGAAATATAACACAATTTTTTCACTTTTATTATCAATTTCACCCTTCAACCTGTGTGTGTAAAACTAAAAATATCGAAGAATAATAAACTCAAACGTGAAAAATAAACATTGTTTTAATTCATAAACGAATTCGTCATTATGGAATTTTAGTGTCAATGTCTCACGTTTATCAAAAAAGAAGAAGATTTTTCACAATAGAAGGAATATTTAATAAAGAATTTTAATAAAGAATAAGTATACTCTATTTCTAATATGCATAAACAACTCATTGTTTAATTTGTTTTTATTAAATATTGTGGCTTAATGAGCACAAAGAAAAAATAAATATTTACGACAGCAACAACTACAACAACAACACCAACAATAACAACAAATACAACAACAACAACAAATACAACAACAACAACAACAAAAACAAAAACAACAACAAAAACAACAACAACAACAACAACAACAAAAACAACAACATCAACAACAACAACAACAGCAATAACAACAACAACAACAACAACAACAACAAAAACAACAACATCAACAACAACAACCACAACAACAACAGCAATAACACCAACCCCACACCATCACGACATTTCCCAGTAAGGGTAGGTTGAGAGAATGGAACGCCACACTTCTCTGTCCTGACACACCTCTCTAGACTCCTCCACTTTAATACTGTAAGTCATGCACATACGTCGATTCTTTCGAATAAATATTTACGATTTATTCAAATATTCAATATTTTTAAATATTAGTCAAGACGGTTTATTTTGATGATTAAATAGCAGTTAGGGGGAACATATGCAGTTGCTTGTACGACCATTAGGGAGTATGAATGAGTTTTGACAGGAAATTCAAACAATGCATTCATCTTCTGTCATACAATGAATACAATTCATGAATGGGATACATCTGCGATATGCAGAGGTATTCAATACTCGATCCCAAAATCTGGAGGAAATATTTCAAACAAAATATATTTAAGGATTAATTGTATCTCAATAGAGACAAAGATGTTAATAGTTTTGGAAACAGAATACGGTGGTCGAGGCGTTTACAGGACTTATGACCTGTCATTGGTTGGGTTAAGCGATCGCTTTATGTAATACAACACCCCTATTCCGCCCTTCTTACGACCTTCTTACATCTAATCTTAATAGATAGCGCTAGTGTAGATTGAACTAAAAAATGTGAAGTATTTCTCTTCTTCTTTCTGTAGCATATATACATCTTTTAAAAATTTGGCAGATGTGGTGGTCGTAAGAAGGGCGGAATGAAGAATGTTGTATTACATAAAGAGATCGCTTAACCCAAACAATGACAGGTCATAAGTCCTGTAAACGTCTTGACCACCATATTCTGTTTCCAAAACAATTTACATCTTCGTCTCTATTGTGATACAATTCATCCTTAAAAATGATTAACTCGCAATGGGTAAAACCCAGTATTTGTCTATAAGTATTTGTATACATTCAAAAAACAAAATATATCTCAAAAATTGCATAATTTATTTGTGCAAGATAAATAATGTTCTTGTGCCAACCCTTGTATATGGAAACGAAGCGTGGATCTCGCAATAAGGATGAAAGTAGAATAAAAAAGAGTTGAAATGAGATCTCTTAGACAAAGGTGTAAAAATCTGTGTATGATATTGTGTCGAATGAAAATATTTGAAGAAAATGCAGTGCGAATGAAAGTGCTACAAACAAAATAATGAAGGGAACATTAAGATATTGGACACATGGAAAGAATGAAAAAAAGGATATATTAAGGATTTAAATGGAACTAGAAATAGAAGAAGAACAAGGAAAACGTGTAAAATCAAATAGTATTAATCTAAAGAAATATTTTAAAGATAATCAAATGATTTAACTGAAATCTCTTGATGGAAGTTCATTTTAAATAATAATTAAATAAAATTATGTTTTTTTATAACTACTTCCACATTTGTCTTTATGTCGACAGCGACCGGTTCCGCCAGACTCGCAGTCCAGACCAGTCTGTCGATGCCAGCGAGTAAAAACGTCGTTTTGTTTAATTATTATTTATTAACTAAAGATATGTGTTATGAGATGCCCATCTCGTTCGAATCCCGGCGATAGCTGTGTGATTGTCACACTGTCACACTATCTTTGGTCTGGTTTAGAAATCACGTGACAATAAATTGTAATATTATAGATAAGCTACCAATCACATGTCATGAGAATCAATATGATAGCTATACCCTTTACATCGATAGTAAGAGAGATTCAACAAAATAAGTAAATAACTATCTTGCACAACCTGGTTTGATATTACATCTTATTTTTCCCATTCAAACAACTGTACTAATATAAATGTACTGGGATTATTGAATAACACCATAATTCTATAAATTCAAATCTATTCACGGAAAACCATCACATTTTTATATGAAATATTTCACTGTTTCAATATTCCTAGAAGCTGTTAGCCAGCCCTGTGATTGCGCTATAATATTCAAGCCAATTGCTTCACTTTATCATTTATTAATCATGCCACATAGCTCCCTGGTAGGACCTGTCTTCATTCAATGTATATGCGATCTAATTTATATTACGGCAAAGCACTCAGTTGTACTACTTCCGATGGCTTCACAGCATAAGAAAGAAACTTAAATTTGTATTTATTAATTCTTTTGTTTGCCTCGTCCAAGAAACGTCTCCATCCCGTCCTGTCTCAGACCGCCACCTCCCAGCCTTGCTTGCCTCACTTGGGATGTTTTTAGGCATCAGGCATGCAATATAGTCGGGTGGAGAAGGTTCTATCGGTCGCTGTCGCTGTCGAAATAAAGCCAAAAGTGGAAGTAGTTAAAGAACATCACTTTATTTAATTATTATTTAAAATGAACTACCATCAAGAAATTTCGGTAAAATCATTTGAAGAAATATTGTATTTCAAACGGCGAAATAAAATAGATAAGGATTAATTATATCTCAATAGAAACGAAGATGTAAATTATTTTGGAAACAGAATATGGTGGTCAAGGAGTTTACAGGACTTATGACCTGTCATTAGTTGGGTTAAGCGATCGCTTTATATAATTCAACATTTCCCATTCCGCGCTTTTTACGACCATCACGTCTGCCAAATTTTTTAAAGATGTATATATGCTACTATATTGAGAAACGCTTCGCATATTTTAGTTCAATCTATACTAGCGCCATCTATTGATAAAATAATTTACATCTTTGTCTCTATTAATCCTTAAATTAATCCTTAAATTATTAACCCGTAATGGGTAAAATCCAGTAATTGTCTACAAGTATTTGCATACATGCAGAAAAAAAAAATAATATTTAAGCATATTCAAATGCTATGTGTGGTCTGTTTTATTGTACGGGTGTGAAACTGGAAGCATTTGAAATGTGGCTCCATCGCCGAATGCTCAGAGTTCCCTGGACAGACATGGTTACCAATACCGAAGTCTTGAGGCGAGCTAGAGTTGACAGGGAATTGTTATCAACTATCAAGGTTCGAAAGATCTCACATCTAAGTCATATACTGCATGGGGAAATGTACCACCTTCTCCAACTGATATTGGAGGGGAAAATTGAGGGACACCGAGGGCCCGGAAGGAGACACATGTCCTGGCTGTGAAACGTGAGGGAGTGGACCGGCATCCGAAGTGTGGAGGAGCTGTCCCAAGCAGCGCAGGACAGGGACAGGTTCGCCGAGGTGATCGCCAACGTTGGGGGGACCCGACAGGGTACTTGAAGAAAAAGAAGAAGCATATTCGAAATTCATTCAAAATATTAGATCATTGACCAGAAGACTTGACTACTATGAAAAGCCACCCTAGGTTATGATGCAGCTACTTTACATATATGTAATAACATTATAAATTATTACATCAGGATGCGATCAATAATTCTCAGGAAAGCCATGAAACTGTTGTATAAATCAGGCCTTATTTATTACTGTTATTAAGAGTCTTGGGTATTGCCGATTCTAAACCGAGTGTGTAAACTGAGACTATAAATCTAAATGCGGTGTAAGCCGGTCTTTAGAATAATTGGTTCAGCGAATAATTTTGTGTTTTTGATGAGTCTAGTATAATTAATTCAATTGGTCTATGAATAATGTTTGGAGTGTTACAAAATTGGGAGAGCTTTCTTAAACCTATATTTTGAGTAAATATAATAGGAAACGTTTATGTGTTGATATCACAGAAATACGGCCTCCGTGGTTGAGTAGTAGCCGACGATGAAGATGTGAAAAAAATCTGACACTGTCATTAGTCTGGTAGAATTCTCATGATAATAAAAATGGTGCTACCCATCACATGTCATAAAAATCAATAACTTTTACTAAATAACTAACTAACCACCATACCGTCTCCCTGAAAGGGTAGGCTGGAAGAATGGACTGCCATACCTTAACCGATGCGGCACTCCATCCTTCTCTTTCGCCCCCGCTGGAAACGCGGTGTGATGGGTTGCGAACCTCATCGCCACCAGCTGCTGCTCATCGCCTCATCGCCACCAGCGGCAGCTCCCGTGCACACTTCGACCTTCCAACGTCCACAAATTAATTCTAAAATAAATTATATAAAATACAATGATATACAATAAAAGATTACAATAAAAATAATTTAACACATGATATTATTTTTGATGGTACTCTTGTTGTAAATTTTTAATTTAATTTATATTCCACGTATCCACTGTTTTTTTAAAATAAACTGTAATAAGGCACTTAAAACAATCCAACAACAGCAAGAAATTTTATTGCAGAAATTATTCAAATTGTCATTGGAACAAATGCAAAATTTATATTTACAACTGTAATTTTTTTATATATTATATAAACGAAAAAACTTTTATAATTTTAACATCAAAACAGTAAAAACGTATTTCGTGTCACAACTAACTATTATAAAGTGCGGCAACAATCAAATTGACTAAAACAATTCACGCATACACGAAATATCTCAAAATTTACGGGAGAACTACATGGACCAAACTAAATTTTCAAAATCGGAACCAGTCGATAACTTATAATAATCATTCTTCATGTTTACAACCCTGCGGTTTGGTCTGCAACATGTCACACTTGTTCTCTTCACTCAGTCCTGTCTGAAGACAGGCTGAAGCCAGTCTTTTCATTTCTGTGTAGCTGCCACAGTGTACATCTCTTACAGCTTGGTCCATATAAACTCTTTGTGTGGCCTTTGCATTTTCTGCCTTCAACCATTCCCTCTGCGATAGTAATAAGCAAGCCCGGATGCCTAATGTTATGGCCTATCCAGTTTTCTCGTTGCTGGGCAATCCTTTTTGAGCATTTGCAATGTTTCTTCGGCCCTTTTCATTACCTTCATATTTTTGACGTCTTCTGACCAATGGAACCCCATCATGCGTTTGTAGCACCACATATCAAAAGCAGATAGATAGATGTCTGCGCTCACTTGAGCAAATGGTCCATGTATTGCAGCCATATAGCAGAACACTCCAGACAAAAGTCTTTATCAGATTTTTAGTCTTCTTCTTCTTCTCCTAATAGACCTTTAGTCTATTCCTGAGGTTAGGCTAGCCTCTCTTGGGAGGTTGACTCCCAACTATTTCTCCATCTCTTCGGTGGTCTTCCGGGGGGACGGCAGCCGGCAGGAATCTGATGCGCCACAGCGTGTGGGATTCTGGTGGGATCCATCCTCTGCACGTGCGCATTCCAGTATCTTATGCGTTGTCTGCCCCATCTCACGACATCCTCCACCTTGCAGATCTCGCGGATAGCCGTGTTCCTCGCCCTATCTCGAATAGTCCTTCCTGCTATCATCCTCAGCGTCCTCATCTCTGCCACCCGTGCTTTAGCCTTCGTTCTTGTGGTATCCGCTCTGGTCTCAATGGTATGTGTCAGTATAGGCCTTACGCAAGTTTTACATATTCTGACCTTTCTGTCAGTTCTCATATTTATACTTGTTTTTCCATATTATATTCTTGAGACAACATGATACCGCCGAAGCCTTGTTGACTTGTTCTATTATTTCACTGATTTTTTGTAATGTTTTATTAATGTTACCGGATTCAAGTATCTCAATATTTTTATTGATGGATTTACTGACTTGTATAATAATAATAATAACAGTTATTTGCATTTCGATTGATAGGTCTCTCTTGCATAGCATCGGTTTCATTTTGAAGAAGCTATTTCGGCCCATCTTTATTCATGTTCTTATATCGTTACTCCGTTCCCATTCATAATTCAGCCAACAACCTAGGTATTTGTATAGATAAACCCACTTCATTTTATCGTTTTTAATTTTCGGTGGTGATACCGGATTTATTTTCTACTTGCTGATGATAATATTATGTTGTGTGAATGTTTTCTTCTTCCTTTCAAGAATGGAAATGAAATTACCCCAGTTAAAAGGTATTAAAACAATGTAATCTGTATATAATCAATAAATAAACATTTTTTTAATAAAAATCCATCACTTGGTGGTTGGACATATTTAACACTTAATTAGACACTTTTTGTACTTGGTATACAACCACTTCAGTATGTGTAAAGCCCTAAAGAAGCTCGCATAGAGCAAAACCGGT
Source organism: Lepidostoma basale (assembly GCA_022606425.2). NCBI lineage: Eukaryota > Metazoa > Arthropoda > Insecta > Trichoptera > Lepidostomatidae > Lepidostoma > Lepidostoma basale. Next base: position 138,790 of record JAHDVF020000518.1, on the reverse strand, counting down.
AGGCTCTCATCCTCACAAATAAAGTAGTTGTATACTAAGTATCGATAAATCTTTTATATATATTTAAAGCTATAATTTTGAAAATTTATGATAAGAGATATGATGCTTTTTACTAGCAAGAAAATTAAAATACTTTCATCCAATTCCTGGAAAATAATTTAAATTAAATAAGTAAACAACTTGAGTATAAATATATTGAAAATATTTGTTTTCTGTTCTTTTTGTTTCTTGGACAGTGATGTAAAACTCTATATTGAATAATAAAGAGTTTTACATCGCCCCTTAATACAATTTCATTCGTTTTAAGGGGCGAAAAGAGAAGAATGGAGTGCCGCATCGATTAAAGTGTGGCAGTCTATTCTTTCTGCCTACCCTCTAGGGGAGACGGCGTGATGGTTAGTTAGCTAGTTAGTTAGTTATACCATGTATAAAAAATGTTTAATTAAGGGCTAATAAATAAAGATTAATTTTTTGAACTAGTATGTTATTGTAAGGCTGATCATTCAAGTACCATTTGTTTGTTTCAATTTATTAAAAAAAAAATTAAATCATAAACATTACAGTATAAAACCAAAGCGCTTATGACTATAGAATAAAGAAACAATAAAACACTTTTAAACAAAATATACAATTATAAAATTTAAAAATTACACTATAAACAAAAGACATAAACACAAAAAACGAGATAATTAAATAATAAGACCAATTAAGTGAAGAGAAGCAAAACAAATTTTATACATTATATAAGAGATGGATGTTTTCTGAAGATAGCCTCACTATCGTGGAAGATATCCACATCCTGAGAGATGCGGCTTAGAAAGATTATTGCCCTGCCAACGGGCATAACCTTAGATAAATTGGTTCTACACAGTGGTAGGTGAAATAATCTATGTTGCCTTTGTCGCAGATAATTGTCAGGGACAAACAAAGTCAAGTCATTCAAAATATCCGGGTTATGTATTCGACCACGAATCAGTTGAAAAAAATGAACACCCAAATGCATAGTTCGTCTAATTTTCAATGATTGGTAGTCCAGCATACCTAGCAAGAAATCAGTTGGGTACACCCAGGGGTAATAACCGTTTTCTTTGAGGTACAAAAAACGTAAGAACTTTTTTTGTACCTTTTCAATCGACAGAAATTCTTAGAAAAATCTCATGTTCTTAGATTATATTAAATACATAGTTTAAAATCTTACTATTTCTCTTTTTAATAAGACAGATGCCGAATATGTTACGAGAAAAAAAACAATAAAGAAATTACTAATACGAGGTGAAACTTTTTTTTGGAAAATCAATTATATTTCATGTTTCACCTGTTTAAGGCAATATCAAATGTTATCATTACATTTGATATTGCCTTAGACAGGCGAAATATATCATTAACATAAAACATGAAAAAGCTTTTAGAAAACAGACGTTTTCATTCGTATTAATTATTTAATATAGAGTTTTACATCACTGTTCAAGAAACAAAAAAAGGACAGTAAAAAAATGTTTTTAATATATTTATACTCAAGTTGTTTACTTATTTAATTAAAATTATTTTCCAGGAATTGGACGAAAGTATTTTAATTTTCTTGCTAGTAAAAAAGCATCATATCTTTTATCATAAATTTTCAAAATTATAGCTATAAATATATGTGTCAATTTTACTTTTTTGTTACGTATCGAATACCGCCAATTTCCTGGAAATGCGAAAAAACAAAAAGTCCGTAAACACTCGATGTAAAAAATTACCCCATTTTTCCTTACGGCATTAAATAAGTCAGATTTATATGTGTGCCTAAGGTAAAAAGGCAAAAGATAATATGTATGCACAGTGCGCTGCCTTTAATATTGTTTGGATCTGTTTACATTTTGCCTCTAGCAAATAAAATATTCTTCGTTATTTTGTATATTGACTTTAAGGAGATTTGTAGGTTCTTCGAGAGATTTTGAAGATAATTGGTATATGGATAATTTATTTATTTATTGAAGAAAAGAAATGGTTTTTAGATACGATATTTCTAAAATATCATGAGCTTTACAATGTATAAAAGTTATGTTTAGAGATCCCAATTTGCTTAGAGTACTATAATATATTATATAATTCATATAAAAAAAACGGTGGATACGTGTAACATAAATTAAATAAACATAAAAGTCCGGATCGTCCATGTCAACATGGGCACCATCTAAAAAGAACATTATGTGTTACAATATTTTTATTTTGTTATTTTATTTTATTGTATACTCGTATCATTGTATTTTATATGATTTCTTTTAGGTTTATTTTGTGGATGTTGGACGATCGAAATATGCGCGAGAGATACCCATTGGTGGCGATGAGGTTCGCAACCCATCACACCGCGTCTCCCACGGGATGAAAAGAGTAGGATGGAGTGCCGCATCGGTTAAAGTGTGACAGTTCATTCTTTCTGCCTACCCTTTCGGGGAGACGGCGTGATGGTTAGTTTGTAAGTTAGTTATAATTCATTGGTTTCAAGGCAGCTTGAAAGTGGTTCTGTGATATGGTGTCCACACGAGGCGAGATATTTCCTTATGCTGGACAGGGTTTAGACTAAAATTCTGCATGATAGAGTATGGAGGTTTTCCATGGTTATACCCGACGACATTTATTTAGGAATGCCGAGGAAAAAAATTCTGCAGTTTCGAATAGACGGGCTTATTATATCCTTTATTTATTTCGGCTAATCAGATGATTTTTGAGAACTCAGCTGTGATGCAGGGTATGCTGCTATTGAGAGGCTAGTTAGCGCCCTGATTTGATCAAACTGTCGGCTTGGTGGCTGTTTAAGATTGTTCTTATTATGGACTATGTCATCAAAATATTTTAACACTCTCTGAAAACACACTCGGGGGGGTCTTGGTCTGATACCCACCTGGTTAAGGATTTACTGATTTGTTATTTTGATTTATTTGAAAGACGCTTAGATACGACGTCGGAGAGAGGAGAAGGAGAAAAAAGAATACACCGCATTTCGAAAGCATCAAATTATATGATAATCAAATGATTTTACTGAAATCTATTGATGGAAGTTCATTTTAAATAATAATTAAATAAAACGATGTTTTTTTAACTACTCCCACTTTTGTCTTAATTTCAACAGCGACCGGTTTCGTCGGGCTCGCTCGGGCTCGCATCGACAGACCAGTCTGTCGATGCCAGCGAGGCGAAACCGGCCGCTTTCGAAATAAAGACCAAAGGGGAAGTAGTTAAAAAAACATCGTTTTATTTCATTCATAAACATTAACAAAGGAATCAAATTACATTAACAAGGGAAACGTTCACACGGGGGTCAGAGGGAACGCTTCAAGGAATCCCTCAAGCAAACTTACATCAAAAGTGACAAACTTACAAACAAAAAAGACTAATATCAAAAGTGAATGCTGGAAAAAGACTGCACAAGACAGATCTAGATGAAGAACAACAGCACATACAGACACACAGGACTGTGAAGCACAACGTAAAGACGATGACGTGGCAAATAGGAGGAGCAGAAGAAAGGAGAGACTATCGGGAGACGGTAATGGCTCCACTGCCATCGTGGCAGAGTGGTAAGAGCTCTGACTTCCATACAGAAGGTTCCGGGTTCGATTCCCGGCGATGGCAGTGTGATTTGTCACACAGCCTTTGGTCTGGTGTAGAATTCACGTGACAATAAAATGGCGATAGATTGGATACCTATCACATGTCACGAGATTCAATATAATAGCTAAAAAAAATTAATTGTGTACAGTAATTGGGTTCAAATGACATGTTGAAAACATTAAAAAAAAAAAACGTCTCCCCTTGTTCTAGATAGAGTTTGTGGTTAAAGAATCGGTTATTTTAGCCAAATGAAGACCTACAACTGTGAAGGACAGTCTTCCTCAGATACAAGGGTCAGCCGATGATGATATTCCAGTATATTCCAATAAAATTATGTTGTATTCTTTGGTGTATTTATAATTCAAACGTGTCCAATTTCTGAGCGATCACCTCAATATAAAAGAGATATACTTTTACACGTTCGATGAACGTTCGCAATGGTGATTTAGTATTGAGTAAACAAAATGGCCCGCGTCCGAAAACCGCCATTTTGACAGCGCTGTAAAATGGATTTCCCGCGTTTTATGTGCCGGGATCAACCGTCATACGCTTTGCTGGCCGTGAATCATTCCCAACCTATGCCGCCAGACGTTTCAATTAAAAGACGAACAGAAATTTATAATACACTTTTTTATTTATATTAATGTAAACCCCTTTCTTCTAGGAGTTTTATTATATTTCAAATAGTCCATTGTTTTGGCCGAAACACTATGATATCTTAACGTTTTAAACTGTTAAATTAAATAATTTTGTTTTTTGTGTCACAATTTTATTTTATTTTACGCGGCAGCTGTTTCATCAAACTATGTTCATATCAAATAAAAAATTATAATACGTATGACAAATGTAAAATTTTCGTGATTTTTCGAATCTTTATGTGTATTTGTTCCTATGTCAATTTGAATAATTTCTTTGATATAATATTGAAGTTCTTGCTGAAATTGTGTTAGGTACCTTAATATTTTAATTAAAAGAACGAAAAGTTACTATTTATAGGAGAAAATATTCAAAAGCAATTACACACAATATAGAGTCAAAAACGATGAAACATGAGAAATTAAAAACGATAAATAATAACAAGAAGTAGATTACATTAATAATTTTAACTTCACTTCAAAATTATATCAAAGAAATAATTCAAATTGACATAGGAACAAATACACATAAAGATTCGAAAATCACGAAAATTTGACATATGATATATTATTGATGATGTCAATATAGGTTGATTATACAGCTGTCGCGTAAAATAAAATACAATTGTGATACAAAAAACAAAGTTATTTAATTTAACAGTTTATTATATTTTAGATGCAACGACATGTTTCGCCCTTCTAAGGCATCATCAAAGGGCGAAACGTGTCATTCAGTCAGCCTAGAAGACAGACACTTTAACTAACTAACTAATTAACTTACCATGACACACTTTTCTTTCCTGACATGTTTCTCTCGCTTCCTCAACATTCATACATCGTGTCATGCACGCGCGTCGATTTCTCTGACTCCTCACATGGCCGACATTCAATATTTGATTTATTTGATCGTGCCAATTGCTATGATTTTTATTGCAATATTTCAAAACGCACTTCTGAGATATACATCACATGTTATTCTCTTAAGAGGAAAACACAATTCCAGTTACTTCCCCTCTGAATCATTCATCTCGTAATAATAGTAATTCGTTTGAGGGAAAATGACGTAGAATCGAGCGTAGCGAAGGATTGAGAGGAGAATGGATGCTGAGACCTCCAGAACGTGTACCAGAATGAATGATGAATGTTCCTTTTCATCTAATCAATAACCATTACAAGCAAAGAATGCCTCGGTAAAAATGTTAAGAAGTTCAGTATAATAAGGATAATTTATGAAATACGAAGAAGCGAGAAGTTGGCTGGTTTCCAGGCGATGTTGATTTTAGCGTCCCGTCCGAAGTAAACAAACCCAGTCTCGAGTATACAAGCAGAAACATCGCTAACATTGCGTCAATTATATAAAATATTTATCATTATTTGGATTTGTGAAAACAAAGCAATGGTAATTTTTGTTCATGTATTTTATATATAAATATAACCGACGACCTTCGTAACAGAGTGGCACACTGAAGGTCTCGGATTCGATGGCAATGTGATTGTCACATTATCTTTGGCCTGGTGAGGAATTCGCGTGACAATAAAATAGAGAATCAAACTGTAGGAGACATTGTATTTCTACTTATTTTCGCGTCATCAAAGGTCCCACCAACATTGACAACCACTTGGTAAAATGTGTGTCGAGTAAAACAGCTTCTCAACAGATCTTACATTAATGCGATTTGTAATTTTTTCGATTATGACATTCCTCCTTTACTTATCATTGTGTGGTGTTCTTCTCCCGACCCTTATGCATGGAAGCGAATCATAGGACTGGCAAAGATAGATGAATGTAGAATAAATGCAGTACACATGAGATCTCCTAGATGAATCTGCAAAAAAATCTGTGTATTATAGAGGGTCGAATGAAAATATAATAAGTAAATGCGGTGAGAATGAAAGTGTTATGAACAATATAATCAAATCAAATAAAATTAGTTTATTTTCTCAAAATATATTACAAACAACAATTATGGTTTAAGGCATCTATTGAGAACTGGTAAAATATAATAAATATATAATACCAGAAACGCGTGAGAGATGGTTCGACTTTAGAAATACCATATATTCTACAAAATCAAGAGTATTTTTGTTTTCTGAAAGTACTTTCATGAATATGAAAGACGTGATGAAAAGGTCATTAAGATGGTTTGGACAGATGGAAAGAATAAATGCAAAAACAATAGCCAAAAAGTATATGCTTACGATATAAATGAAACTAGAATTAGAGGAAGACCGAGGATAGCCTGATAGTATCAAATAAATCAAATATCGAATGTCGGCTACGTGAGTTGGGAAAATCAACGTGCGTGCATGACAAGATGTATGAATGTTGAGAAAGCGAAAGAAGTATGTTAGAAAATAAGAGTGTGGCAGTATATTATTTCTGCTTACCCCTTAGATAGACAGCACAGAACCAACCTGCCAATGGTTATGCCTGTGACTCACAGGCTGTGTGAGTAGGGCAATCTTATTGCTCAATCGGATTGCCTCGGAGGTCAACATACTTCGTGATAGTGTGAGTTGCCTAAGGGATGCAATATCAATGTAATGATTATTTCTAATTCTTAAGCTTATTTTTATTTACATTTTTTATGTTTTTCTTTTGAATTCTCATAATGTAATTACAAACGATCTGGAAATATGTCTGTAATGTTTGTAATTTTTATTAAAATAAGTGAAATGAAATGAGATAGTAAGTCCTCTACTTACTCCACGTCACGACTTTTCTCATAACTTTTTTTAGTTCTTTAAATAATACAGACACGGCTGGTAATATTTTAAATCTGGGCAATTCCTTTGGTTTAAAAAAACATTTTTTAATCTACACCCAGTCTGTGTACTTTATTATTCGACGTAAAACTATGATACCTTTATAGTTCACGGACTTAACGCAAGAGCGCTTGTTTTATGGAGCGCTTTCGAAATTCAAACCACTGAAGTTTTTTCAAAATTAGAATATTAAATAGAGTTTTTTCAAACCTACCCCGCCAAGTGTGGTGGGAACGTTTACAATGAAAAAATAGCCTTGAAATTTTAAGCATTAGAAAAAGGTAAATTTGTAAAGATTTTTAAACAAAGTTTTATTAGATAAGGCTAAGATAAGGTTAAAAGTAAAATAAAGAGTATGAAAAATACACAAAACTCTTTCATAATTTTGTTGAAGATACACATATACAATATTATATAGTATATGTTTTTGTCATCCGTGTATACTATGAATTTTAAATCCAGTATATTATAAATTTGTTCATTGATTTAAAGAAGTAAACAACACATATGAAAGCATCCAACGAATAAGCTATATATGATACTTTAAACTCAATATAAAAAATACATATATAAAAGATTCGGTACAACGCATGGATGAAGGGAAAATGGTTTACAAGTAAACGTTAACGCATGGATGAAAAAATAATGTTTAAGAAAGTATACGTTAACGGTGTGAATGCAGTACATGACATGACCAGATTAATCAAATTCTAAAGTTCAGCCACGTTAGAAGTCCGTTGAATCGATGTGCGTGTATGAAAGTAGAGGAACCTAGAGACGTGTCAGGATCAAGTAATGTGACACTCCATTCTCTCTGCCTACCTTTTCATGGTTGTTTGTTGTTGTTGTTAGGTACAAGAAAAATAAGTTAGCTTCAAATATTAACAATTAATGTTGTTATTTGAAATCACACATAAGAAGTTAGTAATGTAAATAATTTTCTTTCCTAAAAAATCTTTTTTTTAAATATATATTTAGTTAAAATCTACTGATGTTTTTGTCTTATTTTTTAAGACACAAACATCAGTGGATTTTAACTAAACATACATTTAAAAAAAATTTCATTGACGTCAAATATAATAACGATTTCGTGGTTAAAATACAAGGTTGTTTATTTAATTTTATATAACTATTGATTTCAGAATGTGTATCCACAAGTGCTTCATATTAAAGTAATCTATAAACTTTTATGTAGTATTTTTTATCAGTTGGGTAGGAGATTTTGGATTAAAATAACACTTTTATTATTTATATCTTTATAAGTAATATCAAATTTGCAAACAAGTGAATTATACCCCAAACCAACGACGACATGACAATCGAACTGCCATTCCCGGTAATCGAATCTTGAACCTTCGTCGTGCTATTCGTAGCACTTGCCACTCGGCCACAAATATCGTCTTACTTAATTTGAACCTAAATAATCTGACTAAAGGCTGTCCTAGTGGTTTCGTCTCTTTTGTATATACGATTTAAAAATTGCATTTTTCTTTCAGGCTGTGGAGTATTTGAAGAAGCGAACTCCTGCAAGGGCTGTTTTCATGATAGCCGCCGTGTGGCTCATGTCAGCCCTTATCTGCATACCGCCACTGCTGGGGTGGAGAGCGAAAAGGGTAGAAGAAGAATTTCCAAAATGCAAGGTTAGTAATATTTTTTTTTTAGTATTCAATTTCCTCTCAATGATATAAGGTATTTTTTTAGAGGTTTAATTTTTAAACTAGCAACATTGTTTCTACAGACTGTCGATTTGAGAGTTGATAGTTGATTTATAGTCAGTACAATTTAACTATTTCATTATAAATAGACTGGCGTCAGAAAAGCGTTTGCAAATTGTTGCAAATATATTTTGAAAATCATGGTTCAGTTCACCCTACTTATCGTGCACTACGTCCATTTTACGGTCGACGTAATCTTCCATTCGAGCAAGTTATTCGGATGACCATGGATCGTCTTCGCACCACGTATACTCTAGTGGATAATACGCATCCACAAAGACGACAATTGTCGAAAATTGGATTTCACGATTGCGCTTCATTCGACCTAGGCGTGGCGCTCATATGGCCGATATAATATTTAAATATTAATGCCATAAAATTATCTAATAAATAAAGCAAATATCGTAGACACTAACATTATTTTAATGTGTTTTTTTTTTCATTTTGAATATGTCGCACCGTGAGTGTAAATCCAACGTAAGTGCAAATATACAGTTTGGAGATATGGGAGTTAAAACATTTCATATTGCTTGGAAAAACTGTTTTTATTTTAAATAATCCAATGATTTTTGGTTTAAAGTAATATACTTATAAACCGAAAATCATTGGTTTATTTAAATAAAAACAGTTTTTCCAAACAATTTGAAATGTTCAAACTCCCATGTGCGATTTATTGTATACCTCTAAAAAAAACACCCTATATTTTCAAATAGTAATTAGGTAAGCCGAATTAATTATGCAATTTATCACAAATCACTTTATTTTTCTTCTTATTCCAATTCGATTCGCTCTGTCTAATGTGCAAAGTTTACTAGGTTAAAGGTTTATTTCTAAAACATACATATATATTCGTATGAGACGAGTTTATGTATTAAACCACCTTTTGTTATTCATGGGAGAGAATGAAAAGTTTACGGACATATCGTAATAAGATAACCCTCATTTTTCAAAATAGGTTTAGTTTACAGCTTCCTCGATAGAGTTCCTTTATAGACAGGGTTCCATCTGATCATACCGAGTCGTAAACAGTGGTGTTCAAATTATAAGACACAAAACATCTAGATAATTCAATAATTTATTTAAATCTTTTGGACGGAGGTTAATTTTAATTAAATAATCAAATGATTTTACTGAAATCTCTTTTGATGGAAGTTAATTATAAATAATAATTGAATAGAACGATGTTTTTGTAACTTCTTCCACTTTTGTCTTTATTTCGACAGCGACCGGTTTCGCCAGGCTTACTGGCATCGACAGACTGGTCCTGTTTGTCGTTTTATTTAATTGTTTAATAAAAATATATGAATGTTGAAAAATGGAAAATCCAATCTGTCGATACCAGCGAGCCTGGCGAAACCGGTCGGTGTCGAAAAAAAGACAAAATTAGAAGTACTTCAAAAACTTTTTTTTAATTTTAATTATTGTTTAATACAATAATTAAATAAAAACATGTCAGTGTTGCAAAAAATTTTTTTTGTAAAAGTTTGTTATAAAAATGATTTATACTTTATTTGTACCTATATGTATGTAAAATAGGGATCATTAATTTCAATAGAATGACAGTATGTAATCAAGGATGACAGTATAATACATGCCAAAGAAATGAGATCACTAAGAAGAATTCGCGGGAATATAAAATAGCGCGGAAGCTAGCATCTTCTGGAAACCGGTCAAAGCCATGAAATCTAGTGGAATTAAACTTAATATATTTGAAAAATTTTAAGTCAGGCACATTTTCACTCAACCATTTTTCTCTCATCCATTCGTTCCATTTGTCCAAACTATTTCAGGGATCATTTTTTTAATTTTACTAATCTGCCTTATATTTCTTCCATGATTCGTCGTTCGGTATTCTATCATATATTGTTTTCCTGTATATTTTTCTAAGTGATCTACTACGGCATGTATCCTACTGCCATCCTTCTTTTACCAGCGTTTATAATGTATGTGTATATATATTTGTATTGAAAAATAAATGTTGTTATTTGAAATTTCATGGTTAAAAATTCATTGTAAATAATAAAAATATGCAAAGTTTTTAATTGAAATTTCTTGGTAGAAGTTCATTTTAAATAATGAAAACAAAAAAAAATTGATGCAAAATTTCTTTATTATTATCATTACCACCAGAAGATGGCAGCAAGTTGCCGAAACCGGTCGAACATAAACACAAGTGAAAGCACACGAAACACATAATAAAAATAATTTTTGTAGAATTTTTTTTGTTTTCATTATTTAATAAAAATAAACTAATCAACCATCACGCCGTCTCCCCGAAAGGGTAGGCAGAAAGAATGGACTGCCACGCATTAATGGATGCGGCATTCCATCCTTCTCATTTCGTTATCTCGAGAGACGCGGTGTAATAGGTTGCGAACCTCATAAATAAATAAAAATACATTTGGTAAAAAATCCTTGGTAAATTTATATTTAGTTGAAATCTACTAATGTTTGTGTCTTCAACTGGTTTCGGCAGCTCGCTGCCATATCGCACGCTTAATAGTAAACTGACCGATTATGGTTTAGGTTAAAATTGTTAATTGTTAATTGAGTTAACATTAGACAGAGGCTTGTGTTAACACTATCCATCTATTTTACACAATGTTAACGTTACCCATTCGTAAGTACGATTACCGTTCACAATGTTAACGCTATCCATTCGTACGTGTTTTCGACTGTTTTTGTTCAAACACCGACTCATGTCAGATTGAGCAAAACTTGTTTTTTGAGTTAAGCCAGTGTTCTATTAACCGTGCGATATTCTGGTCAGCGAGCTGCCGAAACCGGTCGAAAACACAAACATTTGTTGATTTTAACTAACTATACATATTTAAAAGTTTTTTTTAAATTTTGTTTTATTTTCATTAATTATAATGAAGTTGATAATCCCTATTGTACATACATAAGCGTACAAACATATTGTAATATATATCATTTTGATTTTGGTGCACTCAGTTTCGAATGTGAATTTATGAACTGCAATGGTTGAAAACATAATTTATCTATTGTATTTTCTGCGTCATTCGATGTCAGTAGATCAATGATTGCTTTGGTTTATGGAAGCTCTACTGAAAGCTATACTTAACCTTATTCTAGATAATATTATTTATTGTCCTAACATTTTTTAAAGATGATTTTACGTGTTTATTTATGAGGTCACGCAAAATTTATTGATAGGTGGTTCTATAAAATAGGTTAAGCCATAAAAAATGTAATAAAGTTATAATATTTTTTATGTATTAAAATATGGTGATATGATCTGTACTCTAAAACGAATGATTTTTCCTGAAATATTAATTTATTATAAAATAATGAATTGGTGGTGGAGACCCCCCACACGATGGTCCGATGATATCCGACGAATTGCTAGCGATTGGATTGGATAAGGCGCAAGACAGCAATAGGTGAAGAAGTATGGGAGTGGTCTGTGTCCAACAGTGGACGACAACGGCTGTTTAAGTAAGTAAGTAAGTAATAAACTGGTGAAAAAATCCTATTTCTTGCATTGTGGTCGTGATTTAGGTAATGCATGACTGGATCATTTAACAAAAATAATAAGGAACTATTTTTAATGAATAATTAATACGAACTAAAACGTATTTTTTCTAGAAGCACGATTATATTTTATGTGAAAAACGTGTTAACCGTCGCGTTGCCATGTGGTCAATTGAGTTTCCACTGCCAATTTAAAGTTGATTTTCTTAAAACCTATGGACCCTAATATTATAAAAAAATTGTAATCCTCCATTGAAGTGTTCTCAATATTTCGTAATAAAAAAAAAGCAAAAAATTACTTCCTTCATCCCAAAAAAAAAAATTTTATAAGACTGCCCTCACCTTCATTCGTGTTAAGGTAGAATTTGTTTTGCTAATATTTACAACTTTATCAAAAGTGACAAATACTTACTCGCTGTTTTGAACGTATTATAAATTATATCTTTGGCCTTTTCAATAGGTACGTAATAATACCGACTGTGGATGGAAACGCAGCACGCAACTTAATAATATCAGAACTGTGAAAATATTAACACTTTACCAAAAGGGACAAATATTAATACGTACTCGTTGTCTTGAACGTACTATACATTTTGCCTAGGTGCCTTTATCATACGTAAAATCTCGTAAAGTCTCGCCCCGCCGGCCGCGGCGCGTAGACAAGTTTATACTTGGTGTCCAGTTGCTCGTATGCTGTGACGCATTCCATATCAGAAATCGCATGGTTCCAGAAAAAAATTAATAATGATATGTTTTTCAAATAATCCATGTATGTTATAGATATCGATCTATTCCTAATGAAATTCCCTACAAGATGACATTAATTAAATTTTGATTCATTGAGTCATATGCTTGATATTTAGATAAAGTTAGCGGTAAACTGAATTTACCACATGGGAGCGAGCGTTTTGTTTTGAACACGGTACGTTAAGGGTTAAGCCAAATTAAGGCATTATCAAATGTTAATCACATAAAGATAACATTTGATAGTGCCTTAGACAGGCTAAATATGTCATTCAAATAAAAAAATTATAAATTATTTGAATGACATGTTTCACTTATAGAAATTATTTAATATGAAAATTTTCATGATTGTAAAATAAACAATGAATATTTTAAATAATTTATTCATTCTTGAACAATGACGTAAAACTCCATATTACATAATTAATACGAATGAAAACCTCAGTTTTCTAGAAGTTTATATATATTTAATGGGAATGACATTTGATAATGCCTTCTAGAAAACTGTTTTTATTCATGAGGTTCGCAACCCACCACACCGCGTCTCTCGCGGGGGCGATGGAGTGCCGCATCGGTTAAAGTGTGGCAGTACATTATTTCTGCCTACCCCTTTGGAGAGATGATGGCGCGATGGCTAGTTAGTTAGAAAGTTAATTATTTTTAATAATGTTGGAAAGAGAATGAGCAATTTCTTCTATATTCGCCATAACGTTATGCTGTGGAATCACAAATGTTTTTTTTAACACTGTGTTTTCGCTACATTTTTTTTGCAATTATAAAAAAAAACGTTTTTCGGACCACAGACACCCTATCTCAAGAAGGAAGAAAAATCTATACTATACAAAAAAATATTTATTAACAGATAATGTCAATAAATCATTAGGCCGTTTTCCGTAGAATTCAAGAGATTGAACTGCCACATTACATTATCTTGGCAAATCTATTAATCGTTTTTTACATATATTAATTGGAATTAAATCACTCTTTTTCATATTTTCTCGACTCGTTTCCAAGGGTTTACGTCTTTATTATCAGAAGAACAATAAATACAGTTTATTTACCAGATTACGAACAAATAAAATCTTAGAAACCTGTTGAGAAAAACAAACATAAAAGTGAAAAAAAAAGTGTTTTCATTTATATAAAATTCGCCACTAAAGAATTCGACAGTGTCTATAAACAGATTGTACAACCGTAGAGAGTTCACGCATACAAGAACATTTAATTAAAAATAATATATAAGAAACAGGCAAACCTAGAATAAAATATACAATATTTAAAAATGTAAGAAATACTCAATAATGATAATAAAAATAATACTTACTTCAGACTGCTTGATGGTTTGAGTCTAAGCTTTTCGATCCTGCGCCTTTTGCTTCTACTAGTTCAAGCTTCTCGATCCTGCGTCTTTTATCAGGAGCGCAGCTTAGCAAAATCAACTAGAACCTTATCCATAAGATTCTATCTATGTTATAAGACTTACTCCGGCTGGTCTTGTCGCGTGCAGGGTCTTGATTTTGTCTCTCTGGCTCGACATATGTGATCAGTCTACGCTGGGTGACCGGCTCTAACGAAGGACCTGCAATTGTTATGAGTTAGATTTGAGGAGTAGTAGTATAGGGCTAAGAATTGGGTCAGCTTAAGACATTTTATGTAGAGCCAGAGAGAGGGAGCATTTATTAATGCTCTGGCATTGGCAAAACATGTTATTATATTAAAATATAATAAAACTTCTTGAAAATGTGTATTTTAATTGATATTTATTAAAACCTATAGATGTGAAATAATAAAACACTTGGTTTTTAACCACGGCATGGTTATTTTAATCAATGCCAACTAATTTTGCTTGGACCTATATACAAGGTTCATCAGGGCAATAGAATATCTATTATTATGAAATCAAATCATTTTATTTACTCACAAGACATTACAAACAGCATAAATGTTTAAGACATGTATTGAGTACAGGTAAAATATAATACACATGCGAGTACAACATAATACCAGGAAAGCATTAGTGATGGTTCGACATTTAGAAGACAAGATACTTTCTTAAGTTAAGAGTATTTGTCCCTTGAACGTACTTTTACTAATATTAATTATACTGCTTTGATGAAGCTTGGGTCCAGGTGTAACTAATTGACCTCAATTTAATATGATAATACCATACCTTGGTTAAAAACAAAGTGTTTTATTATGTTATATTATTAGTTTAAAATGCCAAACCACAAAGTGAGTGCTTCATATGAAAATTTCATCTTAATTAGTTCAAAATCGTTTAACACGCTATATTAGAAAGAAATATAGAGAATATTCATGTCAATACAGGTGTATAAACGGTGTTAAATTTCTCTTTTTAATTAGTTATTAATGGAATAACGAAGACCCTAAAATTCAGATCTACAATATTTAATGACCCATTTTAATTTAACGAAACCCCAAAATAATTTCAATGAATAAACAAAGTTCTCAAAAGTATTAAAGTTTATAAAGGGAAGGCAAACGTCGGCGATATTTAATACAAACTCTCTTAACAACATTAGCGAGAGTTTGAATAATATTTAAGTAATAATTCTAAGAAAATTTCCAATGCCTTGATCGCTGGTCCAAAACTAAAGGCCAATAAAACGTACACTAGACTGGAGCATTTTGAAGTAAACTTAATTCTGTTTAATATTATTCAAGATAAAAGTCAGTAAATTGATTTTCTGCCATCGGAAAATTCAAACTGTTCAACAGATAATGTACTTTAGAATGAGTATGTCTTTGTGGGTTATTCCTTTTATTCCTATTTAGGGATCAATAAAAGAGGGTTGACAGTATTTTTATTCGAAAGCTTTTTGAACGTTAAAGTTTTCTATTACGAAGAAGGAAAATAGTAAGGTTTTATACAATATATCGTGGCTATTCTGCGAAAAAACACTAAGTAAAATTTGCTGTTTTGACTTAATGATGAGGTTATGCTGTTGAAAAAATACTCTACAATCTGCAACAACGCACTTTGTCCAATTTACACTACAAGTCGAGATATTTTCAATATTAAGTCAATATAACATGAATCCGTTCAGGGAAAAAGCACCAAAATGACTTAATGCAAATTCCCTGGATAAATTTTTGATGATAAATTATCAATAAAAATATTTCGGATGTATTCAACGGAGCTTATGGAGCAGTACTGACTTGAGAACATGTGAGATTGTGTCGGCGACATGATATCCTGGAGATATCTAGTAAGTGATGTCTACGTGCTTCACTCAGGGGCAAACGTGGCAATTATTATTTTCTTTCTTTTCTCTTTTTACTAATTAATTATTTATTTACCTAATGTAATAGGTACTGTAAGATAAAATTATTTCATAACTTTTTTAATTAAAGAAAAAAAAAAAACATTTCTCACAATGTGACTATAGTAGGTACAATGTGATTTCAATTTGAATACCTCACTGTGGTATTATGTATCAGCGAAAATGCACTAATTCATGTCAATCCAGTATTACTTTGAAGAAAATGTGCTGATAGTTCAGTTTTTATTTAATAAAATGTAGTTAATTAAACCACTAAATAAAATGTACTTAATATATCAATATACCATTTTTCAAATTGGCTTTAATGTTTAGTATAATATAAAAAAATTGGTATATCTTTACAAACTTTGAACTTCAATTATCTTAGAAGTAGTTATTTTGACTTAGTGCTTTTTTGCAGAATACCTACGATATTTGCTTTCTAAGAACAAACATATGATACGTGATAATGTGCATTTTTTAAATAACACTCACGGTGTAAAGACGAAAGCAAGAAAACAAAATATATGATCACCAGCTAGAAGACAACAAATCTGGTATCAACTCTAAAAACCCAAGATGATAAGCTGGAGCTGGTTAGTTGATACAACTACCTAGGGTATTGGTTGAATGATGAATAGGACCACATTTAGATAAAACCTACGTTAGTACAAAATTAAATAATGTAAATGAAGTTAGCAAAACTGGGCTACTTATTTTAATTTCGTGAAAGATATTTGAATATACTTTTTCAAATCATTAAAAAAACTTATTGTGGCACTTTTCTCAAGTATATTTCAGGCCACAGATGTCCTTTCTCAGGATAGAAACTTTAACCTTCGTCGAAATGTAATCTACTGTTATAATTTCTACACAGATAAAAGGCACTTGTGTCCTGAAACATGTTTGTGAAAGTGTAAAAAAAATGTGAAAATACAATGTTCTAAAAAAAAATTATCAAATTTCTATCCACAACACAAAAAAATGGCAAATTTAAAAGGAATGAAAGAAACTGAATCATAATAATAAATTATATAAAACGTTTTTTTAATGCACATTTAAATGCTTCATTACAAATGAACACAGATTTACAAAGTGAAAGCTTTGTAAGCAAACTTTTGCAGTGGCTAAACAAGTAGAATTAAAATAATTATTATTGAATGGGGCGGAAAGTGGCACTTATGGAAGCGTCGATAATTCGAAATTCAAGGGTTCGTGAATATCAATTTTTATAAGGGTTGGTCACTGAGTATGTTTAGCATATAAATGAAATTTGAATAGGGGTGTTTTATAGCCGTAATAATGTTTTAATATTTTCTGATATTACGGGGTCGAACGTTGCCAATTTAATGATGTAATATACGATCGAATCCCCTGAATGGAAATGTAAAATAATTTAATGGTTAGGTGAGGTTAGGTAATGTTATAAAGACATGAACGAAGAATCCAGAAATGACACGATAGCTTACTTTGCAGTTATAATTTTATGTTCATCGCTCATGTTAGATAGGGCTCAGTAAATATTCCCGAGCTATCTTGACATGTAGAATCGCTTTATTCCACAGCATCCCTCGCGGGCAGATAAGGAGGAGTTGGTTCACACTTACCCCTTTTTATAATAATCATAATAATAATATCAACACAAATATCCGGATCGTCCAGCTGACGACAAGTGCACCATCTAAAAGAACATTATGTGTTAAATTATTTTTATGTGTTATTTTATTTTATATCATTGTATTTTGTATAATTTGTTTTAGATTTATTATGTAGACGTTGAATGATTGAAGTGTGCGCGAGAGATGCCTATTGGTGGCGATGAGGTTCGCAACCCATCACACCGCGTCTCTCGCGTTGGCGAAAAGAGAAGAATGGAGTGCAGCATCGATTAAAGTGTTGCAGTCCATTCTTTATGTCTACCCTTTCGGGGAAACGGCGTGATGGTTAGTTAGTTAGTTAGTTATAATAATAATAATTAGGCTAATTTGTATAGCGCCGTTTTCGTAAATAGCTCACCTCAAGGGCGCTTTGACAATGTTTTTAGTCATGAGAGCTGCATGTGACACCAGCAATCAGATAACCGTTGCTTAAATTTTATGGGATATTTTGAAAAGGTGGGTTTTTAGCTGAGATTTAAAGTCTATCGGATTGTCAATGCATCTGAGGCGTGCAGGAAGCATATTCCGAAATCTATATATCTCCGAAATTTGTACGGGGGTTGCACTTTGGCTCAACTAATCTGCCTATTGCCGAGGAGTTTGCTGATCATAGTGTAGATTGCCGCATGTTAGGGCTATCAGCAACACAAAGGTTAGATAAATAGGCTGGTGCCATTCCGTGAAGCGACTTATTATCAGACTTATTAGGGGTTCTTTGAGAATTCCGTCATCTTGGAGGTTATCCATCTGTGTGTTCCAGATACTTGATGGTAGAAACAAAAAGAAGAAGAAGTGTGTTGCCAGATATGTTTCTGAGTGTCTCCAATTCTGAAACTCTAAGAAAGTTTTTTTTTGTGATTGTGGTATACGACTTGCATTCGATTCTATATTTCACGATGGACTTAACAATAACACTTCAAAATATTATTATTTATAAGCAAAACATAATTTATCACAATTTATATAAAAAGTGCAATGTTTCAGTAAATTACCGATTCAAACGAAATTTGCATTACTCATTGACAATAAAGCAAATAAAATAATGGCGAACGCGCTGTGTTTGATTTACGTATTTGCCAAAATACTGACGGGCCATATTCAATTCATGAGTAAAAAATGCACCCAGAACGGTCATAAATCATCGCATTCAAAACGCATTGCTTATTTTCGAATGCAGTAAAAGTTTGTCCGATAAATTCCCGATTTGAAAACGTACGTTCATTTTGTGAATTGTCATGGAAAAGAAAAGCGAGAAATAAATTACCAACAGGCGATCGACCTCTAGGAAGATCACGCAAAAGATTGAAAACAGTTGGACAACTTAAAATAGGACTCAGTACTAAATTAAAGAGAAGAAGAAATTATGAGATAATATAGATGGAAAAGAGCTACAAAAGAAGAAATATAGCAATAAACAAATAAAGAAAAATAAATTATCATGACCATTAAGCGAAAGAAACTGGAATACTTTAGGCACGTTACCGGGGACTATGGGGAAGTGCTGCAACTGATTATAACAGGTAAAATGGATGGAAAATGAAGTGTCGGGAGAATAATAAATTTCTGACTAGAAAACCTTCTAGAATGTTCCAGTTCCATCACAACATCCTTGTTAAGAATGCTGTATCAAAAGTAAAAATAGCTTAGATAATGTCCAAGGTAACGATAACAATAACAGCTGCCTAAGTGTTTTGTTTTAATTATATTTATTAGAGTGACATGTATCGTCTTGCTGTGGTGTTATCAAATCATTGCTAGTAATTTGAAAATACAGAATTAGATATAGATTTAATCAAAACCTTTTTTAAGCATTATACATTTTACTTAGCAGTGGGAGTGGATCTGCTCAGTCAAAATGATCTTGTCAGTGAAATAATAGGACAAGTCAACAAGGCTTCGGCGGTATCAGGTTGTCTCTAAGGATACAATATGGAAAAACAAGTATATGATAACTGACAGTAAGGTTAGAATATATAAAATCTGCGTAAGGCCTATACCGAAATAAACTATTGAGACCAGAGCGGATACCACAAAAACGAAGGCTAAAGTACGGGTGGCAGAGATGAGGGCGCTGAGGATGATAGCAGGAAAGACTAGGGTAAGGAACACGGCTATCCGCGAGATCTGCAAGGTGGAGGATGTCGTGAGATGGGGCAGACAACGCAGAAGATACTGTAATGCGCACGTGCAGAGGATGGATCCCACTAGAATCCCACACGCTGTGGCGCATCAGATTCCTGCCTGCTGCCATCCCCCGGAAGACCGCCGAAGAGATGGAGAGATAGTTGGGAGTCAACCTCCCAAGAGAGGCCAGCCTGATTTCAGGAACAGACCAAAGGTCTATAAGGAGAAGAAGAAGAAGAATAAGAAGACCTTGACAAATGATCAAAATATATATATATATATATATATATATATATATAATAATATATATATATATATATATATATATATATATATATATATATATAGTTATATATATATATATATATATATATATATATATATATATATATATATATATATATATATATATACATATATATATATATTATATATATATATATATATATATATATATATATATATATATATATATATATATATATATATATATAGCAGTACATATATATATATATATATATATATATATATATATATATATATAATATATATTATATGTATATATATATACATATATATATATATATATATATATATATATATATATATATATATATATATATATATATATATATATATATATATATATGCACATATTTTTTTTTGCAATTATCCTTTGATATATTATTGTAACACCTGATGATGTCAACACAGGTTGACGATACAAGCTGTCGCAAAAAATTTAAATACAATTGTGATACATAAAACAAAGTTTTTTTAAGTCAACAGTTTGTAATGTTAAAGTACCATAGTGTTTCGGCCAAAACAATGGACTATTTAATTACAGTATTTTTTTGATTTTGATTACTTTGATTAGTAATGTGTTTAAATAACATAATTTTAAATGCTTTTTCAGTATAAAAAAATAATTTCATTATTTTTTATACATAAATTGAAAGTATCCATCAAAGTTTAACTACAAATTTGAATCCCTAAAAATGCGCATTTGGCAAAAGAAAACTCCATAATTCTGGTCAAAATTTCAACAAAACACATATTAATTCCTTCTAGTCACTGGAATGGGGTCCGTTCCTACCAGGGATCCAACTTTTACGATGAAATAAAAGTTGGGCGTAAGAGGGGAAGGAAAAAGAAAAGGAAGGAAAGGAAAGAGACGAGGAAAGGAGAGATTCCTTGGTAGGACCTACGCAGCGAAAGAGCGCGGGGAATTTTCCAATCGATGAAAGATTTTAATTATTTTTTCTTATAGCCATTAAAGAAATGGGTGTTCAGAACGTAATATTCTTGACGATAAACTTTTTTTGTCATAGCGTAAACCAAATTGATGTAACAAAAATATTGTATACATACAGTTTAACTTTTTTAAGCTCACTTTTTTGTGAAACAGCGTGATGGTTACTTCATTAGCGAGGAAAACATCAATACTGAATATTGGCCACGTGAGAAGTTGGAGAAATTGACGTGCATGCATGAAGCGATGAAAGAATGTTCAGGAATCGAGAGAGATATGTCCGTAAATATTAAAAATATATTAAAAAACACGACATTATTCTCCATCTTCAGGTGTAAAAATATAATAAAAACTAAACAAAAAATACTTATATAAAAAACACATTTAAAATTCGATAACATTAATAAATTTTAGAAATTGGGCTGGGATATTTGTTAAAAGTACTAATAATATTTTTTTTATCAGTAAGAATTAATAATCAATAATAAACAATAATATTACATGATGATAAAATAAAAAAATTAAAATTTGTAATTTAGAAAAAAATTTAAAAGACATAATTTATAAAGAAATTAATAAATGATAAATTTGCATATGATTGGGAATGGGAGCTTAGGAGATTAAATGTAGACAAAGTATGTAAGAAGAAATGAGTAAAAGTTATAAAATAAAGTAATTTTCAGATTCAAAGTATAAAATAGTTTCCTTTTTGCTGGCACAATCATAATTTTAAAAATTCTCCCTTTTTACGTGAGGGTAACAATGAAGGATCATCCGAAACATGACGAAAAATTAGTAATAATGATATTAAAAACAAGCAAGACCATGTACCCGGAATAGATAGTGACAGACTCGTATATACAGCCGCTTGCGAAATTCCTTCTGGACATCGTCCACCTGGAAAACGACCTAAGAGATGTAGGGACAGCTGGGTCTCATTATCTCAGGAGACATGATTTTTGTGCCACAGATCGGCAGATCTATTAAAAGAAAAGAAGATAAAAACAACATATGTTCTATCAAAGGCGCGTGATTTTTTTCTGAATATTATTGTAACACGATCACCCTGTACTTTTCGCCACTGCCAATTCCAATTTGCATATTGGAACGGAACTCCAGTGAAACTTTTCCGAAGACGAAGATATTTGAAAGTTGAAGATGACAAAAGAAAATTTCCAAAAGGATTCGCTCCGAAACACTCTTATTAAAATAGTATTAGCGAAAAAATAAATTTAGCCCTCTCGGATTCCTTCCAAAGAAAATAAACCTTTAATCATGAGAGATCCGCCCTACGCGTACAAACGCGAGTAAAGAGTGGTTATAGAACTCTTATTAAGCCAAAGTTTCTGGCATAATTTAGTTTAAAAAATTCAAATAAAGAATTTAAAAACCGCCAATATAATAATAATTCATCACATATAAAACTTGTGCTCTGACATCCAATACAAGATTAACGTCCTTCGTTGAAGAGTGGCAAGAGCTATGACTCTCACACCGAAGTTTCCGCGTCTGATTACCGGCTATGAGAGTGTGATTCACACGGTTTCTTTGATCTGATGTAGAATTCAAATAAGAGTAAAATGGCGATAAATTAGCTACCTTTTACATGTTTAAAATAATTTTTAGGTATTCAATGTTTAAAGGCAATGTAAATTGTTATCCTGAATCTGGTTCAAAATAAACCCTTACAATTTTGTTGGTAAAAATATTTATTTATTTACTTATTTTTTGTTGAATCGCTCTTTACATCATGACAGCATAAGCCAAATCGATGTAAAGGGTATTATAGCTATCATAGTGATTCTCGTGACATGTGATAGGTAGCTAATCTATCGCCATTTTATTGTCACGTGAATTCTACACCAGACCAAAGACAATGTGCCTGTCCTCGCTGGGAATCGAACCCAGAACCTTCTGGGTGGCAGTCAATGCACTTACCACTCGGCCACGAAGGTCATCAATATGTTATCAATGAGATTTCCAAAATTATAGGAGTCGTAAAAATCAAGTTTTTCTGGAATTGTGTTGGAGATTTAAAAATCAGTCAAGCTAAAAAATATCAAATAAATAAATATAAAATAAAGACTTCAATTTTGAATTATTTTTTTATAATTGTTCTACTTCTCAACAATCAATCAAGAAAAACAAATCTCTCCAACCTATCCAATTTTCTTAAAAAATATTCATATTATCAATTAGATGTCAAAAATCACACGAATCGTATCAGGAAAGCATAAAAAGCGATAAGCTATTTTTATTTGATGAACAAAATTAAACTAGGATTTTCTTTACAATTTTTTTGTTGAAAATATTGACACAAAGCCACTCTTTGATATGCCCATGTGACCATATCCTGTGCGGGGTATGGCAAAGATATAACCTTTTTTATTATATTCTTATTTAAAACCTTTTATACATTTCCTGTCGTAAACTTTATATGTATCGAGTTTATGGGTTTTAATTTTGCTGACCTATAAACACACAATTCAATACTTTCCCCTTTCTTTCACAATACATAAATCTTATCATTTTAAACCAATTTATTATCCAGAATGCTTTCATGTCTTCCTACGGATGGGTGCACATAATATTGCAGCTTTATGTTATGTAATGTTCTTTAATATCTCGTTGCATACAGCGCTAACCGCGAGATCCTGAAATACGGACACAAATACCGTTCGCCCCATGCTTGGGGCCGATTTGTAATTTCTCCAATATTTCAATATTCATCGGCCATAACTAATTAACTATCACGCCGTTTCCTCAGAGAAGTAAATGGACCACCAAACTGTTCTATCCTCGCGCCTCTTCTACATTCACTCGTCGAATATTCCTACTCGTCGAATATTCCTACTTCGAACATGATCGCCTTTCAGTATTTGATGAATTTTGTCATGCAATGTCTTCATTGGCCTTCCTCGACTTCTTTTCCCATTCACACTACTTATATATATCTTTTTAACCATTCTTCCCTCATCCATTCGTTCCATATGTCCAAACTATCTTAGTGACCCTTTCTTAATTTTATTTATCACGCATTCATCCGTATTACGTTCCTTACTCACTTCTTCATTGGGTATTTTTTCCGCACATTCCTATAAGTGATCTCATTTCTATGAATTTATTATACTTTCACCTTTAATTTATAATAGTAAACACGGTTGTTTAGTGGTTTTACTTGGATATAATTTATATACATTATATAAATTGTGACAAATTTGTTTCGCCTACTTTCACATTTTTTATGCCAACTCCAAACTTCACATTCATACATAAGGATGGGCACTAGAACCCCATTGCGCACTGCCACCTTTGTTTTGGTCGATATGTTTCAATTTGACGTAATGGTGTTTCGTAATTGTCATTAATATCTTGCTACTAGAGGTTAAAAACACAATATTTATAACATTATATAACATTTGAATACTAATATATTTAGACCGAACACATACTATTAAATTTGATTTATATTAATAATATAACACATCGTTCTTTTTCTTTTCTTCTAGCATCTCTACCAAGACTTTATCAAATATCAATTTTGATAATGCTTTATCATGACGATACTTGTCACAAGAGATCACTTTCGACTCTCAAGACAACATACTAAAAAATAACGAATGAACTGAAAAATTTAAACTTATTTCAAAACAAATCTATACTTAACTTACTTCTCGGATTCTGGAATTTGTTCTCATCACCAGTCCAAGAATAGGAGGCAGCATTTGTATGTGTGTGGTGATAACACGGTTAGCCAAATTGATGTGTTTCGATTGACTTATGATGTTAAAAATCAAATTTTATAGCTATGTTTATACATGTAACATTTTCAATGTAAATTAAACAAACTGAGATCGAACAAACTGACTATACAGGAATATTTTTCGGGGTGAAACCGTGTTCCCTCCACCAACGTTTCGGAGGCCCTTGCGGCCTCCATCATCAGGGTGTTAAATTTTTATTGTATCTCAATAGAGACGAAGAAACAAACTGGAAACTGAACATGGATGATCAAGGTGTTTACAGGACTTATGACCTGTCATTGGTTGGGCTAAGCGCACGCCTTATGTAATTACAACATTCCCCATTCCACCATTGTTATTATGATCATGCAAGATACATTTTTGGAAGTTGTATATATACTCCAAATCCATACTTATTTTCACGTGTCAGTTCCAGCTAGCCATCTATGTAGATTTGATTGTACTAATTAATTGTTTAAGATTAATCTTATACAATCCACCTACCAGCGGCATCTGTGGAGAATGATTGTTTAGCATTTAGCCAACTACTTTATTAACACAATGCGAAGAGGCTACCGCCTCCTAGCGCACTGTATAGAAGTCGCCTGGAGTAAACACTCCTATTTTATACGCCAAAGAATTGAAGATATCCTCCCCATAGAGGCTCGTCAAGTAATAACTTAAATTTCCACGGTTAACATATATAGGAATATTTTTCGGGGTGAAACCGTGTTCCCTCCACCAACGTTTCGGAGGCCCTTGCGGCCTCCATCATCAGGGTGTTAAATTTTTATTGTATCTCAATAGAGACGAAGAAACAAACTGGAAACTGAACATGGATGATCAAGGTGTTTACAGGACTTATGACCTCTTTCTTAATTTTATTTATCACGCATTCATCCGTATTACGTTCCTTACTCACTTCTTCATTGGGTATTTTTTCCGCACATTCCTATAAGTGATCTCATTTCTATGAATTTATTATACTTTCACCTTTAATTTATAATAGTAAACACGGTTGTTTAGTGGTTTTACTTGGATATAATTTATATACATTATATAAATTGTGACAAATTTGTTTCGCCTACTTTCACATTTTTTATGCCAACTCCAAACTTCACATTCATACATAAGGATGGGCACTAGAACCCCATTGCGCACTGCCACCTTTGTTTTGGTCGATATGTTTCAATTTGACGTAATGGTGTTTCGTAATTGTCATTAATATCTTGCTACTAGAGGTTAAAAACACAATATTTATAACATTATATAACATTTGAATACTAATATATTTAGACCGAACACATACTATTAAATTTGATTTATATTAATAATATAACACATCGTTCTTTTTCTTTTCTTC
Organism: Lepidostoma basale; assembly: GCA_022606425.2. Classification (NCBI taxonomy): domain Eukaryota; kingdom Metazoa; phylum Arthropoda; class Insecta; order Trichoptera; family Lepidostomatidae; genus Lepidostoma; species Lepidostoma basale. The sequence goes on along the minus strand of JAHDVF020000518.1, from coordinate 112,417 downwards.
TAGCATCTCTACCAAGACTTTATCAAATATCAATTTTGATAATGCTTTATCATGACGATACTTGTCACAAGAGATCACTTTCGACTCTCAAGACAACATACTAAAAAATAACGAATGAACTGAAAAATTTAAACTTATTTCAAAACAAATCTATACTTAACTTACTTCTCGGATTCTGGAATTTGTTCTCATCACCAGTCCAAGAATAGGAGGCAGCATTTGTATGTGTGTGGTGATAACACGGTTAGCCAAATTGATGTGTTTCGATTGACTTATGATGTTAAAAATCAAATTTTATAGCTATGTTTATACATGTAACATTTTCAATGTAAATTAAACAAACTGAGATCGAACAAACTGACTATACAGGAATATTTTTCGGGGTGAAACCGTGTTCCCTCCACCAACGTTTCGGAGGCCCTTGCGGCCTCCATCATCAGGGTGTTAAATTTTTATTGTATCTCAATAGAGACGAAGAAACAAACTGGAAACTGAACATGGATGATCAAGGTGTTTACAGGACTTATGACCTGTCATTGGTTGGGTTAAGCGCACGCTTTATGTAATTACAACATTCCCCATTCCACCATTGTTATTATGATCATGCAAGATACATTTTTGGAAGTTGTATATATACTCCAAATCCATACTTATTTTCACGTGTCAGTTCCAGCTAGCCATCTATGTAGATTTGATTGTACTAATTAATTGTTTAAGATTAATCTATACAATCCACCTACCAGCGGCATCTGTGAAGAATGATTGTTTAGCATTTAGCCAACTACTTTATTAACACAATGCGAAGAGGCTACCGCCTCCTAGCGCACTGTATAGAAGTCGCCTGGAGTAAACACTCCTATTTTATACGCCAAAGAATTGAAGCCAAATTGTTCTTACTTGACGAGCCTTTATGGGGAGGATATCTTGCGGATTGGCGTATAAAATAGGAATGTTTACTGTATCGAATCTATACAGTGCGCTAGGAGGCGGTGCCTCTTCGCATGTGTTAATAAAGTAGTTGGCTAAATGTCATTGGTTGTCTTAAGCGCACTGCGTATGTAATTACAACATTATTCCACCAGTTGTTGATTATGATCTATGCAAGATCCGAAACGTTGGTGGAGGGAACACGGTTTCACCCCGAAAAATATTCCTATATATGTTAACCGTGGAAATTTAAGTTCTTACTTGACGAGCCTCTATGGGGAGGATATCTTCAATTCTTTGGCGTATAAAATAGGAGTGTTTACTCCAGGCGACTTCTATACAGTGCGCTAGGAGGCGGTAGCCTCTTCGCATTGTGTTAATAAAGTAGTTGGCTAAATGCTAAACAATCATTCTTCACAGATGCCGCTGGTAGGTGGATTGTATAAGATTAATCTTAAACAATTAATTAGTACAATCAAATCTACATAGATGGCTAGCTGGAACTGACACGTGAAAATAAGTATGAATTTGGAGTATATATACAACTTCCAAAAATGTATCTTGCATGATCATAATAACAATGGTGGAATGGGGAATGTTGTAATTACATAAAGCGTGCGCTTAACCCAACCAATGACAGGTCATAAGTCCTGTAAACACCTTGATCATCCATGTTCAGTTTCCAGTTTGTTTCTTCGTCTCTATTGAGATACAATAAAAATTTAACACCCTGATGATGGAGGCCGCAAGGGCCTCCGAAACGTTGGTGGAGGGAACACGGTTTCACCCCGAAAAATATTCCTATATATGTTAACCGTGGAAATTTAAGTTCTAAACTGACTATACCTTCGAGAAAATGACATAATTGTTACTTGGTTAGTATTATAACAAAAGTTTTAATTTTACTAAGCCATTAGAGTCAATTAAAACAATCCACCACAATACGTTTATTTTCAGAAAATGTTGAATCTGGTCAGCAATAGCTTTTCTGAATAATATTGATGCATTTCAAAAAAATAATATATAAACATAATATTTTTGATATTTCATCTATTTACAATATAATTTATCTATATCAATATCCTTGTCAACGAAATACTATATAAAAGTAATTGATAAGAATTTAAAGGTTAAGGAACAAATAATAGACCATCACGCTGTTCTTCCTGACATACTTCTCTCACATTGTCAACATTCATTCACCGTGTCATGCACTAAAGTCGATTTCTCCGACTCTTCACGCGGCCGACATGGATGATTTGATCATGCCAGGTTTCCTCGGTTTTCTTCTATTTTTTAGTCCGTTTACAATATATAAATATTTTCATTTACATTATTTCTACAATCTGTTTACGTGTCCAAAACATTTTAATAACAAAGTCCATTGTTTTGGCAGAAACACTATGATACCTTAACATTTTAAACTGTTTAATTGAATAACTAAGTTTTTTTGTATCACAATTGTTTTTATTTATTTAACTTCATCAACATACTTTGACATCATCAATTGTTACAATTACAAGGTGTTACAACAGTTGAAACAGCTTTCGCGTAAAACAAAATATAATTGTGATCCAAAAAAAAGTTATTCAATTCAACAGTTAAATTTTTTTTTGTCAGAATGTTTTAATTCACGCTTCTTATATTTGCATTTGATACTTTATTTTCAGATTTATCAAATTCATCTAAAAGAGCATTTCTTATAAATTAAGTACTCCCATTCTATATAAATACTTCATAATTTCATGTCATATCTATAAAATTTCTCTAATAATAAAAAGGTAATTTTCTAAAATTTTCATTCGTCATTTGAAATTGTGGTAACTCCCCAAGACGAAACTTTCACCCTCGTACCCTTTTAGAAAATCTTATTAAATAGTCTTCACCTAAATCTGATGACACTTGGGCGCAGACTTTTAAAAGGAAAAAAAAACTTTCAGAGTAATTTACTAGAACATGGAAATTTCTGTTCCAAACTTCGAAACAACTGAATTCAAAATACCGGTTTTCCTTTTTTTCCCAACCGTCTTTTCAGGATAACCAAGACCCTTGCATATTTTTGAATAATATTTATTAATACTTAATATTCAGTTCTCGTTCTCCGTTGCCGCTATTTCAGCGTTGTTTTTTTTGCTTCTTTTCAATCGCAATGCTCAATTTGAAAACTTTATTGTGCGTCAAATCGACGGATAGCCTTTGATTTATAACTCCCAGCGAAGTTTTTTTTGTTATATTAATAAGATAAGCGAGTTAAACGATTTGACATTCAGGCTGAAGCAAAAATAGAGCTTATTTTGTAAATCGTGATAGGAATCTACAAATAAAACTACTGATACTGAATAAAACTTACGTTTTTCTTCTTCTTCTTCTTCTTCTGTTTTATTTAGGACTGTGTCCTGTTATTTCTCGGAGCCTGTTCCTGCGATGCAGATGTCCAACTGTCTCGCCATCTTTTAGGTGGTCTGCCTGTTGGTACTTTATTTGCGGCTATATTTATCACTCTTTCAGAACATGCTCTTTCCACATGATCTCTCCAGTAGCGTCTTCTCAGTCTTCTTCATCGCACGACATCTTCTACATTGCAGATCTTTCTTATTTCGGAATTTCTTATTCTGTCTCGGAGTGTCGTTCCCGCAACGGGTTGGAGAGTCCTCATTTCTGTGGTTCTTAGGAGACTTTTTGTTTTGACGGTGTCAGCTCTCGTTTCTATTCCATATGTCAGTATAGGACGTACGCAAGTCTTGTAGATTCGAATTTTGCTCTCCTTTAGCATATTTTTATTTTTTCAAACAGCATTCGTCAAGCAACCAGCCACAACGGCGGCCCTGTTTGTTAGTTCACTTACTTCTCCGTAGAGGTCACATCAACACCTAAGTACTTGAAATGCATCACTTGTTCTAGTATTTTATTAATTAACTTACGTTTTTGATATATTTAACTAACATGTAATATACAATATTGTTTAAGTTTTATTATATCATTATATAATATATGTAAGTTACATGATTCGTTTTATTTATTGGTTCTTAAACGACAATGGAAATCTCCATATTAAATACGAATGAAAACGTTTATATTCTAGAAGTTTTTTTACATTTTATGTAAATGCCATGTTTTGGCAGTTTAAAGCATTATTATTTGATAATGACGAATTATATCACTCCTTTACATATCATATAATATAATTTTTCAAAAACTATAGGTTAATAAACAATAGATATGAAATTTGGTGATTCACGTAACTTTTCTAGAAATAGGAGATAAAAATACATTTAATTATACTCTATTATAAGAGTTATATGTTCAACCCGTATAGTTCAATCTTTGATATCCATTATATTTAATAAAAAAATGACGTTATAAATGTCATTTAACATTTGATAATGCCTTAGAATGGCGAGCGCTATCGAGCCATGCTGACTGATTTTTTGTTTCCAAAAATTAAACAGCTAAACATCGACGACATTTGGTTCCAACAAGACGGCGCAACTTGCCATACAGCGCGCTTAACCATCAATTTATTGCAAAATCAATTTGGTGACAACTTTATTTCCAGAAGTGTTCCTGTTAACTGGCTCGCTCGTTCGTGCGACTTGACGCCTCTTGATTACTTTTTATGGGGCTATCTTAAGTCATTGGTTTATGCCGACAAACCAGCAACTCTTGAAGCATTGGAAGCTAATATTTAAGCCACCATTGACGCCATACGGCCAGATTTATTGGAAAAAGTATCGAAAAATTAGACTGATCGAATGGACTATGTAAATCGTAGGCGCGGTGGACGTATGCCGGAAATCATATTTAAAAAATAAATGTCATGAAATTATCCACCAGATTATAATAATAAAAAATTCATTCCAATAATATTTCTGTCTTGTATTATTATTTAAAGTTCTCAAGCTCTTAAAAAAACACCCTATATTATTATTATAAAAATCACCGTTTCCCTTGTTGAGGCTTAACATTATCTACTAGTAAGGTGAAACTTGTCACTTTCAAATAATGTAATAAAACTTACGATTTTAATGGAAAACAGATGATTTTATCTCAATTCTTACCATCTCTTGAACAGTAATGTCAAGAATTTCACAATTTGTCATGTTATTAATTTACATTGGTAGGCTTTCCTAGATTTGCACTTGATTTGAGTCGAAGTTAGTGCGAGGGAAGTTGTTTCCGTCGGGCTTCGTAATCTCACGATGCTGTAATTAATCATATCAATCGGTGACAGTATTCGGTAAGGTAGGATGAGAATCGGCAATTTGTAGGGGCGCTAGCAGGACCGAACGAGAGATATTTCTCTGACCTTTAGGAATAATGTAAAAGGTTAAGAAACCAAATTAAAGTATATAATTAAGCAAATAAAAAAATGTTGTTTATAACATTTTATAAGAATTAGTGTTTGAATGAATTTTAAAATATTGCCATTTTTAATTTTTACCATATTGGTCAGTTTTGATAAAAAAAATCATTGAAACATCTGTCGAAACTGACCATATTTGTAAATAATTTATAATATGTATTTTTATTTTGTTATTTTATTATATTTTGTTATTTTATTTTATTTCATTGTATTTTATATTATTTGTTTTAGATTTATTTTGTGGATGTTGGACGATCGAAGTGTGCGCGGGAGATGCCTATTGCTGGCGATGAGGTTCGCAACCCATCACAGCGCGTCTCCCGCGGAGCGAAAAGAGAAGGATGGAGTGCCGCATCAGTAAAAGTGTGACAGTCCATTCTTTCTGTCTACCCTTTCGGGGAGATGACGTGATGGTTAGTTAGTTAGTTAGTTTTGTTTATAACACCTTCTTCTTCTTCTTTTAATAGATCTAACGATCTGTGGCACAGAAATCATGTCTCGTCGGATGATGAGATCCAGCTATCCCTCCACCTCTTAGGCGGTCTTCCAGGTGGGCGGTGTCCGGATGGGATTTCATAAGCGGCTGTATTTGCAAGTCTGTCACCATCCATTCGGGCTACATGGTCCCTCCAGTATCTTCTTCTGGATCTACTCCACTGAACGATATCCTCTATTTCGCAAGTTTTTCTTTTGTCTACGTTGCGGACACGATCTCGGAGGGTTTTTCCAGTAATTGATCTTAGGACCTTCATCTCCGATGTTTTCAGTAGTCCCTTGGTTCGCACAGTGTCAGCCCGAGTCTCTACAGCGTACGTCATGATAGGTCGCACGCATGTTTTATAGATTCTGATCTTGCTGTCGACACGCATGTGCTTGTTCTTCCAGACCAGATACTTCAGGCATCCTGACACTGCAGAGAGTTACTGACTTGTTTACGTACTTCGGTATAATGGTCATTTTGGCTGCAGATCTCATAAAAAATATATTGTGACATGAACAGTGTTTCAAAATTTAAATATTTATTTATGTTCAAGTACAAAAGCGTTTTGGCCGAAATAAAGGATTATCTCCTTAAAAAAAATCCTTGACATTGATTTGGCTCGCGCTGTAATGATGCAAGAGCGCTTCAACAAAAAATAATAATAATATGAGAATCTATAAAGCATACGTAAGACCAATAATAACATATGGCGTCGAAGCAAGGGCAGACACAGTAAGGACCAAACAAGTTTTGAGGACTTCCGCAATGAAGACACTGAGGACGATAGCAGGCAAGACACTGTGGAATCGCGTGAGAAACCCCAGAATAAGAGAGATATGTGAGGTTGAGGATATTATAAGATGGAGCAGACAGTGAAAAAGGGACTGGTACGGTCATGTTCAAAGAATGTACACCATTAGACTCCCCTATATTGCATTGTATAATCAACCTCATGGGACTCATCCTCGTGGAAGACCTCCTAAAAGATGAAAGGACAGCTGGGAATCTACCTCACAGGAGTATAACAGACCACATAGGTCTACAATAAGATATTCTCTGATGGTGGAGCGAGTGCAGAAAAAAATTCTGCGCTTTCTTTACCTCAGGGAGCGCGGTTATTACCCGTGGCTCTTTCCGACTGAATTCTTGCTAGGTATGCTAAGCTACCAATCATTGGAGAGAAGGAGGAACATTCACTTGGGAGTTCACTTCTTTCAGCTGATTGGCGGCCGTATACAGAACTCGGATGTCCTGAGTGATGTAGGTCTATTTGTCCCTGATAATTACCTTCGTCAAAGACAGCACAGATTGTTTTATTTGCCCCGCTGCAGAACCAACCTGCTTAATCGGATCGCCTCGGAGGTCGACATATTTCGTGATAGTGTGAGTTGCCTCAGGGATGCAATATCAATGTTATGATTATTTCTAATTCTTAAACTTTTTTTATTATTTATATGTTCTTATGTTTCTCTTTTAAATTATTATAATGTAATTGCAAACGATCTGGAAATATGTCTGTAATGTTTGTATTTTTTATTAAAATAAATGAAATGAAAAAAAAATTAGGAAGAAGAAGAAGAATAAGAAGCTAGAGCTGAACTTTTGTATGCCAGAGATTAAAACCTATGTCCGAGATAAGAAAAAATCTTACAATAATACAGAACATAATTCAAAATTAAAGCGGCTGTATCATTCTTAAATCTTAAATTTAATGGTGGTGTTTCACTCGATTGGGTCTCGAGCACCGATTCCGGAAGAACAGCATCCGGAACTGGTGACTGGGTGAAGGATAGACAGGAAGATTATTCATCTGACGAGGAAGTTCAATCGATAATTCGTAAACTGTTCCTACCACGCTATCAGTAGGATTCCGTGGAAATTTATTTAAATTAGTTTCACGTAAAGCTGTTTCTATAAGGCCTGTCTTAATATCAAAGCACCGCGCCCAGTATCTAAACTTTTAACAAGATTTCATTAAGTGATAAATGTTTTGAGAAAATAAAGTTTTTGGATGGTTCTTTACTTTTAAAAATAATATATGAGAAGCTTTTATTTTTAAACTTAAGACAGTAAAATAGCCCTTTTTTAAATCACAATATTATCAAATGATTTTACTGATATCTTTTGATGGATTACCTATCCAAAAAAGCTAGAATGACAGTGCACAATGGTGTTTTTCTACCGACCCTTATGTATGGAAGCGAAGGATAGAATTGGCAAAAGAAGGATGAAAGTAGAATAAATGCAGTAGAAATGAGATCTCTTAGACGAATGTGTGGATACTCTGTGTATGATAGAGTGTCGAATGAAAATATAAGAAGTGAATGCAGTGCGAATAATGGTGTCATGAACAAAATAATGAAAGGATCATTAAGATGGTTTGGACATATGGAAAGAATGAATGAAGAAAGAATGGTAAAAAAATTATATGTAAATGGAACCAGAAATAGATGAAGACCGAGGAAAACGTGGCACGATCAAATAAATCAAATATTGAATGTCGGCCATGTGAGGAGTCAGAAAAATCGACGCGCGTGCATGACACGATGTATGAATGTTGAGGAAGAGAGAGAAATATGTCAGGAAAGAAAAGTGTGGCAGTCCATTCTTTCTGCCTAGCCCTTCGGGGAGACGGCGTGATGATTAGTTAGTTAGTTAGTTCTTGTGATGGAAGTTCATTTTAAATAATAATTAAATACATTTTTCATTTGTTCCAATGACAATTTGAATAAATTCTTCAATAATATTTTAAAGCTTTTTCTGGTGTTGAATTGTTTAAAGTGCCTAATTACAGTTAATTAAAAAAACAGTTGATAACGTGGAATAAAAATAAAATAAACACAAATGTCCAGATCGTCCAGCGGACGACAAGTACACCATCTAAAAGAACATTATGTGTATTTATTTTTATTTGTTATTTTATTTTGTAACATTGTATTTTATATAATTTGTTTTAGATTTATTATGTAGACGTTGAACGGTCGAAGTGTGGGCGGGAGATGCCTATTGGTGGCGATGAGGTTCACAACCCATCACACCGCGTCTCTCGCGGGGACGAAAAGAGAAGGATTTAGTGCCGCCTCGATTAAAGTGTAACAGTATATTCCTTCTGCCTACCCTTTCAGGAAGACGGCGTAATGGTTAGTTAGTTATTTATTAAATAAAACGGTGTTTTTTTTAGCTACTTCCACTTTTGTCTTTATTTCGACAGTGACTGATTTTGCCAGGGTCGTTGGTATCGACAGACTGGTGACACTATTGCAATCTGAGTTCTTTATATAAATATAGATCATGGGTGGAAAACATGATTCTATACAAAATTAATCTTATAATTTTGTAAAATGTCATAATGTGCAGAGATCAAATCGACGACCTTTGTGGCAGAGTGGTAACAGCTCTGACTTCCATACCGGGTTCGATTCCCGGCGATGGGTGATCGTCACACTGTCTTTGGTCTGGTGTAGTGACAATAAAATGGCGATAGATTGGTTACCTATCACATGTCACGAGAATGAATATATTAGCTAAAAAATAAATTGTCTACATTAATTGAGTTCGAACAACCTGTATACATAAAAAATATATATAATAACAGTAATAATAATAATTTACTGAATTTAAATATTGGTATAAGAGTTATTCAAGAAGAATCATATTCGATATAATGAATGTATTATATTACATGCTTCACTTCCGTACAGAATGGTAGGCACAATAACACAATAGAAAGAATATTAATATTTTATGATCCCCCTTGTTAAAAATACGCAACAATATTTTTGAAACGGAATAAATCTATTAAAGAATATTCTCATACAACATTTTTCGATGCTCAAAATTCTTGAGATATTTCTGAAAACTTAGAAACATTACTAACTTCTGCACAACGAATGTTTGTCAGCGCTTTGAAACAAAACCCTTTCAAAATAATAAACAAAGAAATAAACGTTTTCTCTTGAAGCAATTGTTTTCAATTGATTTTGTGTAGAATTTAATTGGAAGGATAAATAACCAATTATTTTAAGGGCCCGAAATGTTCATGTATAATTGGGTAATTAACGATTGTAAAAATTTCTAATTAATTCCCGTTGCTTTCGAAACAGTCGATTAACCCCCAAACACTAGGCTTGATTCCAACCCCCTCGGTGGAACAATGAAAAACGAGTCGAATAACATGGTAATGGCAGGGTTGGTTGATTTATATTCGATTGTAAAATTTTGTACACAATTTATAAATATGGAACATAAATTGTGTTGTATAGTCGTTGGCAAGAACAAACAGTCTGCTAAACATGACCACCTCAGAATATGAAGTCTTTCATATGATTGAAAGTGCGTTCAGAAGATACACTTGTAAATTTGTATTTAGGCCACTTTATTATTTATTAATATTATATTTAATAATGCCACACCACAATTTAAGTGCTTTATACGAAAATATAAATACTCTTGACTTAGAGAGTATCTTGTCTTCCTAAAGTCGAACCATCTCTCATGCGTTTCTGTTATTTTACCTGTTCTCTTTTTTTACCTCTCTCTTATTTTAACTCTTTCTGTGTTTTACTATACGGCTGCGAGACTTGGTTCCCGGGCAAAAGAGAGCGCAAAAGGCTAGAGGCATTTGAAATGTGGACCTACCGACGAGTTGTACATGTTTCATGGAGAGACCACATTACAAATGAAGAGGTTCTCAGCAGAGTTGAAGAGAGTAGGCACGAACAGAACACCAAAGGGGAGAGGCGCGCAAGATGGATTGGTCATGTGTTGCGACACAAATGTTTCCTGCATGATATGTTGGAAGGAATAGTCGAGGGATCGATTGGCAGAGTACGACCTCGCCAAGAGTACCTAGACCAGAATTGCCGAGATATGGGCTGCACCTCTTATGGGGAGTTGAAGAGAATTGCCGAGGTCCAAGCGGAGTGGAAGAGGAGATGCGTCGCCTTTTTGCAGACCAATCATTAGATTGACACCGGAGAAGAAGACCTGTTCTCAAACAGATATCTTTAACTTTTAATAAAATACGTTTTTAAAGTTTTTTGAGTAAATGAACTGATTTGGTTTGCAATCTTAATTTTAAATATCTTAAACTTACATGGTTTACAGTTATTTATCTTCTTCTTTAGCCTGTAGATATTAACTCTTAAATAGGCCATTTTCTTTAGTTTCCATATCGCCTGTTCTTGGGGTGACAAGAGCGCCTAACTAGTCACGGTGGATAGTTTAAGGGATGAAAAAGTTTCCCAATCATAAGGAATGTGACTCAAGTTGAACAGATTATAAAGGGATTTTAAAGAATGTTTTATAAATTTTGAATTTTGTTTTATTACAATGAAACATTTTTATTAAATTTTTTAATAGATGAGTGCGACAACCCTAGCTTAATTCATCTGAAATCTTTTGTTCGGCGGTGATTAATGTCGTGTCTACGTATCAATTCCTGTTTCCGGTTGACACCGCCCTTCACTTCAAAGGCTCTGCGCATTATGACATTTGAATCGCCGATTCTCAAAAGGGACAATATCAGCTACCACGTTTAATTGAAAAACACAAAAAAATTCTTCAGTCGTAATGTGATTAAAATTCCACTCGGATTTATTCCTAATTCAAATAAAAAATGCTTCAATTACTTTTATTAACGCAAGCTAACTATTTAGTTTTCAAGGTTATTTATTTATTTATTTATTTATACATTTACAAATGAGACATAACAAACGATAAAACATTTAGGCGACTCATTTGGACACAAAACGGTATTATAAAGATAAAAAAACAAAACAACATGAGACCGAAAAATCATACATATCAGAAGGAATCCAAATATGTCGACGTCAGTGAGGCAGTACTCTTTCCAGAATTTGCAGTATTTTTTTTTTTAATACTGCCTCACTGACACTGAAAATGTCCAAATCCGAGATGATTAGATTCAGCGTCCGAATTGCTCTTCCTACTGGCATCACCAAAGGCAGGTTGGTTCTGTGTGACGGAGTAAAGAACAATTGATGTCGGCGCTGTCGCAGGTAGTTATCAGGAACAAAAAGACCTATTTGCTCCAGAACATAGGGGTTCTCAATAGAGCCCCGAATCAGTTTGTAAAAATGTGATGTTAATGACATACATATTTTCTCAATTGGTTATAGTTTTTACATAAGCAGGTAAAAAACTGTTTCTTACAATAATTAAATTTATAATGGAACAAGGATTAATTGTATCTCAATAGAGACGAAGATGCAAATTGGAAACAGAATATGGTTATCGAGGTGTTAACAGGACTCATGACCTGTCATTGGTTGGGTTAAGCGCACGCTTTACGTAATACAACATTCCCCATTCCACCCGTATTACGATCACCATGTCTGACAAATTTTTGGAAGTTGTATATATGGTAATATGTAACACCACACTTCACATGTTATATTCAATATACACACTAACGCCATCTATGAAGATTGGATTTTCGCTTGAGATACAATTAATCCTCGAAATAATAAACCGCAACCCGCAATGGGTAAAATCCAGTATTCGTCTATAAGTATTTGTACTCGTATACATTCAAAATGTTGTAATAATGGAACCATTTTAAGAAAATTTCTTCTTCTTATACACGAAAGTTCTTTATGTCAACACTTTCATGGTCGTTGCATTCAATAGTTTTTCATAGACACATTTGTCTCATGCCGACTGAAGAATGTCCCTCAATTGAAATTCCGTTTGATTACTCGCTGTTATTGACTGACAGTATTATTTTCAAAATAGTATGAACAATTAAAAAAGGTATTTTGAACAAGTTTTTTCATAGAAATTATTTATTTCATACATTTTTAATCATTTATTTTTTATGTATTATTTTCAGATATCACGTATTTTTGCACATAATCATCATTACATCATTACAGTGCGAACCAAATCGATGTAAAGGGTATAGCTATCAATTTGATTATCGTGACATGCGATAGGTAGCTTATTTATCACCATTTTATTGTCATGAGAATTCTACACCAGACCAAATACAGCGTGACAATCACACTGCCATAGCCGGGAATCGAACTTGGGACCTTCGGGGTGGAAGTCAAAGCACTTAACACTAGGCCACGAAGGTCGTCGTTTTGTTCTTTATAAAATAAAAATATTAACCTCAACACGTTTCGGAGGATGAACGTCACCTGTACTTTTTTATTTTATAAAGATATTTAATACATTTTAATGGAACATAAACTTGTTTTTTCAATGCCAATGTTATTAAATTATTGATATGAATGAAAACGTCTGGTTTCTAGCTGTTTTATTATAATTAAAAGGAATGACACGTTTTGCCTGTCTAAGCCGTTATTAAATGTTTTCATTACTTGTTATATCAAATTTGATAATGCGTAAGACAGGCAAAACATGTCATTTCCATAAATTAAAATAAAACTTAAAAAAAACCGACGTTTCCATTACTGTTAATGAATACGTCAGTTTTCTAAATATGTGATTATAAATTATGACAATTATATGTTTTGTCTTGCTAAATTATTACCAAATGTATTTGCTGAAACTATGACATTACCATAAAAATTGTAAAAATGTTATAAAATTTTATTATTTAAAAAAAAAAACATATGCCTTCCCTTAAATCAAAGCGCGATTCAATGGAAATATCGAATTTGTGAGATAATTACCACAGAGTAATCTATTACTAAGCCGGCTGGTATTGTTCTGAGTTTTTGCTATAAAACGTATCTATAATAACTAAACTAACTAACCATCACGCCGTCTCCCCGAAGGGGTAGGCGGAAAGAATGGAATGCCACACATTTCTTTCCTGACATATTTCTCTCCCTTCCTCAACATTCATACATCGTGTCATGCACGCGCGTCGATTTCTCTGACTCTTCACATGGCCGACATTCAATATTTGATTTATTTGATTTATTTGATCGTGCCACGTTTTCCTCGGTCTTCCTCTATTTCCGGTTCCATTTAAATCGTTAACATATAATTTTTTTACCATTCTTTCTTCATTCATTCTTTCCATATGTCCAAACCATCTTAATGATCCTTTCATTATTTTGTTAATAACACCATCATTCGCACCGCATTCACTTCTTATATTTTCATTCGACACTCTATCATACACAGAGTATCCACACATTCGTCTAAGAGATCTCATTTCTTCCGCATTTATTCTACTTTTATTCTTCTACCTTTATTTTGCCAGTTCTATGCTTCGCTTCCATACATTAGGGTCGGTAGAAGAACACCATTGTGCACTGCCATTGTAGTTAATATTATTAAATGCATATTTGGTTAAAATCCACTGATGTTTGTGTTTTCGATCGGTTTCGGAAGCTCGCTATTGTTCAATAAACAATAAATTAAATTTCCATGTTAAAATAACATTTCCATTTTATTTTAAAAATGGCGTCTGCGGCCCGAAATGTGTTTGCGAAAAGTGCAATAAAGTGTTGTGAAAAAATAATGTTTTTCAAACGATAATTAAATATGAATACACAACACAAAGTGAAGGAAAATAGAGATAAAAAGATCATTTTGACAAAAAATCCTAAATACTATTGGTAAAATATCTTGAGATATTTATTTCTTTGCGTTTGTAAAATTATTTGTATTTTTACATAGGAATTCTAAGGCTCCATTTTGTAAAGAATCGGCAAATAAGATCGGATGTCTTTTGAACTCGATAAGATTAAAATCTAAATAATCAAAATTAGGTCAAAGGGACAACATTGAAAATGGTTTTAATTATTTTTTCCTTGACAAACACTCCGAAAAACGTTTTTTCAATTATGTATCAAACGCTCTTCAAGATCGTGGAAATTTTTAATATAAAATATTTAATTTCTTTGTATTTATCGAACAGTCACTAATGAATGGAAAATGAATATTTGCATTACTCGTAAATAAGAACCAAATATTGATTAGGTTCGAAGAAAATTAAAATTATATAGAGGAGAAATGAAAGGTTAATTATTTTGTAATTTTAAGAATTGACTTATACAGATGATAATTGTTTTGGCCGAAACACTATGATACTTTAAGTCGGTTGGAATTTAATACACTGGTGTGGGCACCGCATGAAACAAAATATTGTCTGTTAATCGAGAAGGTACAGAAAAAATTCTTACGATTTCTGTACCTTAAAGAGAACGGTTACTATCCCTGGCTGTACCTAACTGATTTCTTGCTGGGTATGCTGGACTACCAATCATTGGAAATTAGACGAACCATCCACCTGGGTGTTCACTTTTTTCAACTGATTCGTGGTCGAATACATAACTCTGATATTTTGAATGACTTGACTTTGTTTGTCCCCGACAATTATCTGCGACAAAGGCAACATAGATTATTTCACCTGCCACTGTGTAGAACCAATCTACCTAAGGTAATGCCCGTGGGCAGGGCAATAATACTGTAAAACCGCATCTCTTCGGATGTGGACATTTTTCACGATCGTGAGGCTACCCTCAGAAAGCATCTATCTCTTATGTATTAAATTACTATTTGCTTCTCTACTTTTTGTACAAAAATGTTAATCTTTACCAAGCTGTTCTCGAATATATATTTTTTAAATTGTCTTCTGTTTTTCTTTTTTCTGACTTACTCTCATTTGTTTTCTTGTTATATTATTTGTAAATATGTTTTTTTAATTGTTAATTTTATTTTTGTGATTATAAACGATTTGGATGTGTTATTCTGTAATGTTTATAATTTTTTGAATAACTGAAATTGAAATTGAAATTGAAATTGAAAAACATGATAAACTGTTAAATTAAAAAACTTTGTTTTATGTATCACGATTGTATTTTTTATTTTACGCGACAGCTGTTTCATCAATCTATGTTGACATCATCAGGTGTTACAATGTTCAATCAATCGTTAAATTTTACATTCGATATATTATTGTAACACCTGATGATATCAACATAGCGTCACCTGAGAGTAAGAGGGTTCCAACTAACAAAATTTCACATTTGGCTTTTTTTCGTGGAAAGGGTTATTACTAATCGTATCTATACGTACAATAAAAAAAACATGTAAAAGTATCGTCATTTTGATGTTACGAAAATAATCAAGTTCCATCTGATCATTCAAAACACACGATTCATTAAAGAAGGATTCATTTAAACTTAGAACTTTATTATTCCAACTTTATTATGCCAGACAAAATTTACACGTTTCTCGGTAAAGGAATCTCTGGAAATTGAAATTAAACCCTTTTATTCCAAGATACGCACCCGAAACCAACAAAACTTTGACATAATTTTTCTCAGTTTTTTACTTTTGTCAGTTGGAACCTTCTTACTCTCAGGTGACGATAGGTTAACGAAAGAGCTGTCTCGTAAAAAAAATAACATTTGGTTACATAAAACAAAGTTTTTTCATTTTCAAAGATGTTTTAAGGGTGGTAGTGACATGGAGGGTGGAAATGTCAAAGAGGGTGGAAGTGACCAAAAGAGTGGAAGTGACAAGGATGGTGGAAGTGACAAGGAGGGTGGAAGTGACAAGGAGGATGGGAGTGAATAGATTATAATAAACAAGTCTGTTTTATTATAATATGTTTTTTGGAAACGACATATACTGCCTTTCTAGAGTATTTATTATCAAATTTGACCTTGTAAAGTTTCATGGTTTTATAGCAAAGCAAAACATATCCTATAAAAAATAGAAAAACTTCAAGCTTATAGACTTCCACAATATTAATATTACAAGCATGGGACTGGCAAATAAATAGTAAACATGTGATAAATGTTGTAGAAATGAGATCTATTCGAAGAAATTGTGGTATATCTGTATATGCTAGAGTGTCAAATGCAAATGTAACAAATGATTTCAGTACGAATGAAAGGGTTATGAACAAAATATAGAAAGGGTTAATATAATGCTTCAAACACATAGAAAAATTGATTAACGAATGATTTGTAATGAAAGTATTTGAAAACGATGTAAATGGAGTTAGAAAAAGAGGAAGACCGAGAATAAACGTGATGCGAATCAAAGTAATTAAATAATGGCCGAGCCATAGAGGGCTCCCTCCGCTTACCCGAAGCTGTTATAGGCGCAGTGGCGTCTTTCGTCAGCTTTATCGTGCACTCTCTAGGCCCGTCCCCCGTCCATGCGGGACTTACGTTAAAAAAAAAATATACATGTATATTTGCAACCAAGAGGGACTCGGACCACATTTAAGCTACGCTACTCTCCCTCGATGTCCCGCCGTACACACATAGCAATACAACAGCAAAAGAAAATACACAATCTGAATCAAAGTAACATTAAATGTCGAGAAATCGACTACGAAATATTAAGGTTGCGGAAGCTTGAGAGAGTTTGTTAGGAAGTGGCGGTCTATTCATTCTACCTACCCCTTCAGAGAGACGGCGTGATGGTTAGATAGTTAGTTAGTTCATTCCATCTAAATGATCTTTCAATTCATAAAATAATAATCGTTTTTGATTTATAATGTAAGTGGTATAAGTCTTTGTTGTGTGTTTCATGTCAGAGCTTACGCCAATGTGAGGATGGGTGCCGTTCATTTTTAATACCCCGATTTAGGAAACGAAATCGGCGTATTCAACGATAAGCCAATATTTTTTTGAGAAGGAAATGGCAATTTGAATAAAGCGGAGCTCCTACGGCGCGAATATCGAGCGACGGAGTTATGTTGTAAAATATGAATGCGATGAAAATTATACTTATGCCCTTCGTACTCACAATCTCAAAGATTTTTTTGTTATTTTGATGGTATTGAATTTGGATTCACAAAAACACGGTTGCCAAGATTTGTCAATATGTAAGAAAACCTGAGTTTTGTACAAATGAAATTATATATAATATATATTTTTAACAAAAAAAGTACTAATTTACTTATTTAAATAACTTAAAAGTAAAACACATTTTAAGTTTTTAATTGGCAGTGCACAATGGTGTTCTTGTGCCGACCCTTATGTATGGAAGTAAAGCATGGAACTGGCAAAAGAAGGATGAAAGTAGAATAAATGCAGTAGAAATGAGATCCCTAAGACGAATGTGTGGCAAATCTGTATATGATAGAGTGACAAATGCAAGTATAAGAAGTGAATGTGGTGCGAATGAAAGTGTTAAGAACAAAATAAGGAAAGGGTCATTAAGATGGTTTGGACACATGGAAAGAATGAGCGAAGACAGAATGGTAAAGAAGGTATATGTAAACGGCGTGAACGGAGCTAGAAATAGAGGAAGGCCGAGGAAAACGTGGCACGATCAAATCAATCAAATATTGAATGTCGGACACGTGAGGAGTCGGAGAAATCGACGTGAGTGCATGACAAGATTTATGAATGTAGAGGAAGCGAGAGAAGTATGTCAGGACAGAACAGTGTGGCGTTCCATTCTTTCTGCCTACCCCTCCGGGGAGATGGCGTGATGGTAAGTTAGTTAGTTAGTTAGTTAAGTTTTTATACCCTAGGTTTATCACTGATAAGTTTTCAGTACAATGTAAGGAAAGCTATTTAATTATTTGTGATTTATATTATTAATATTCGATTATTGTTCTAATTAAATTGGAAAAGGTTCATAATTTTTACATATTATATAAACAGTTTTTATATATAATATTAAAAGAAGGTTTGGGACAAGAAACAAAGTGAAAGGTGCACTTTAGTTGTCATCGCAAATGAAAACCTATCCAAAAAAGCTAAAATGGCAGTGCACAATGGTGTAATTGTACCGACCCTTATGTATGGAAACGAAGCGCGGAGCTGTCAAAAAAAAAATGAAAGTAGAATTAATGCAGTAGAAATGAGATCTCTTAAACGAATGTGTAGATACTATGTATATGATAGAGTGTCGAATGAACATTTAAGAAGTGTACGCGGTACAAATGGTGGTGTTATGAATAAAATAATGAAATGATCATTTAGATGGTTTGGACACATGGAAAGAAAGAATGGTAAAAATTATATGTTAACGATGTAAATGTAACTAGAAATGGAGTGAGACAGAGGGAAACGTGGCACGATCTAATAAATCAAATATTGAATGTCGGCCACGTGAAGAGTGAGAGAAATCGACGCGCGCGCATGACACGATTTATAAATGTTGAGGAATCGAGAGAAATATGTCAGGAAAGAAAATTGTAGGGTTCCATTATTTCTGCCTACTTCTTAGGAGATGGCGTGATGGTTAGTAAGTTAGTTATTTACTGCTCAAAATATTCGAAAAAACTGTACTTGGACAAAAAATTGGACAGTTTTTTGGTACTATTTTACACTATTTACGACTAACTTCATACGTGTCTCGTTTCATGAAATGTTTTCGCAATTCCTGAGTTGGCACGCCTGAAATATCTGGCCGTTATTTATGATTGATGGCTTACTTCATAAAGTCGCATTTCCGTAACAGAGTGCGCGTGTAGCACTCAATTTTACCCTCTACTAGACGCGTCAAAAGAAGTACAACTTCAAAAACAATTCTCATAAGATAGTTATTTGATGAGAACAGACTTTTGAGTTAAAATTTTCTAAAACTACACATTTCTTCCTCTTGTCCTGTTTAATCTTCGTAGTGCATATAGCTACTAGGATCCGTCTCTTCTCGACCCTATTGCACACCTGATTTCTTATTAACTACTGCGTGTGAAGCCCGCCGTTTTAACCTCGTCCTGCAGGGTTCTTCTACAGATGACTCTAGATCTGCATTTAAAATTATCATTTCAATTCAGAAATTTCTTATATTTAATGGTCGCCCAACGCGCCATGGAAAGAGCGTTGCTTGGAATAACCTTGAGGGACAGATTTAGAAACGAATTTATTCGTCAACAAACCAAGGTGACTGAGGTGGTTCTGAGAATGGACGGGCTGAAGTGGCGATGGGCTGGCCATATCTGTCAGAGAACCGACGGCCGATGGGGGAGACGGGTTGTGAAGTGGAGACCGCGCACAGGATTCCGCAGAGTTGGACGTCCCCTGCCCGCTGGACCGACGGTCTGAAGAGGATTACTGGACTTGGATGGATGGGAGCGGCAATGGATAGGGAGAGGTGGCGTGTTTTGGGAGAGGCTTAGATTCAGCAGTGGATAACAGACGGCTGATGATGATGATGAATGTCAAAACATGTCATTTAAAAAATATATATTTCTAGATAACAGACATTTTTTCACCATCTTCTTTTTATCTTCTATTCAGCTATCTGTCATTCGCTGCTGAATGTAGGCCTCTATCAAAGCACACCACTTGCTTCAATCTATTGTTACTTTCATCTATCTGCGTCCAGCAATCCTTTCAATATCGTTGGTCTAGCGGGCAGGGGGACGTCCAATTCTATGGATTTCTGTACGCGGTCCACTTCAGAACCCGTCATTTTTACCAATAATAATTATTAAATATGAAGATTTACGCCACTAATTTTTTTTTACTTCGCTAGATTAAATCCAAAGGACACTATTCGCAGAAAAGGGATATTTTTATTAAGCCTTTAATGTGGTAGATTATTAGACATAAGCCTTTAATGTGGTAGATTTACACGTTCGTACACAGAAAGTTATTTCAACCCAATTACTGTATATATTGTGCCTTATTGGCTATTGATTCTCATGATATGTGAAAGGTAACCAACCTTACCTCATTTCATTGTCACATGGATTCTACACAAGATCAAGGAGAGTGTGACAATCAAATTGCCATCGCCGGTAATTTAACCCAGGACATCGGTGTGGCTGTCATAGCTCTTGCACAAAGGTTGTGCAAGTGTTGTGCAATAGTTGTGCAAACAATTCACGTCATCATAAACCGATAAATTTATAATTCCATTCATTCCTTGTTGTAGACGTTGCTCCTCCTGTGAGGTAGATTCCCAGCTATCTTTCCATTTTTTAGGGGATCTTCTGCGATTACGAGTCCCATGAGACTGATTATATAGTGCAATGTAGGGGAGGCTGGTGGTGTCAATTCTTTAAAAATGACCATACCAGTCCATTTTTTGCTATCTGCTCCATCTTATAATATCCTCAACCTCACATATCTCTCTTATTTTTGCGTTCATCACGCGATCTCTCAGTGTCTTGCCTGCTATCGTCCTCAGTGTCTTCATCTCTGAAGTTTTCAAAACTTGTTTGGTCCTTGCTGTATCTGCCCTTGCTTCGACGCCATATACTATTATTGGTCTTACGCATGCTTTACAAATTCTCATCTTATTATTATTATTTTGTTTAAAGTGTTAAAGTATCATAGTGTTTCGGCCAAAACAATTGACTATTTAAAAATTAATTAATTTATTCAAGTGGCGATTTATCGCACCAATATCGCTTCTTCAAAAATCGCTTCTCCAAAAATCGCTCTTAAAATCGCACTGTTAGGTTCACCGCTTAAAACGGGTTGCAGGAAGTAGAATAAATTGAATCTCATTTAGATGAAACGTACGAGAAGGCATTGTAAAGGAGGAACGAATCGTAATAGGCAGTCACTTCGCGGAATCTTTTAAACGACAAATTATTTCTGAACGGAAGACTGGTAATGAATGGATTTTATTTTTGTCAGCTAGTTTGGTATACCAGAATTTTAATTAGATAAAGGTTAATATATATAAATTAGGAATATAAAACAAAAGCTATCCCAAAAAAGCTAAAATGGCAGTGCACAGCGGTGTTCTTGTATCGAATCTTATTTTAGGAAGGGAAGCATAGAACTGGCAAAAGAAGGATGAAGTAGAATAATGCAGTTGAAATTAGATCTCTAAAACAAATGTGCGGTAAAACTTTTTTTGATGGAGTGTCGAATGAAAACATTATAAATGAATACGGTGCGAATGAAAGTGTTGTAAACTAATGAAAGGAACATTAAGGTGGTTTGGACACATGGAAATAATGAATGAAGAAAGAAATAAACTGTAAAAAATGTGTATGTTAACGATGTAAATGCAGTATAAATGCAGTAGAAATGAGATCTCTAAGACGAATGTGTTTAAATCTATATATGATAGTATCAAATGCAAATATAAGAAGTGAATGTGGTGTGAATGAAAGTGTTATAAACAAAATAATGAAAGGATCGGGACAGAATGGTGAAAAAGAGGAAATGAGGTAGAAATAGAGGAAGGCTGAAGAAAACGTGGCACGAACAAATCAAATATTAAATGTCGGTCACGCGAGGAGTCTAAGAAATCGACAAGAGTGCATGAGACGATGTATGTATGGAGAGAAAGCGAGAGATGTATGTCAGGACAGAATCGTGTGGCAGTCCATTCATTCTTTCTGCCTACCTCTACAGGTAGTCGGCATGATGGTAAGTTAGTTAAGTAAATACAACTAGAAATAAAAAAAAGATCGAGGAAAAGGGGCATTGTCAAATAAATCATATATTCATCGTCACGATGAATGAATGTTGAGGAAGCGAGAGAAGTACGCCAGAATATAAAAGTGTGGCAGTCCATTCTTTTTTCCTACTCATAGCGAGGTTTTGAGTAATAAGACTAGAAGAATTAAGAACAAAGTCTAAGTGCGGGTGTAGCTTTAAACGCCAAATTGCATGAAACAGAAAACGTGTTTGACAAAAAGTGGTATTATAAGGTTTTAAAAAAATATTCTAAAGTAATTATTAGTAAAAAAAATGTTATGCATTTACGAAATTCATAAAAGTTCAAAGATAAGTAAATAAATACAAATTTTCAATGAAAAATATTATTTTTATATATTATAAATCTATTTGTGAACAGCCTTTTACCACTTAAAGTGGTCGTGAAAAGCTCCAAATGCATTTGGCACTGATTCCCTCTAAGCTTTCAGATCAGGTGGAAAGCATCTGGTAGAGTGTCGTCCGCGCGAGCTTATATTTCAGGGACATTTCCCATTAAAATAATCTTTTCGAGGCTGTCGACCTTTTCAGGAAATATGTCCTGAGAGCTTGAAAATCCGCTTCTTACGGATGAATGACAATCTCTTCTATAGCTTCTGGATTTATTTCACACGCTAAGGTACGGTTGGGTTGTGGTACTTTGGAATTATATATAATGATTTTACTAACTAACTAATTAACCATCCCGCCGTCTCCCTGAAGTGGTAGGCTGGAATAATGGACTGTCACACTTTAACCGACGTGGCACTCCATCCTTCAATTTTCGCCCTCGCGGGAGACGCGGTGTGATGGGTTGCGAACCTTCGATCGTCCAACGTCCACAAAATGAATCTAAACCTAATAATATGAAATACAATGATATTAAATAAAATAACAAAACAAAAGTCACACATTATGTTCTTTTTGATGATGCACATGTTGTCAGCTGGACGATCCAGACATTCCGATATTATATTCGTATAATGATTTACATATAATTAAATTATTAATTAGAAGACGAACTAACTAACTAATCAGCATGCTGTCTCCCCGAAAGGGTAGGTAGAAATAATGGACCACCACACTGTTCTTTTCTGACGTACTTCTCTTGCTTCTTCAACATTTATACATCGTGTCATACACGCACGTCGATTTCTCGACTCCTTACGTGACCGACATTCAATATTGGATTTATATGATCGTGCCACGCTCTATTTCTAGTTTCATTTACATTATAAACGTATACTTTTTTTACCATTCCTTCATTCATTCGTTTCATGGGTCCAAACCATCAAAATGTTTTTTCATTATTTTGTTCATAACACTATTACGCGCGCATTCATTTCTTATATTTTTATTTGACACTCTATACAGAGATTTCATTGCTGCTCATTTATTCTATATTCATCCTTTTTTGCCAGTTCCACGCTTCGCTTTCATACATAAGAGTTGGTACAAAAACACAATTTTGCACTGCAATTTTAGTTTTTTTTGGATAGGCTATAGTTTGTGATGACGACTTTAAATTATTCACTTTGTTGCCCTCCCTTACCCTTCTTCAATATCCCTCTCCACTCGTCCATCCTTTAACATTCTACCTAAATATGCAAACTCATCTCCTTTTTCTCAATTTTCACCATTCTTGCTATATGTTATATTAAATTTAAATTCAGTAAATTTTAAATAAATAATAATTTAATTTTAAACCACCCCTGATCAGTATGTATACAAAACACTCCGTTTGCAAAAGTGTCACCAGTCTGTCGATATCAGCGAACCTGGTGAAACCGCTCGCTGTCGAAATAAAGACAAAAATGGAAGTATTTAAACAATCGTTTTATTTAATTATTATTTAAAAAAAAAACAATATCAAACAATTCTTTGAGCTAGGTATTGTAGAATTTTAGTACAAGAATACAAACATTTTGTTTAAACATCGTAAACTCGACCCCTTTTAACCAAATTGTGAAGTCTCCCGCCTAATAAGCGTAGCTACAATGGAAAATGGAGAACTACATAATATTATGTAGATGTCTTGTCTTTTAAAACAGATTCGTTTTGTTTCTGCACAGGTCTGGGTTTGGTGTGTTATTTAATTTGGCAAGTCAAGACCCCACCTAGAATTCTAATAAGAATAGTAAATTTAACTAAGTGAAAACTTTAAAGGATTCACGAAGGACGCAAAGGAAAGCTTACGCAGATATAAATCCTCGTCTAAAATGAAATATACGAGGCTACGAATACTCCGGATTTTGTCTATAGGGCTGGGTGTGTCCTTATTTTTTTATTAGAGAAAATCGTATTTTTTTTATTCGATTTTAAAATTAATACGAAAAAAACGACTGACATCTTTTGCTTTTCTAGAGCATTATCAAATGTGGACATTTGATCATGCTTTAGAAAGGTGAAACATACCATTACTGTAAACTATAAATAAACTTTGGAAATAAGCTATTACTTGGTGGTTTGACATATATAAAATTAGAATTAAACACTTTTAAAACGTTGTATAAAACCATTTTATTTTGAGTCAGGAGCGCCAACCGGTCCCACCCTGTAACGAGCTTTGTCAGGGCTATACACAATAACAGTTTGTGTATAGCCCTGACGAAGCTCGTTACAGAGTGAAACCGGTTGGCGCTCCTGACTCAAAATAAAGTGGTTTTATACAATGTTTAAAAAATGTTTCATTCTAATTTTAAATCATAATTAAACTGCTAGAAGACAGAAGTTTTTATCCGTTTTAATTATTTAATATGGATTTTAAAGGATAAATTATTCAAGTTATTGTAACGTGATACCAATTTTAGGTTTTCAACGCTTGTTTTTATTTTATACATTACACGTGAATTTAAACTATTGTTTCTGTTTCTTGTATACTTTTTTTCCAATCTACGGTCATACTTATTGAATAATTTATGAATATTTTATTCCTATATTGTAGTATTCTTCCCTCAGTTTTATATCGATTATCACTTTTTATCAATTTATACTGTATGATTTTCAATTAATCGAATCATTCACATGTAAAATGAAACAAGACATTATTGTTGCCTACAATTAAAAAAAAATAGAATGCAGAAATTTAAATAAATTAAATGCTACGGTACAACGTTCCAAATCCAATTTTAACGCAAATGGCAAAAAAAAATTATTAACAAGGAATGACATTACCGTATTTCACGATTTATTGATATGTTATTAATTATATATTTTTAGTTATTAATTAACACACAAGTACAGATGACAACGTGTGCACATCCGCTTCTGCACCATCTAAAAGAACATTTTGTGTTATATTATTTTTATTTTGTTATTTTATGTTATATCATTGTTTTTCATATTATTTGTTTTAGATATATTTCGTTGTCGTTGGACGATCAAAGTGTTTGAGGGAGATGCCTTTTGGTGGCTATGAGGTCCGCAACCCATCACACCGCGTCTACACCGCACCGCGGGGGCGAAAAGAGGAGGATGGAGTGCCGCATCGGTTATAGTGTGGCAGTCTATTATTATACGGTGTAATAGTTAGTTAGTTAGTTAGTTGTTAATTATAATTTCATTATTTGTCTCCGAGATAAAATCAGAAATGAAGAGATTAGACGCCGAACAAAAATAACGGACATCATGGAACGACTAGCGAGACTGAAGTGGAAATGGGCGAGTCATGTGGCGAGACAGAGTGAGGATAGACGGACCCGGAAAATAATAAGGTGGAGACCATGGGATAATAGGAGAAGCGTCGGCAGGCCGCAAAAAAGGTGGGCCGATGACATTGCTGCCGTGGGGGGAAAATTTGGCTGCGCTGGCAGGAGATAGAGACAAGTGGAAGGGAAGGAAAGAGGCCTATGTCCAGCAGTGGACCGATGAAGGCTGACGAAGAAGAAGACGAAGAAGAAGAAAATAATTTTCAATTTTGATTGAAAAAATCTCGAGAAATCGAATAGCTTATTCGAGTAAATCGAGAAAAGCGGTAGGACCAGAATTCACAATCACTAGTTGACATACCGTGCTCTCTACGCATAATGTACAACAAAATTTTCGCTGAAGAATTATTTATGAACGCTGAAAAAAATGTTTTCACGAAAATTATTCTTCATCACGAATTTGTAAGCAGATGAAAGCTTTTCATGTATCCTGAGATTTATTTCGACAAATGCGTATGGGACAGAAATTTCAAGTGTAATTTGAGATAATTGTGATAAATTTATCCGAGTAAAGGCGAAGGGAGTGAATCCTACACTTCTCCATTCCGGTTTATCCTGCTCCCTACATTCAATTTGATATTCAGGAGATAATTAAAAAAATATATTTTTGGGAAATGTCCTCTTTTAATGGCGAAATTCGCGGACGCAAGAATTTTCTGCAAAAAAATTGTGAATGTGAGACTAATGACGACCTTCGTGGCCGAGTGGTAAGTGCATTCATTGCCACCTCCAAGGTTCCGGGTTCGATTCCCGGCGAGGCCAGTGTGATTGACACACTGTCTTTGGTCTGGTGTAGAATTCACGTGACAATAAAATGGCGATAGATTAGCTACCAATCACATGTCACGATAATTACTATGATAGCTATAATACCAATGGTGTTAATGGTGTTCTTGTGCCGACCCTTATGTATGGAAGTGAAACATGGAACTGGCAAAAGAAGGATGAAAGTAGAATAAATGCAGTAGAAATTAGATCTCTAAGACGAATGTGTGGCAAATCTGTATATGATAAAGTGACAAATGCAAGTATAAGAAGTGAATGTGGTGCGAATGAAAGTGTTATGAACAAAATAAGGAAAGGGTCATTAAGATGGTTTGGACACATGGAAAGAATGAGTGAAGACAGAATGGTAAAGAAGGTATATGTAAACGGCGTGAACGGAGCTAGAAATAGAGGAAGGCCGAGGAAAACGTGGCACGATCAAATCAATCAAATATTGAATGTCGGTCACGTGAGGAGTCGGAAAAATCGACGTGCGTGCATGACAAGATGTATGAATGTAGAGGAAGCGAGAGACGTATGTCAGGACAGAACAGTGTGGCGTTCCATTCTTTCTGCCTACCCCTCCGGGGAGACGGCGTGATGGTAAGTTAGTTAGTTAGTTTAGCTATAATACCCTTTACATCGGTTTGGCTCATGCTGTGATGATGTAAAGAGCGATTCAACAAAATCATAATAATAATAATAATGATAATAAAATTTAATTGTATCTCAATAGAGACGAAGATGCAAACTGGAAACTGAATATGGTTGATCAAGGTGTTGACAGGACTTATGACCTGTCATTGGTTGGGTTAAGCGCACGCTTTATGTAGTTACAATCACCCACCATGGGTGAAATCCAGGATTCGTGTACAAGTATAAGTATACATTCACAAAAAAATATAATAATAATAATTTTAACATTATTTGTAAATTTTTTTACCATCGATCTTTGACCACCAGATTTCGAGATTATATATGAGAGTAGGCTGATATTTTTTTCACATATGTTAGGATATATGACACTGCACGAAGGATGTTGGGCTTCATCGTCCGGCCCGGAAGAGTTTTTCAATTTCAATTTCAATTTATTCAAAAAATTATAAACATTACAGAATAACACATCCAAATCGTTTATAATCACAAAAATAAAATTAACAATTTAAAAAAACATATTTACAAATAATATAACAAGAAAACAAATGAGAGTAAGTCAGAAAAAAGAAAAACAGAAGACGATTTAAAAAAAAAATATTCGAGAATAGTTTGGTAAAGATTAACATTTTTGTACAATAAGTAGAGAAGCAAATAGTAATTTAATACATAAGAGATAAATGCTTTCTGAGGGTAGCCTCACTATCGTGAAAAATGTCCACATCCGAAGAGATGCGGTTTAATAGTATTATTGCCCTGCCCACGGGCATTACCTTAGGTAGATTGGTTCTACACAGTGGCAGGTGAAATAATTTATGTTGCCTTTGTCGCAGATAATTGTCGGGGACAAACAAAGTCAAGTCATTCAAAATTTCAGAGTTATTTATTTGACCACGAATCAGTCGAAAAAAGTGAACACCCAGGTGGATGGTTCGTCTAATTTCCAATGATTGGTAGTCCAGCGTACCCAGCAAGAAATCAGTTGGGTACGGCCAGGGATAGTAACCGTTCTCTTTAAGGTACAGAAATCGTAAGATTTTTTTCTGTACCTTAGAGATCCCAATCTGCTCAGAGTCCCAAACAACGTATTGGTTCGGAGCAGACTCGAAAGTGGTTCTGCGATATGGAGTCCTCACGTGGCGAGATATTCCTTTTTGCTGGAGAGGGTTCAGAAAAAAATTCTAAGGTATCTCTACATGATGGAGTATGGTAGTTATCCGTGGCTCTATCCCACAGCATTTCTTTTAGGAATGCTTGGGGCCAAGTGTCTGCAGCTTCGAAGATATAGGCATCTCATAACCCATTTATTTAGATTACTCAGGGGATATTTCGAGAACACGATCGTGATGGAGGATTTTCGGCTTTTTGTCCCTGATTGATATCTCCGATAGTCACACCATAGTTGTTTTACCTACCGGCCGCCAGAACCAACCTGCCTCTAGTGAGACCGGTGGGATGAGCAATTAATCTGCTGAAAGCGGTCTCCTCGGAGATCGACGTCTTTAATATTAGTAGAAGTACAGTCAGAAGGCAAATAATCTTGACTTTAGAGAATATCTTGTCTTCCTAATATCGAACCATCTTGAATGCGTTCCTGGTTTTAAGTTGTATTTTTAAAATATTTTACCTATACTCAATACATGCTTTAAACATTTATACTGTTTGTAATGTCTTTTGCGTAAATAAACTGATTTGATTTGTTTTGATTTGATTTGATGTCGAATCATCGCTCATGCGTTTCTGGTGGTAAACTATAATATAAACAATACATTAATTTACTTGTTCTCAATATATGCCTCAAACCTTAATTTTGTAACGTCTATTGATGAAATAAACTGATTTGATTTGATAATGTTTTTTTTCCTTGTTTATTTTGATGTTTTCATTTAGCAGAAAAGAAAATTTAAATATTCCATAAAGGCAAAATAGCCCGTAGCGTTGTTCTCGGAAAAGTATTATGTGAAAGTTTTCCATTCTCCCTTTACCCGAAGAAGTACTAATCTCCACCCCATGTATTCGTGGGGTAAGGTAGCAAGCCATTTGTATACGAAAAATAAATAGTCGCTATCATTTTCATGTCAAAATATTGACGTCACGCCGTTCATTATGGATGAATTTCACCAAAAATAATAGAACTAATCATTTATGCCAGAAACAAAATCATAAACAATTTATTATGTTCGCAAATTGCCTAGATGCTTCAATTTATCAAAATTTACATAATTTTTTGGGTCTCCGTTTTGTTCTGCAAGTTATATTGATTGTCTTTTGTTTCGCTAGCGAACTCAAAACAAATGAGTGACGGAGATAATTTTTCAAATACTGTGACGCAAATCACTCCATGTTCGATACATCATTCTAAGGATTCGTTTCGGTTATTATTTGTTTCTAAATTACGCTTTTGCTTAAGTGGCTACAATTTGTATTTTAATTTTTGTATAAATTGAAGAGAAAGATTTATGCTGGGCTATGCAAATTAGAAACACTCAATCAAAAGGGTAAAATCTTTTACCATAATATTCTATCGAAATTGTTAGGAAAAATTCTTTGCTCTATATAATTCCTTTGTTCCAAGGTTTCTTTAACGACTGACATTTGAAAGACCGCAATTTCTATCTTTTAAACCTTATATATGTATCTCATATTGTTATCCAGATAATGAAGGTATAAAACAATCGTAACATGTCGGAAAAAATAAACACAAAATGAAAAAAATACAGTTTACCATAAATGAATTCCTGGGTGAAATGCCGATTTTTTATGAATTAAAACACTGTATTCACTACTTTTGAATTTATTTTTCTCAGCATATTTCGATAGATTTACACCTTCATCATCAGAAGTTCTTAATAAACTAATCGAAACTGTCGAGAAAAATATATTAAAAGCGGAAAAACAGTGTTTAAAGTAATTAAAAAAAAATCTGCATTAATTAGTACGAATGCAAACGTCTGTTTTCTAGAAATTTTTACGTTATTTTATGGGAATGATATATCTAATATTAACATAACTTAATTTGCAGGAAGTATCCTAAATTTATTATGCAATGATATAGAAACTTTGAAAACGGTTCTTATGCAATACAAATTTTTTAGAGTATAAATTGATAATATGAGCGAATACGGCTATTTTGTAGATGTTTTTTTTTTATTATTTTAGGGAAATCTCATGTCTTGTATTAACTTCACTTGAATTGCAGTGATTCTGGTCTCTTGGAATATTGGTTCTTGTGCAATACACGAAAAAAATTGAATTTCACATAAATTATAATAATAATAATAATGAAAATGGCTGATTAAGACTCTTTATACTTTATTTAATGGGAATGACATGTCTAATATTAACTTCACGTATCTTAGAGCACTCTAAAGCAGAAAAATGATTACGCAATGTTTTAAAAACTTGGGAATTGGTTAATGTGCAAAATAAAAAATTATAGAGTTTAAATTAATACGAATTATAACGGCTGTTTTGTAAACGTTTTTACTTTATTTTAGGGAAAAATAAACTAACGTACTACTAATCACGCTCTTTTTCAGATGGGTAGGAGAATGGACCGCCATACAGTTCTTTCCTGATATACCTCTCGTCTAGTCTAACATGCACATTCGTCGATTTTACCAACTTTGAATTTAGCCGCCTTTCAGTATTTGATTAATTTGATCAAGCCAAGCTTTATTTGGTCTTTCACGACTTCTCTCTCCACTCACAGTGTTTGTATACAAAATTTTAACCATTCTTCTTTTTTCCATCTAAACCATATGAGGGGTCATTTTTTAATTTTACTTATGATGCAATCATATGCCTTACATTTCTTCTTTATTTCGTCGTTCGGTATTCTATCATACATCTTTTTCCCGCACATTCTTCTCAGTGATCCCATTTCTATGGCATTTATCATACTTTAATCTCTTTTATAGGAATTATGTGTCTTCAATTAACTATACCTTATTTGAAGTGATTTTGGTATCTTTGAGTATCTTACAGAAGGAAATTAGTTATGATCAGATATAGAAACTTGGGAATCGGAATTAATAATATGAATGAAAACGTCTGTTTTTTAGATGTTTTAACTTTGTTTCATGGGAACGACATGTCTAATATTAAACTTTACTTCATTTGCAGTTATTCTGGTATCTTGGAGCATCCGAAACGAGGAAAGTGGTTATGAACCGATATAGAAACTTGAAAATCGATTCTTGTGTATATCTAGGGAATGAAATATCAATATTTGAATTAACTGAAACCGCAAATTATCGGATGGCAGTGTTTACATTATGTTTTAACCAAATGTTTCACAGACGTTCGAATCTTAATCGCATTGAGTATACCTATAATACAAAATCGATGTATTTAATATACACAGTAACAAACAAAAACAAACCATCACTTGTTTCCCCGGAAGAGTAAGCAGAGAATGAAACGCCACAGTTCTGTGTCCTGACACACCTGTTCAGTTCCCTTAACATTTATACAGCGAGTAACGCATGCAAATCGATTCTTACGACTTCTAACATGTCCCATTTGTTTATTTTAATTAATTTGGTAATGTCATGTAAGGCGAATGAATGCGTCCTAAATGAAATAAAGAAAGGGTCATGTAGATGGTTTGGACAAATGGATGATGGAAGAACGGTGATAAAGGCATATGCAAGTGTAGTGTGATTGGAAAAAGAAGTCGAGGAAGGCCGAACGAAATTAACTAAATACATGCGGCCATGTTCGAAGTAGAAACAATCGACGAGCGTGCATGTCACGGTGTGTGAATGTGGAAGAGGCGCGAGAGTTATGTTATGATAGAACAGTTAACTGCTTACCCCTCCGGAGAAACAGCGTAATGAATAGTTAGTTAATTAGTTATATCATGTCTTCCTTGGTCTTTTTCGACTTAACTATTTACATTGTTAACTTAATTTGTTTTCAATAAGACCTTATCCATAATTTCCATTAACCAACCAATCAACGCTGTGATCCTTTCATAATTTTGTTGGTAATACGAGTACTTTCTTTCACTCCACATTGCTTCGTGATATCAGCTTTTAATATTCTGTCATTCATCATTTAAGTTTTTTTCTTCTATATCCGCCTTACTTTGTGTTGTGGATGCAGAATAAATATATGATATAAACTTTGTATTACAACACTTTTTTTTCACCGAATACAGACATGTTTCGGTTACAAGTGACTTTTATCAATTTTTGCAGTTTTCAAATGCTGTGTTCAGTTAAAATTGTATACATTGATAGAGGTTATTTGTAACCGAAACATGTCTGTGTTCAGTGAAAATAAAAAGTGCAATTATATTATTTTTTAAGATAATCAAATGATTTTACTAATATCTCTTGATGGAAGTTCATTTTAAATAATGATTAAATAAAACGATGTTTTTTAACCACTTCCACATTTGTCTTTATTTAGAAAGCGACCGGTTTCGCCAGGCTCGCTGGCATCGACAGACTGGACAACGACCAGTCTGTCGATGCCAGCGAGCCTGGCGAAACCGGTCGCTGTCTAAATAAAGACAGAAGTGGAAGCAGTTAAAAAAACATCGTTTTATTTAATTATTATATTCATTTTATTTGATTTGTAAAATAAACTTGCCCTAGATTTTCGGTTAAATTGCAAATATTATATTTATAAAATAAAAATAAATAAACACACATTTCCATGTTATTTACAAGCTATAAACCTCAAATCATTGGCAACGATCAGTATTTATAAACTATAAATTCAATATAATTGCTTTAATAGCGCAAATATAAACAAATCTATGAATTTCAAAATATACGTCAGCTATAATAGGATTACTTACGCAGTGCATGGGTTGAAAATACGCTTGGAATTGGCTCGGATGCATAAACTGCATCACTTTTACTGAAAGGGTCAGTTTTGCAATTGATGTTCATGATTTTTTCTGAAAAAAAAAAACTAATTTACTAACCATCACGCCATCTCCCCGAAGCAGTTGGTAAAATAATAGACTACCATACTATTTTTCCTGACATATTTCTCTGGCTTCCTCAACATTCATAATAAATAATAATAATGATCATAATACGGCAAAAAATACGCACTGTTACATCTGATCTTAAAGGGTAAGATTTAGGGTTGACGAGGTGTTGGGAGAAGGTAGGTTTCCTGGCTGAGGAACATCCGAGAGTGGACAGGGCTGAGGACAGTGGAGGAGCTATTCCGAGATGCCCAGGACAGGGAGGCCTACTCAAGGGTGATAGGCAACGTAAGAGAGACCCGACAAGACACAGAAAGAAGAAGAAGAAGAATAATAATATGCTAAGTTGTATAGCGCCATTTTTGTGATGTAATCACCTCAAGGGCGCATTAAGACGTGTTTTAAATCTAAATATGAACGCTGCATCTGATCGGTATTCGCGATCGATTAGAAAGTATAAGCGAACAAAATATACAAGTTTTAAATTGTCTATGAAATCTTAGCTATCCATCCATCTCCGGTCTTCCGAGGGGACGGTAGTCGGCAGGAATCTGATGTGCCACAGCGTGAAACGATCAGCAACGAAATCTTCTTCTTCAAGTGCCCTGTCGGGTCCCCCCAACGTTGGCGATCACCTCGGTGAACCTGTCCCTGTCCTGCGCCGCTCAGAACAGCTACTCCACACTTCGGATGCCCATCCACTCCCTCGCGTTTCGCAGCCAGGACATCTGTCTCCTTCCGGGCCCTCGGCGTCCCTCAATTTTCCCCTCCAATATCAGTTGGAGAAGGTGGTACTTTTCCCCACGCAGTATATGACCCAGATGTGAGATCTTTCGAAGCTTGATAGTTGAAAACAGTTCCCTGTCAACTCTAGCTCGCCTCAGGACTTCGGTATTGGTAACCATGTCTGTCCAGGGAACTCTGAGCATTCGGCGATGGAGACACATTTCAAATGCTTCCAGTCTGTGCTGAATAGACTGGAAGCCACGAAATAAATAATTAAAAAATTGAATATGGTTTCACAGGACTTCATTTGGCAAACTGGCAAAATAAAAATACTTCCGTAATACCGTCAATTCGGTGGGACTACAAGGTCTTGTTGGTTCTAATTCCATAATAACGGTTCACGGTTTGACTGTTGGTACAACAATAAGCGCGTGACAAGTACCCATTTACCATTTACACAAATATTATTGGTGTTATAACGTAATAGGTTTGGGACTTAACTGGATTATACTGAAATTGTATCACTTATACTATAAAATAAAGATAATAAAAAGTAGTCCATTGTTTTGGTCGAAACACTATGATACCTTAACATTTTAAACTGTTAATGAATAAACTTTGTTTATTGTAGCACATTTGTATTTTTTTTTACGCGACAGCTGTTCCATCAACCTATTCTGACATAATCAGGTGTCACAATAATATATCAAATGTCGTATGAATTTTGACCATCATTTTTAGACTAAAAACACGAAATTTTTACATATAGCAAATAATCCTCAAAAATTATAGAAATTAGAAAGTTTTGAAATTTTAAAGGCCAAAAAATGTAAACTGAATGTTATAAATACCCAAATTCCTTCTTATTCCACATTAGTATAAAGTACATTAAAAACTTTTCCCCTGTACAATCTAGCTTAAAAATAATAATACTACCTTCAGCTTTAGTCGCCTTTACGATTAATGTAAGTTAAGTTGTTTCGTCAACCTACGTTGATAGGTTGATGAAACAACTGTCGAAGTTGAAAGTATCAAAAGAATCTATTGAAAACGTTGAAATGAGAAACGATATAACTCAATAAACCTTATCCTTTATATCGATAACTGAGATTAAAATTATTTTGTTGTGGCGGAAACACTTTGATGTTTCAACGTTATTAACTGATTAAATAAAAAATACTTTATTATTAATATCACGATTGATTATATGATTATAACAGCTGTTTCGCTTATCATCGTCAGGTGCTACAATCATCTAATCATCCTTAACATCAATAGTTGATTGTAAGACAGAAAACTAAACAGCTGTCACGACAAAATATAATCAATTGTGATATTTATAACGAAATTTTTATTAAAACAGTTAAGAAAGTTTCTTCAGATTTCTCGTAATAAAATAATTTTTTTATCTGATGTAACAATTTTTTCCCGAATGGTTGCATATGAGATGTTTTGGTTAAATAATTATAATGGTTAAATAATCAATATTATTATTTTAATTTTTTATAATTTCCTGACGACTGAAGTTAATCTCCACATTAAATAATTAACACGTCAGACATTTGATAATGTCTTAGACAGGCGAAATATGTCATTCACATAAATTAGGATTGATGTTTTGTTGGTTATTATTTTATTTATTGTTTCTCGCTAAATTTGATAATGGGTTAGCAAGGTGAAACATGATTTTCCCATAAAATATAATAAAAATTATAGAAAACGGACGTTTTCATTCGTATTTATTGTAGATTTTTTTTTCTTTTGTTTGAAAATATTTTCTCTAAGACGTATATGTGATAGAACGATGTACGACAGAATCTCAAATGCTGATATTAGAAAGGAATGTAGAGCAAAAGAAGGTATTATGAACAAAATTATGAAAGGATTGCTGCGTTGGTTCGGACATATGGAGCCATAGGGGAAGAAATAATGGTTAAAAAAGTATACGTTAACGATGTTAAAGGAGTACGGAGTTGAGGTAGACCGTGGGAAACATGGCATGACCAAATAAATCCAATCTTAAAGGTTGGTCACGTCAGAAGCCGGAAGAATCGACGTGCGTGTATGACTCGATGTTTGAATGTGGAGGAAGTTAGAGAGGTATGTCAGGATGGAGTAGTGTGGCCGTCTGTTCTCTCTGCCTACCCCTGCGGAGAAACGTTTGTTTGTTTTTTGTTTGTTTTTGAAAATATACTTGCTTATCTTCTGAAATAACTTTCTAAATTTAAACTCTTACATGTTGAGTCAGGTTTAAAAATATTTAAATGGTCCCTTTGAGTGGGCTCGTAACCGGAGGGCTAGAAATTCATGAAATTTCTCATCCAAGGATAGATCGCGGTATAATACATTGCATAAATCACAAATGGTAAGCCAATTTATCTCGATAAAGAATCTCCTTACAGTCATTTCGGCTAAGCGAAAAAACGAGGAAAATTAATAAATCATTTATGTTATTACAAATTATTTTTAAAGCATTTCTTGGGGAACCATAAATTATTACGCGTTTTGCGAATCTGTCGAATTCTTCGGCTCGGTACGTCTAAATAAAGGCAATAGAAATTTCCTGATTTTTTTGTATTCATAAGTTAACAAATATTTCCATATTACATAATACTCGTATATAAATAGTTCCTTATACGCGTGTATTTTAAAGGTTCAAGTATGACAACGTAGATATCTCTTATCCTGCATTGTCGTTCTTCAAGTCGCCCTTGAGGTGAGTTGCTCACGAAAATGACGCTATACAAATTAGCTTAATTCTTAATATAAATATTATAGATATTTTTTTTCGTTCAGTCACGAATATTTTCATTAACCTTAATTATAATAGTTTGTCGTACATGTGCATCGCAAAGGTTTAAGTAAGAAAATATAGATGTCTCTTTTTTTTTATTGTCGTTCTACAAGAATAAAATATTATTGAGACATCAAAAATTTTAATACCATAGAATTGTGAGGTTCATGATATTGTATTGTAAACAATTTATTGTTTTTTTTTTCATTAGATAGCAAAAACAAACCAAATGGATGACATTCGGACGGCTTTACTACAGTGGGTCAGTATTGCATTTGAACGGCATGTTGAAAGGGTGGAGAAATTTAAATACCTCGGCAGCATACAAACATAATCTCTTGACCCAGATGTAGAGATAATATGCAGAATTGAGGCAGCAAGAGCTACATTTAATACAATTAAATCATTCTTCTGCAATGATAACATAAATTTGAAACTCTGCCAGAGAATAATCAAATGCTATGTGCGGTCTGTTTTATTTTATGGATGTCAAACGTGGACCTTAAAAGCCTACTCAACTGACAGACTGGAAGCATTTGAAATGTGTCTCTTTCGCCGAATGCTCAGAATTCCATGGACAGACATGGTTACTAATACTGAAGTCCTGAGGCGAGCTAGAGTTGACAGGGAGCTGTTACTAATTATCAATGGTTCGGAAGATTTCACATCTGAGGTATGTATGCATAGGGAAAAGTACCACCTTCTCCAACTGATATTAAAGAGGAAAATTGAGAGACGCCGAGGGCCCGTGATGTAGTGGACCGGCATCCTAAGTATGGAGGAGCTGTTTCGAGCGGCGCAGGACAGGGAAAAGTTTGCCGAAGTGATCTCCATCGTTGAAGGGATACGACAGACACTCGAAGAAGACAAAAATAACAAAACAATTCATAAAAATTAAATATAAAACAATAGTTCGTTACACGCATGTGTCGCTAAGGTTCATGTTATGATATCTCTATTCTTTCATTGTCGTTCTTCAATAATAATATGTAATTGTGACATTAAATATAAGAATCAGCTGATGATATTGTGAAATTTGAACATTGTGGAAAATTTAATGTATGAAATTTAATTTATTAGATAACAAAATAGGGAAAAGTACCACCTTCTCCAACTGATATTGGAGGGAAAAATTGAGGGACGTCGAGGGCCCGGAAGGAGACAAATGTCCTGGCTGCGAAACTTGAGGGATGGACCGGCATCCGAAGTGTGGAGGAGCTGTTCCGAGCGGCGCAGGACAGGGACAGGTTTGCCGAGGTGATCGCCAACGTTGGTGGGACCCGACAGGGCACTTAAAGAAGAAGAAGAAGATAACAAATATGCAGGCCTGTAGGTAAGAACAACATATGCTGGCGCTGACGGATATATAAATCGGGAACAAAAAGAATAATACTCTCCAACACGAATGAGTACTTAACAATATTAATCTAAAAAAAAAATTTAGGAACTCTTCTATTCGAAGCAGTAGAGAGTAGGTCCTCAAAATTCTCAAAACAACTGCCGTGGGATAGAGCCACGGATAGCTACCATACTCCCCCGTGTAGAGATTGTTCAGAATTTTTTTCTTCTGAACCTTGTCCAGCATAACGAAATATTGCGCCTCGTGAGGACTATATATCACAGAACCACTTTCAAATCTGCTGTTTATAGAGACCATACTATAAATATTTAATAAAGATTAAAAATATGCCATTTATTTTGAGTCATAAAATCATTTTCTAATATTAACATTATATACGGTTAAAATTTATAACACTGTTAAAATATCACAATTCTTATTATTTACTTCTTGAAAATATCGCGACAGCTGTTTCGCCAACCGATGTTGGCATCATCAGGTGTTGCAAACAATTCATTAATAATTAAATACAAATATATATTTTTTTAATAAGACTTTCACATTAGTCTTTATTTCGACAGCGACCGGTTTCGCCAGGCTGCCAAGCATCAACAGACTGGACCAGTTTGTCAAAGCCAGCCAGACTGGTGAAACCGGTCGCTGTCGAAATAAAGACCAAAGTGGAAGTAGTTATTAAAAAAATACATAATTTTATTGCAATACTATTTAAGATGAGAATGATATCAGGAAAGACTCTTCGAGATACGGTGAGGAACACGGCTATGCATAATAGGCTAAATATGCAAAATGTAAGATATCGTAAGATGGGGCAGACAACGCAGAAGATACTAGAATGCGCACGTGCAGAGGATGGATCCCTCCAGAATCCCACACGTTGTGGCGCATCAGATTCCCGTTGGCTACCATCCCCACGGAAGACCGCCAAAGAGATGAAGTGATAGTTGGGAGTTTACCTCTCAAGAGAGCCCAGCCTGACTACATGAACAAACCAAGCGTCTAAAGAAGAAGACTATTTAAGATAACCTTCCATCAAAAGATTTCAGTAAAATCATTTGATTACACATACGTAAAAAATATTTATTATGACAAGTTTTTCAAGTGGAAATTTCGATATTCGTCAAACCCTTGAATAAGAACTTCTTACCGTTCCGTGGGTTGCGCCCCTATATACAAATATTCCAAAGCACATTTGTGCCTATACAAAATTTACTTGGAGTGCCATTTTACCCGTTCCGATCCTTCTATCGAGATGGATTTGTAGGTATTTTTATCCGAATTCGTGAAAAAATTCCGTGTAATGAATTCAAGATGGCATACTCACAAATGTAAGTTTTGTAGGCAAGCGAAATAAATACACATACTCGTAGCATGTATTTTAAAAGATTCTTCCAAATCTACCAGCGGAGTCTGAATCTGAGTCTGAGTAGAAATGAATTTGTTTCGATTTTTTATTTATGGTTTCTGGGAAAATTATGTAAAATTCAACATTAAATAATGTATATAATAACTAACTAATCATCACGCCGTCTTTCTGAAGGGTTAGACAGAAAGAATGGACTGCAACACTTTTCTTTCCTGTCATAAATCTTTCGTTTCCTTAACATTATTCCTCATCGCACACAATGCCTCGCTGGGAATAGATCCCGTGAGCTTCGGTGTAGCAGTCATAACTGTGCCACACTGCCACGAAAGTCGTCTATACACATAATAACAGTGTAAAAAATAAGTATTACTTACTCAATGTATCCTTTAATTTTTAAATATATAATTTTTTTATATACTTTGTATAAAATATAAATAAATTTATTTTAAATTAATTATCAGACGTGTTTCGGACAACCCGGTCCTTCCTCAGTGATAATATAAAGATATTTAAAATATTATAAAATTGTTTACAAATATCATCAGTTTTGACAGATGTTACTCAACACAAAGTATGGCGAACAGAGAAGAAATTTTAAATATATTGTGTTTCTTTTCGACTAAACCACCCTTTGAACGTACGTGATACGTGCACTTTGACTGTACCATTCTGCGCTATCCCGTATCACGTACGCGCTTGAGAAAAAAAATTTACCTAAAATGTACAAACTGTTAGGGATACGCGCGTGTGCCAATAACACTTGCGTACTTCACAAATATGATAATTTTACTAGGGGCAGGCGAAGTATGTGGTCGAGTCTTTGACGTTTCGTAATTTAAAAAATAAAATTAGTATATAATTAAATTCAATTAACAAATAACCTGCTTTTTTTGCATGATTCTTGGAAAATTACTTGCAGGTAGGGTGGTTAAATAAAGAATACACTTAGGTACACATACCGTTAAAGTAATAATTCCTTTTTAAATTCGCTTTTTAGCAATAAGTTTCGTTTCAATTGTTAATATCAACCCACTAACTAAATGTAGGCTTTTAGTATTAAACATATAGTTTTTCTTTTTCTTACTTGAATTTAAATAAAGAATAAACTATCAGATTCCGTTAAAGAAATGATTTCATTTTTTAATCCTCTATTTAAAAATGGATTTCGTTTACTAACCCGACCACAGTATTTTTTTGATCGTAAAATTTTTGTATTCATACATTTATAACTTCGTATCGACCACACATGTCTTTAGTATTTCATAGATTGGCTGGAAATAAGTCCGCAGTATTTCAGCGTATTACCATAACTGTGAACGGATTCCGGTTTTCAGTTTGGTATCTGGCAAAAACGTAGACTTAAAATTTCAATTTAAAATGAATGTGGATAATTCCTTCTATCATTGAACGATTCTGTTAATATTTTCAGACAGTTTGGAAGCAACGATGATTTTATTGGTGTATCGCTTTTAATTAATATTACGCAGAAAACTGTTAAATTGCGGAAAATCGAGAATATTAAAAAAAAACTTTATAAAACGTATTTCTTTTTTCTTGAATAATGATGACTCAAGATTACTTTTTTAATACGAATGGAAAATTTCGTTTTCAAGAAGTTTTATTTTATTTTATAGGAATGACATGTTTTGCCTTGCTAATACATTTATTTATTTTGATATTGACGGAATTAATAAAATCAAATTTTTAGTTGATACAGATAATTGCTTAATTAAGATGACGACCTTCGTGGCCGAGTGGTAAGTGCATTGACTGCCACCCGAAGATTTCGGGTTCGATTCCCGGCGAGGGCAGTTTGATTGTCACACTGTCTTTGTTCTGGTGTAGAATTCATGTAAATGACGATATATTTGCTACCTATCACAAATCACGAGAATCACTATGATAGCTATAATACCCTTTACATCGATTTGGCTCATGCTGTCATGATGTAAAGAGCGATTAAACAAAATAATTATAATAATAATAATAATTAACACAGATCTAAGAACATTTTAATTAAGTAAAAATTGTGTCTAATGCCAGTTAAGACAATATTAAAGTTAAGAGTTTGAATAACTTTTTGGTAACATTGTATTATCACAACACTTTTTTGCACTGTTTACAAACATGTTTCGGGACACAAACCTCCCTTCCTCAGTGTATGAATATTAAGGTTAATTTAAAAAAAAAATTGGTTAAAATTCATACACTGAGGAAGGGAGGTTTGTGTTCCGAAAC
Organism: Lepidostoma basale; assembly: GCA_022606425.2. NCBI lineage: Eukaryota > Metazoa > Arthropoda > Insecta > Trichoptera > Lepidostomatidae > Lepidostoma > Lepidostoma basale. The sequence goes on along the minus strand of JAHDVF020000518.1, from coordinate 70,788 downwards.
ATGTCTGTAAAAAGTGCAAAAAAGTGTTGTGATAATAAAATGTTACCAAACAGTTATTAAAATGTTAATCCACAACACAAAGTCGTGGCGAATAAGAATGAAATGAATATTTAGATCATTAAAAAAGGAAGAATTAATAGATAAATGAACTAGTGATGAGCAATATGACTAACAATTAGCGAGCGATATATTTTATTATGTTGTAGTAGAGTTACAAGCCACAACGTATAAGTAGTGACAACAAATAATATAGATTTGCGTTGGTTTGCTAGTAAAGACACTATCAAATGATACATCAACATAAATTTTATTCATAAGATTCAAATTGTGTTAACCGGTTTCATTAACGACGCTGAAATCGAGAGTATTATAACTATAATTATTTGTATGTAAATGGAACTAGAAATAGAAAAAGACCGAGTAAAATGTGACACGTACAAATAAATCAAATATTGAATGTCGGCCACATGAGGAGTCAAAGTAAACGACGTGCGTGCATGGCATGATGTATAAATGTTAAGGAAGTTAATCGTGTGGTGGTCTAGGGATAGAACGCTTGGCTCCTAATCCAGGGGACTTGGGTTCAAACCTGGACACGACCAGATTCCTTCCTCGTTATAATGAGCTATCTTCTGCCCACATTGCAGATTGTAAAAATAAATTTTAATATCATTGATTGAAATCCTTGGTATTAGTATTAAAAATCATATTTGAAAAGAAAAGTGTGGCAGTCCATTATTGCTACCTCCCCCCTTCAGGGAGATGGCGTGATGGTTAGTTAGTTAGATAGTTTGTATATCAGAATGAGGAATATGTGCAGGGATCAGATTCCTTCTTCATAATAATGAGCTAATTACTACTCACATTGAAGATTGTAAAAATAAATTCTAATAGCGTTGATTTAAATCCTTGGTATTACTCGTAGTATTTAAAAAAAAACATATTAGAACAGAAAAGTATGGCAGTCCATTATTGCTACCTACCCCCTCCAGGGAGACGGCGTGATGGTAAGTAAGTTAGATAGTATATAGAGCAGAATGAGGAATATGTGCAGGCTAGAACTGAACTTTATTAAATGTGGGTTTGTGTTTGTCAAATAATTTTTAAATGAAATGAAATGAAAGCTTGTATAATTACGCTGAATTTTTATAAAACTCGATTAATTAAATTATAATTATATAATAAGACCCCATTATCCACTGTGAAAATAAATTCTTATGGCCTACGTTTTTATTATTCGAACGAAAATGTAATAATATTATCCAAGTTAATGCGGATTGTATGAATAAGTTCCAGAATCAAACACAAATGAAATCTTTCTTACATATTATTTTTGGTTTGTCTTTGAAAATATTCGCCAGTTTCTATACTGCCTGTCCAAATATTTTTACAACCAATCACAGCGCTTCCCGCCCAAAGTGCGCGCCCGATCCGCAGATAAACGAAAGTTTTCGTAACATTCCTAATTTGATTTTCCCCATTCAAAAAAAGGACAATCGCCGAGTCTTTTATTATGGAACGTTCTGTTCGATTTTCGAATAAATGAGGGAACTATAAATAATACTCGGTAAATAATCCGTTCAATATGGACGCGCGACCGCCTTCCGCCATTTTGTTATACTCATACAAAGCGATATCACAATGCGAAGTTTCAGATGTGTATCCCATAATGTATTCATTTAATTTGTAAACAAGCACACTTATTATTACTTTTGTATTCGCCATCACTTCGTGTTGTGGATTAACATTTGAATATATTTTTAAAAGCATTGTATTTTCACAAGTCCAAGTGAATAGTATGTATTAGGTCTGCATGCAAAATGATCTGATGATGAATGTGAATAAGTACAAGGTAATGATTTTTGAAAAAGAAGAAATCATGACGACAGCCTGCAACATTAGGGTGAATGGTAAAAATTTGGAGCAAGTATATGAGTTCGTGTATTAAGGTAGTATGTTTACAAATAATGCGCGAGTGGAGAGGGATATTGAAAGAAGGGATGGGGCAGGCAACAGAGTGAATGGTGCGCTTAAAGTTGTCATCGCAAACAAAAACCTATCCATATAAGCTAAAATGGCACTGCACAATGGTGATCTTGTACCGACCCTTATGTATGGAAGCGAAGCATGGAACTGGCAAAAGAAAGATGAAAGTAGAATAAATGCAGAAGAAATGAGATCTCTTAGACGAATGTATGGATACTCTGCGTATGATAGAGTGTCGAATGAAAATATAATAAGTGAATGCGGTGCGAATGATGGTGTCAAGAACAAAATAATGAAAGGATCATTAAGATAGTTTGGACACATGAATGAAGGAAGAATGGTAAAACAATTATATGTAAACGCTGCAAATGGAACAAGAAATAGAGGAAGACCGAGGAAAACGTGGCACTATCAAATAAATCAAAGAATCAATGTCGGCCACGTGAGAATTCAGAGAAATTGACGCGCATGCCTGACACGATGTCTGAATGTTGAGGAAGCGAGAGAAATATGTCAGGAGAGAAAAGGGTGGCAGTCCGTTGTTTCTGCCTACCCTTTCGTGGAGACGGCGTGATCGTTAGTTAGTTAGTTTCTTATATATTTAATAAACGGGGAGGGGGGTGGTAAAAACTTAAGGTAGGGGTAATTGTAATTTAATTATTATAGATTTGTGGGACAAAGTAATCAAATCAATGATTGGACATAAGAGTTAAGTTTATTTGGTTATTTTAAAATTTTTAATTATAATACTTTTTTAATTAATAAAACTTTAAGGTAATTTTTTTCACGTTATATTTTTATTAATAACGTACAATTTTTGAGTTCTTTATATAACGAATTATTCGTTTTGTAATACAGTTTTATTTCAAAAATGCATTTCTATTTATTCTTAACTTCTTAATGTTTTAACTAACAAGGTCTTTTTGTATATATTGTTTCTTGAACAATGATGTTAAACTCCATATTAAATATTTAATACAAATGAAAAAGTTTGTTTAGTAAAAGATTAAGTATGATATAATATATGGTAATGATTTGTTTCGCGTTTCTTAGAAATTTTCAAATGTTTTGATATATATTTTATCAGTTACTTTTTCAAAGCGAGGTTTTACTTGAAATAACGAACAATAATTATTTTCACCGAAAACTGATTTAGATTCAAATAACTCGCATTAAAGATTCTAACTGTTTTGACCGATATTGACAACTGATTCGAAATTTAAATTGCAAACCCCCCTTTCGGATGACCCCCTTGCGTCGCTCCCTTTTCGTTCGGCCCCCTTTCATCGCTTAATCTCTCTCGAATTACGATCAAAAGTAATAATTCATATTGGCTTCGGGTTAATTAACCCCTTCCGACCCAACCAACTTCCCTGTCGGGGAGATTGACCAATGTAAGTCGCACACGTCGCCGTTGGTCAAATTTTGACGCTTTTGGACGGTGGGGGTCAAGTAATTGAGAATATTATATCACGCGCAGTTTTGAGAAATTTTGCATAATTAACCATTATGATGACATTGATAACAAATACATTTATCAACTTTTTGAAAAGTTTAGTAAAAAAAATCCATTCAACAACGTGATATTATTTTTATTTTTATTTTGTCGAATATACATCATTATTGCAGCGCGAGCCAATTAAGAAAAGGGCATAGCTATTATAAAGAGTGTTTTTTTTAGAGGTATATAATACATATTTAAAATGAAAAAAAAAACATTAAAATAATGTTAATGTCTATGATATTGGCTTTATTTAATAGATAATTTTATGCCATTTTTGTTTAGATATATATGATTTCGGGCATATGAGCGCTACGGCTAGCACGAATGAAGCGCAATCGTAAAATCTAAATTTCGACAATTATCGTCATTGTGGATGGGTATCATCCACTAGAGTTTACGTGGTGCGAAAACGATCCATGGTCTTCCGAATAACATGCTCGGATGGACGATTATGTCGACCGTAAAATGGACGTAGTGCACGATAAGTTTGGCGAACCGATTCACGATTTTCAAAATAAATTTGCACAATTTGCAAGCGCTGACCTGACGTCAGTCTATTCATGATCAAATGGCATAACGTATTAACTACAAATCAACTGTGAAATGTCAAATTGAAAGTCTGTAAAAACGATGTTGCTAGTTTAAAAACCAAAGCTTAAAAAAAATACCCTTTGATATTAATTATTTTGTGAATTTTACACCAGATCAAATACAGTGCGACAATTACACTGCCATTACCAGGAACCGAACCCGGAACTTTCGGTATGGCAATCAGAGCCTTACCACTCTACCACGAAGGTCGTCGTTAAGTGCTTTAGTAACATCAATCTTTTTCGTCTGAACGAATGTAATTACTATGATTGTATACGTCGGTTTTCTAGAAGCTTTATTATAATTTATGCAAATGACGTGGCCTTTCCTAGTCTTTCTTAGGTAAGTCAAAGTTCCGACATTTGATAATGCTGAAACAACCCTTCTGAGCGAATGAAATTATAATGTTATATATTTTTTCTATTTCTTTATCCCTCTCAGTTTATAAACTCTTAAAATATTACCTTACTCGTGTTCGAATTAAGATTAAGTTTCGATTTATAGGTTTATAGGTTATATTATCAATTTTATAATATTTTAAATATGTGTCTTTATAATATACGAGTACATCAGTAAAGAACTGGTTATCCGAAACATGTTTTATATGTTATTTTTTTTTTTATATACAAAGTATATAAAAAATAAAAAAACAAAAGTATTTTTATTGTTTACTTTCAATCCTAGGGATTGGATTGCAGAAAATTTTATTAACCTCTATGCTGGTTCTTCATTTTAAATATGGTTTATTTTTATTTTATGAGAAATTAATTACGTAAGGGCATAAAAATATACGATAATACCCTAGCAAACAAAACATGTATTCCCTTAAAAAAAACTTCAATAAAATCGATGTTTCTATTGTTATTAAATATTATGGATTTTTATATAATTACTAGCTGACCCGGCAACGCTTCGCTATTGCTAAATTCGAGTACATAAATAAACCCAATATATATTCAACAAATACAATTAAAGTTCAATAACAATTCGTTTATTTATTGGATTAAATGCCATGTGTATGGATGCAAAAATGTGTGTCTATATCTTTAAAACAAAGTTTCAATCCAAGCAAACTCGCTGTGAATTATAAACTTGAATACATATTACTAAGGTAATTGAAAAACTATTTTTTGAATATTTTATATGAAATTTAATAATCAAATAAACAATATTATATCACATTTGCAGAAAACATTCATTATATTAAAGAAACAAAACTCTTGATTTTGTTGTCCATGAAATTCACATCAGAGCCAATAAAGTAAGTTTCTACGATCGTGATTTCGGCACTGCGAGTCCGCTGGCGTGGAATAGTAATATAGATGATAATACTACAAAAGCCTCCCTTCCCGACTTCCACAACTGTATCCCTCGCCGCTCTGCGCCATTGACCTCCTGCCACTCGTTTAATGTCATCAGACCATCTTGCTTGTGATCTGCCAGAATTTGTGTAGCTGTTTCTCTTTCGCCACTCCAGGCCAGAAGATCTTATCACCCGTTGTCCTTGCTTTATGACCGATCCCATTCCATTTAAACATTAGTTATTTTACACGCTGCATCGGCAACTTTGGTCCGATCCTTGATTCATCAATTTTGGGCCCTGGAATTAAAAAAAAAAAAATTTGAATTGCCATAAGGCGGACACCGAAGAGGCGCATAAGGCAAAATTTAAATTTCCATACAATGAATGAATTACAACTGTTTTTCACTTGTTTGCTGAAGATATTCTTCATATAAAAGGCAGTTCATGCTATATGCATAATAATAATAATTAGGCTAATTTGTCAAATTAACTAACTAACTAACTAACCATCACGCCGTCTCCCCGAAAGTGTAAGCAGAGAGAATGGACTGTCACACTTTTACTGATGCGGCACTCCATCCTTCTCTTTTCGCCCCGCGGGAGGCGCGGTGTGATGGGTTGCGAACCTCATCGCCACCAATAGGCATCTCCCGCGCACACTTCGATCGTCCAACACCCACAAAATAAATCTAAAACAAATAATATAAAATACAATGATATAAAATAAAATAACAAAATAAAAATAATTTTACACAAAATGTTCTTTTTAGACGGTGCACATATTGTCTATTTAATTTATAATATGTTCCACGTATCCACTGTTTTTTAATTTAGCACATAATGTAATAACACATAATGTTTTTTTCGATGTTGCACATGTTGACTTGGACGATCCGGACATTTGTGTTTATTTAATTTATGTTACACGTATCCACCATTTTTTAAATTATCTGTAGTAAGGCACTTAACCAGCAAGAACTTGAAAATAATATTGAAGAAATGATTCAAATTGTCATTGGAACAAATGAAAAATTTATTTCTACACCTGTCAAAATTCTTTACAAAAACGATAAAACTAATAAAACCTTTTAATCTGATTAATTTGTCAAATTAATTAAACTAATCAGATTTTAAAGGTTGGTCATGTTAGAAGTCGGAGGAATCGACATGCGTGTATGACTCGTTGTATGAATGTGGAGGAAGCTAGAGAGGTTTGCCAGGATAGAGTAGTGTTATGGTCCATTCTCTCTGCCTACCCCTGTGGGGAAACGGCGTGATGGTTTGTTTGTTTGTTTAATTTGTATAATCGCCGTTTTCGTGAATAGCTCACCTCAAGGGCGCTTTGACATTGTTTTTAGTCATGAAAGGTGCATGTGACAACAGCGAAATCACGATCGTAGAAACTTAATTTATTGGCTCTGATGTGAATTTCATGGACAACAAAATCAAGAATTTTGTTTCTCTAAACATATGAATGTTTTGTGCAAATGTGATATAATATTGTTTATTGATATACAGACAACCGTTGTTACCATTTTATGCGATAATTTGAAAAGGTGGGTTTTTAGGTGATATTTAAAGTCTGTCGGATTGTCAATGCATCTGAGGCGTGCAGGAAGCATATTTCAGGCAGCCCGAGCAACACAAAATTCAGATATATAGGTGGCACGTTTGGGAATGTGCTTAATTATTGTCTATAAACTGTAAATTTAAAAACTTTACCTGAAATTAATAATGGAATTTTCATATATGAATGAAAACTACTAAAAGTAGCTTATGTGTAATGTAAAAATGAGCCGGTTTCATTCGCCACTCCAGGGTACATCTAATTCACTGATCATCCGTTGTTTGATTGATCTAATTCCATTTTAACGAAGTTATTTTGCACGCTGCATCGGTAATTTTCGTCCCATCTCTGATCCGTTACTTTATTTTCCTAGAAATAAACGGAAAAAGTCATAAGAATTGTGTCATTCATTCATATTGTAATTCATATTGTATATCATTAGAACTTTCTTACCGTTGCTGTGGTAATGTAACAATTTCCCTGACCAAAGTATGCGTATAAAGAAAACAGCAAAATAGAATAAACTGAAAATATATTTATGAATTAGAAATATAAATATTATATTATACTTACGGAAGCAAGTTTCTTCATATTCTTGTAGAGCTTCGACGTCCAATATTTTATATTTTCGCTATCATCCTTTGAAATAACCTGAACAATTTAATTATCATTGAATATTTTTAATCCCAAAAACTTCATAACCTAAAAGTACCGAAACTTCATACCTACAAAATATTACGACGTACAAAGAGATTGTGACAGTTCAGAGACCACGTGACCAATCGAACGGCTAGAACTCTAGAAAACGAATATCATTAAGTAATCACCGTCGAACGTAAGAGAAACGAATAAGTTTCAGCCACACGAAAAAATAAAATTTCGTTCATAACCTCAAATTGACGCGTAAAAATTATACTCGCCAAAATTAAGAAGTATAATTACCTGTCTGCATTAGTGTACATTAAAATATGGCCAATAAAATATACTGTACCAATTAAACAACCAATTATTTTAGTACGTAATAAGCAAAACGTATTAAGTATTATACATCCCAAAGTAAAACGCAATATATTGGACTGTCAGAAAGCAAAACACATTGTTGCCACTACACAAAATTACATGGCGACTGAATTCTCTCCAGACCGTGTCAAACGAATATAGACTCAAAAGATTGATACTCAGGTGATACGAACATTAAGGTCTATATTCGTTTGCACTACGAAAATTTTCAATTAATTGATTAATTTATAAAGTTAATTAGAGCTCGATTAATAACGAAAATATGCCTATGACGACCGCTAAATTCCAATTAGTCCATTCCCCAAGATACAGAAGGATCAGCTCAGGAATAACCTCAGAAATAGTCGACACACACCCGGAAGATCGCCTTTTATTTATATAGATATAAGAAATAAAAAAATAAAAAAATAGTACAAATCTTTAAAATGAAAGTGAAAAATTTAGATTTAAAAAAATATTATTGATGCTTCACCAATAATATATGTTTATTTCACCCAACAAAATATATTACATAATATTCAATACTGTATTATAATGATAAGCTTTCTGCCTGTGTTTCGAGGTACCTAATACCCTAAGAACGGAATGGTTTAAATGGTATCATGGCGGTACATCTGTAGTCTCTTGTGGCATCTTCCATAGTTAATCACATACAATCTCGTGGTGCAGTAAATACCAGGAAAATCCTAATTTTCCAATGAGTTCCCTGCGAACTTAACTCTCTTGGGGCTAACCTTAAAAACAGGGTTGCGAAAAAGGTTTTTTTCTGATAATCTTTGTTAAAAATTTAAAATATATCTTTTTTTCCATTTAGATGTGAACAAAATTGCGAAATTAATTGTTTCTTGTACAATGATGTAAAACTCCACATTAAACAATCAATACGAATGAAAACGTCAGTTTTTTAGAAGTTTTATTATATTTTGTGGGAATGACATGTGTTGCCCTTCTTAGGCATTATCAAAAGATGGAAGTTTGTATACACTAGTAAATGTAGCAGAATATGGTAATTAACGAAAATTGATGTAGTTTTTTTCATTTTTAAGAAATAATTATTTGAGTAGGCCCAGAAATTCTGGAAAAGGTTTCTTGTAACTCGTTAAGAAATTTGATAACAATGATTACATATAAAGGGAATTTTAAATGACTTTATGTAAGTAAATAAAAAAAGTTATTTGAGGTAGGACGAAATAAAGTGTTTCTAGGAAAAATTTTTTTTTTTACAAATTGTTTACAAATGATTTTACATATTTCTAAGTTTTATATATAAAGTATAATAAAACTTCTAGAAAACTGACGTTATCATTCGTATTAAATATCAATAATTAGCAAAATGCATAGCAAATTCGAAGACTATGAGAGTAAACAGAGTTAACTAACTCACAAACATGAGACTTTTCTCTGATTGTAAAAGCGGAGGAGAGGGGGGAGGTGGTAAGTTGACGCAGAATCCATACGGGTTAAATTGCCATGACAAAGTTAACCAAGATATGGCAAGACATATCTTGGTGAGATCCATATTCCTTTATAGTTGCGTATCTTGGACTATGCGAGTATAGGATAGGTTCGAAAATGATGCATTCGAGATGTGGTGCAATCGAATGCTGCAAATACCCTGGAGCACGAAAAAAATGAACCAGTCGATCCTTGACCAGCTGAACATCATGGTAAGAACTTTGAGGGTGTGCTCTCAGAGAGTTAAAACATGTTGGTCGTATAGCCAATAATAATGGGCGAAATAGAGAGAAAGCGACCACAAAGATGACAATATCAAGTACGGCCATCAAATCAAGGCACTGATTGGCCTCTCAATATCTGCAGCCTGGTACCTGACTGGTGACAGGAGCGCATGGCGAGTCATTTTGGATAGTTTAAGGAAAGGATACGACCCTTAATCATAAGTAAAAAGGAACACAGAAGGGTTCCCACCACATACCCGATGCTGTTATAGGGCGCAGCGGCACCCTTTCGTCAGCCTCGCTCGTACACTTCCTAGGTCTGTCTCCGTCCATCCGGGACTTACATTTACTTTACGTAAACACAATGGGATGCCAAGCCACATTTACTCTACTTTGTATTTCCTTCTGTGTCTCGCACTTCCGCATGTAAACTTTTATTTATTAAAAAATATAGAAATAATATTTCTAATAACAAAATTACGAAATTGAGTCTTACCACTTAGTTATAAACTATGACCCTTAGTCATGAGAAATACGACTAAAGTGGAAGATATATATACAATACATGTTTAAAATCCTAATTTATTTCGTATCTTTGAAATCGAAAGCCAAAGCAGTAAATCTTGTGTTTAATAACAATGAAAGCCCTTAACTAACTAACTAACTTACCATCACGCCGTCTCCCCGGAGGGGTATGCAGAAAGAATGGAACGCCACACTATTCTGTCCTGACATACTTCTCTCGCTTCCTCTACATTTATACATCTTGTCATGCACGCATGTCGATTTTCCCGACTCCTCACGTGACCGACATTCAATATTTGATTGATTTGATCGTGCCACGTTTTCCTCGCCCTTTCTCTATTTCTAGCTCCGTTCACGCCGTTGACGTATACCTTCATTACCATTCTGTCTTCACTCATTCTTTCCATGTGTCCAAACCATCTTAATGACCCTTTTTTTATTTTGTTCATAACACTTTCATTCGCACCACATTCACTTCTTATACTTGCATTTGTCACTCCATCATATACAGATTTGCCACACATTCGTCTAAGAGATCTCATTTCTACTGCATTTATTCTACTTTTATCCTTCTTTTGCCAGTTCCATGCTTCACTTCCATACATAAGGGTCGGCACAAGAACACCATTGTGTACTGCCATTTGAATGAAAGCCCTTTCATATTACCGTTATTCTTTTCTGTTATTCTTACCCTTTCATATTTTACCGTTATTCTTACCCTTTCATATTACCGTTATTCTTTGCTTGACTTTTGGCAACCCTGTTAATACAAAGGCAACATGTTTTATTCAGGGCATGCGCTAGACCGACGTTTTACAAATCCATTGTTAATTATGGACCTCCCTTTTGGACCTCTTCTTAAGGTATACCATAGGCTGTACGGGCTCTAAGATGAGAAATCTAAAGATACGCAACTAATTAATTTTCACTTAAATCACAGTACATTGTTAGATTTTTAACCCCCATGTGAATTGCTTCATTTGCAGTAAAAAGGCCTCAAATTGTGGCTAGCTACATTTGCAGCTTAAGACAAATAATAATAAAATAACCATAATATTAATATGCTAACTTTTAAAGCGCCGTTTTTGTGATGTTATCACCTCAAGCGCGCACTAAGACGTATTTTAAATCATTTTTTTTTAATGTAAACGCTGCATCTGATCGGTTAGAAAGTATTATTTAATAAAATATACAATTAAATATTCCATTGTTTAGGTCGAAACACTATGATACCTTAACATTTTAAAACTGTTAAATTAAATAACTTTGTTTTTGTATCACAACTGTATTTAATTTTACGCGACAGCTGTTTCATCAACCTGTGTTGACATTATCAGGTGTAACAATAATATATCAAATTTGTAATACGGTAATTAAGTAAATTGATGTGACTTCGTGGTGGAGTGGTAAATGCTATGACTACCACACCGAAGGTTTCGGGTTTAATACGGCGTTGGCAGTGTGATGTGTGATTGTCTGATATAGAATTCACGTGACAACATAAATGACAATATATTAGATACTTATAACATGTCATGAGAATCAATTTGATAGTTAAACCAATTATATTGATTTGTGATACTCGGAGATCGACGTCTTTCATATAAGTGAAAGTACTATTTTATGTGTGCACCATCTAAAAAGAACATTTTGTGCTAAATAATTTTTTTTTGTTATTTTATTTTATATTGTTGTATTTTATATTCTTTTTTTGAGGATGTTGGACGATCGAAGTGTGCGCGGGAGATGCCTATTGGTGGCGATGAGGTTCGCAACCCATCACACCGCGTCTCCCGCGGGGCGAAAAGAGAAGGATGGAGTGCCGTATCGGTTAAAATGTGGCAGTCCATTCTTTCTGCCTACCCTTTCGGGAGACGGCGTAATGGTAAGTTAGTTAGTTAGTTACTATTTAATGTTTTCTCAATATGGGCCTTTAAAATTATTGTTGTAATGTCTATTGATGAAATAAAATGATTTGATTTTTAACTAACTAACTAACCATCACGCCGTCTCCCCGAAAGGGTAGGCAGAATGAATGGACTGTCACACTTTTACTGATGCGGCACTCCATCCTTCACTTTTCGCTCCGCGGGAGACGCGGTGTGATGGGTTGCGAACCTCATCGCCACTGCATGATTTGATTTGAATTATAATAATCCATTATTGATAATAGTTAAGGGATATACTAGAAAGTATTGCTGGAATTAGTAAGGATCTTATATTTATGTAGACAATGCTTTCATAGGTAATGAATACTAAATGACGTTATATAAATTATAAAGGCACTTAAGTGTTCAAAATAAAGTGGTTCTTAGAAAATGTTCCAATAGATATTTACTAGCATCATAAATAATAGAGTCAAATAATATAGACCTAAAACTGAGAATACTCCTCATCAAGACCTATGTATGGAGTGTCTTGATGTACGGCTGCGAGACATGGTGCCTATCCGAAAGGGATAAGCGGAGACTAGAGGCTTTTGAGATGTGGTCCTATAGAAGACTCTTTGAAATTTCCTGGAGAGACCACATCACGAATGAGGAAATTCTTCAAGGAATCGAAGGAGGAAGGCACCTCCTCAGGACCTTGTCCGAAAGGCGTGCAAGATGGATCGGCCATGTAATACGTCAAGAAGGTCTCTTGCATACCATAATGGAGGGTATGATCGAGGGGACAAACTCTAGGGGACGCCCACGCCGAGAGTACCTGGAGGACCTGTTGGTGGACGTGCGCTGCTCATCATATACAGATCTCAAAAGAGCCGCACAAGACAGGGAAAAATGGAAGAGAATAATGGAGGAAATTGCTGCAAACCAATCCCAGGATTGAAACCAGAGAAGAAGAAATAAATAAAGGACATTTATTAAATTATTTATAGCAAGAAAAATATGGGCGAACTGCGTGGAATAGGTCTAGAAGAAAATGAAGAAATCTGGAGAATGGAGAGAGATAGCCAGGGACAGAAGTCAGTGAAGGAGGCCAAATCCTACACCGGGATGTTGCGTCGAGAAGTAGTAGTAGAAGGAAATAAATAAAATATAAGTGGATATAGTGAATCTCATCTCTCCATAGTCTTAAAATACATTAAGTAAACATTATTGTTCTTATATAATAAAGCTGAAAGGGTTGGATGTAGGTGCCAAAATGAGCGGAGTGTTAGTAAGCTGTCTCTTGTATGCGGATGACGCTGTCCTACTTGCTGACAACGAGCATGAACTACAAGTCCTGGTGAATTGTATGTATGAGGTATGCATGCGAAATGATCTGATGATGAATGTTAATAAGTCCAAGGTAATGATTTTTGAAAAGGAAGAAACCATGACAGTCTGCAACATTAGCGTTAATGGTGAAAATTTGGAGCAAGTAGTTGAGTTTGTGTATTTAGGTAGTATGTTTGTAAGAGATGGGAGAGTGGAGAGGGATATTGAAAGAAGGGTTGGGGCAGGCAACAAAGTGAATGGTGCACTTAAAGTTGTCATCGCAAACAAAAACCTATCCAAAAAGCTAGAATGGCAGTGCACAATGGTGTTCTTCTACCGACCCTTATGTATGGAAGCGAAGCATGGAACTGGCAAAAGAAGGATGAAAGTAGAATAAATGCAGTAGAATGAGATCTCTTAGACGAATGTGTGGATACTCTGTGTATGATAGAGTGTCGAATGAAAATATAAGAAGTGAATGCGGTGCGAATGATGGTGTCATGAACAAAATAATGAAAGGATCATTAGATGGTTTGGACATATGGAAAGAATGAATGAAGAAAGAATGGTAAAAAAATTATATGTTAATGATGTAAATGGTACCAGAAATAGAGGAAGACCAAGAAAAACGTGGCACGATCAAATAAATCAAATATTGAATGTCGGCCATGTGAGGAGTCGGAGAAATCGACGCGCGTGCATGACACGATGTATGAATGTTGAGGAAGCGAGAGAAATATGTCAGGAAAGAAAGGTGTGGCAGTCCATTCTCTCTGCCTACCCTTTCGGGGAGACGGCGTGATGGTTAGTTAGTTAGTTATAATAAAGATTTTCGATCTTCTTTTTATTCTCCCCATAATTATACCCTAAATGTTCCGGCTAAGCTTTTCCATGGTTTGCTTAGCTGTAAGGCGAATGTCGTAACATATATAGATAGCCCATTGACCCCAGAGATTGACTGAGTCAGCTTTGTAGGCTTAATGCAAAATACGTATAATAAAAACGAATGAAAATATATGTTTTATATAAGTTTTATTATATTTTATGTGAATGTCATGTTTAATCTTTCTAAGGCATTATCAAATGTCATTATTAAAATGACATTTGATAATACCTTAAGACAGGTGTAACGTGTCATTGACATAAAAAATAATAAACTTCCAGAAAATAGACGCTTTCATTCCTATTCATATTATAATTTAATATGGAGTTTTACGTTTTTATAGTTTCTTGGACAATGATATAAAACTCCATGTTAAATAATTAATCCGAATGTCAACATCTGTTTTTTTTAGTTTACAAATATATAATTGTTAACACGATTGTTCAATGTTCTTTTTTGGATTTAAATTATATACATAGTACTGACAAATTTGTTTCGCCTTGAGAGGGCGCTCTTAAAACTCTTTGATAAATGATATAAATAGAGTTTGGAGAATGCCCTCACAAGGTGAAACAAATTTGTCACTATTATTTATATTTTTAATTATATAAAATAAATCAAAGTTTAAACATTAAACAATCTTGTTTGTAACTATAAATTAATAATGGAGTTTTACAAAACTAATATCTCAACCATTAATAGATTCATTACAGTTTATGGGAATGGCATGTTTCGCCTTTCTAAGGCATTATCAAATATCAATTATGTTTATTACAGAATTATACAAAATTCAACGTAACACGATCAAATAAATCAAATATTGAATGTCGGCCATGTGAGGACTCATAGAAATCGACGCGCGTGCATGACACGATGTATGAATGTTGAGGAAGAGAGAGGAATGTGCCAGAAAAGACAAGTGTGGTAGTCCATTATTTCTGGATGGTTAGTAAGTTAGTTAGTTACAAAATTCACTTGATTAATAATGACTTTATTTATTCTAGAGCAATTTTAGTTGATATTTTTTTTGAGGTTACTATGGTACATATATATCAAATAATAGACGAAAAAAATACGCAATAAATGCATGGTTTCAGAATGCATTTGAAATGAAACACTTTTTTAAAAGAAGGAAACCGGTCATCTCCAATATTAAATGGAAGTCCATTCACCATTAACAAAGCATTTAGATATTTTATTTTATTTTAAACATATTAAAAAAAGTCTAATACCAACATCAATTTTAAACAATGCTACAAAGGTTAGTTTATGACAAATTTATTGAAATATCATCAAAATAGGCATTAACACGTGAAACTATGTATGGTGGTAGCGAACGCCCTAAATTCCCTTCGTATATTCACAACCCTTTATTAAAACGACATGCTAGTTGGGTAGTTAGTTATACAAGTCTGGGCCTAGACGGGCCAAACCAAAGATTCACAGAACTTTGATATCATCCCTAGTAAAGTCAAATCAAATTCTACAACATCAAACGCCCAAAGTTTGATACGCTACATTCGTGGAATTGCGGTCATTAAGTCGAATGTGGTACCTTCACATGAAAGGAGAACTCTAATGAATTGCCCCCTGTTCGATTCCCGGTTAACCTACGTGCTCAGGAAATGGTACCCGGGTACCGACGTAAGATTTACTCTTGACATAACTAACTCACTATTATAAATACCAAACCTTCTCGACATAACTAACTAACTTACTGACAAAACATTCTGATATAAATAATAACCAACTGACAAACCATTTTGACAAAACTAATTTACTAACCATATCTAAACAATTAATACGAATGAAAACGTCAGTTTTCTAGAAGTTTTACTACATTTTATGGGAATGACATGTTTCGCCCATCTAGGGCATTTGATAGACTTAAAAGGGCAAAACTTGTCATAAAATATAATAACACTTCTAGAAAACTGGCGTTTTCATTCGTATTATTTATTTAATATGGAGTTTTACATAATTGTTCAAGAAACAATAAATAAATATCTAAACATTTCAGAAAGTGGTCAGATATTTAAAAACACTAGTAAACTAACTAACTAACCATCACGCCGTCTCCCGTCTTTCGAAGGGATAGGCAGAAATAATGGACCGCCACACCGTTCTTTCCTGACAATATTCTCGTCCCCTTAACATTCATATATCGTGTCGATTTCTTCGACACCTCACGTGGCAGATATTAAATATTTAATTGATTTGATCATGCTACGTTCTACTCGGTCTTCCTCTATTTCTAATTACATTTACATCATTAACATAATTTTTTTTTACCATTTTTTATTCATTCATTCTGTCCTCTTTTTCTTGTTCCGTATACATCGTTTAAATATATTATATTAACTCTACCATTATTTCTTCATTCATTCATTCCATGTGTTCGAAACATCTTAACGACTCTTGCATTATTTTGTTCATAACTCTTTCATTAAAACTACATTGACTTCATGTATTTGCATTTAAAACTTTATCTTGCATTTAAAGACGTGAATGGAGTAAAAAGTAGGATAGGTATGGATAAAATGGCATGAGGAATTAAATCAAATTTTATAAGTTTGCCATGTTAGAAGTCCGAAGGTTGACGTAGAAAAAACAAAAGAGGTTTATCAGGTGTGTTTTGGTGCAATTATCTGTCTACCCTCCCGGATCAGCATATAAGTTCTTGAATGTTAATTTTAAGCGTCTAGAAGAAGTTTTTGAGTGTAAGGTTTTGTAATTGTTTTATTTATAACACTAATAAAATACAAATGTAATCATGTAAATTCTATGGATTTGAAAGCTGTTTTGCCAACCAATGTTCTTTGTAACACCTGATGATACTATCATTGATTATTTTTACCATTATCGTGAAAATTTCATAGAATTAAATTAATAAATTGTAATATTAAACGAAGCAGAAGGATAAATGAAATATTATATTGCCGCCAAAGCAATGGATACAATTATGTTTTTTACTGTTAATATTAAAAACACTGTTATAATATTATAATTTATTTTTATTCACTGAAAGTGTCGCAACAGCTGTTTCGGCAACCGGTGTTGGCATCATCAGGTTTTGAAATAAACTCTATCTAAAACTAGTTTATTGATGCCAACATCGGTTGGCGAAACAGCTGTCGCGACACTCTCAGTGAATAAAAAGAAATTGTGATATTATAACAGTGTTTTAAATTTGAATAGTAATAATGTTGAAGTATCATAGTATTTCGGCCAAAACAATCGACTATTATATTTTTTACTGTTATTTTGACGTTAGTACCCGGGTACTCTGCTCATAATTTTAGATATGATTTTAGTCTGTAGACACAAGGGTTAATAATTATTTTTGGCGAATCCAGAACTGGCCAATTAATATTGACACTTTACTTGTAAATTAGTTACAAAGAAACAACTTCAGGCCTACTTAAGGGCGGTTGGGGGAGTTAGCCCATGGAATATTTACACCCATCAAATATTCCCTTTCGCTCTACAGAATGGTCTCAATGTAAACTATATAATTATATTTCTGATTAACATTCTCAATGGACTTATGTATTACTATGCTATGAATATTTATACAGCATAATATTACATTTTCATTGATAGTTTTAATAATTAAAATGTTAGGTTTTTTAATCAAGAAATCAAATACGAAATTATAAAACGAAAAACTTTTTTTTATTGTGAAAAGATATTTAATAAATTAAACAGGTAAAAATACTTTGTTGTTTTTCAAGTCAAAAGTTTTTACAGTGAAATTCATAGTGATAACGCCTTAACTTTCAATTAAACGACAGTCTTCGTGGCAGAATGGCAACTAGAGCAGTTTTAGCCTGGTAGAATTCACGTGACCATTAAAATGGCAATAAGCTCGCTACATATCACATGTCTTGAGAATCAGCAGCTGAAAATGGTATACGAGTACATTAATTGGATTTTAAGAATCTGCTGTATACAAAAATGTGGAAAGAAACGGGAAACTACCACGTTAACTCTAAGAGTTAACGCTAATAGCATCAAAAGAACCAGTAAAAATATTAGACTTTGCTGCAAACCAATCCCTATGATTAATACTAAAACAACGATTATTTTGCTGGAGTTTAATTGTATTTCATGAGAATAACATACCTTAAAAGGTGAAACAAAATATTTAGCAGAAATAATGGATATATTACACCAGGCAAAAGATAGTGTGAGAATCACACTGTCTTTGATCTTAGTCAGTCGGAAATCGAACCTGGCATATAGTTAATCATAGCTGTTGGCACTCTGCTACAAAAACACGCGATCCACTATACTAATACGAATGAAAACGTTTGTTTACTAAAAGTTTGATAATAGTTTATGAAAATTACATGTAACGCATAAGGTATTATCAAATGCCGGGCATTATCAACATTTCCTAAAAAACAAACGTTTCCATTCGTATTAATTATTCATTTACTTAGGAAGAATTACTTCTTTAAAGTTTGTACTCTGTTCATTCATCTCATCACTGCTAAAATATATTCTCTAGTTGCTCTTCAAATTCTTGTTTGAATTATTCTATCAACTAATTGTGTAACATATGAAACTCACTCTCAAAGTAAATATTCTGCTTTTCCCATTATTCTCCTATGCAGTGTATTACGAAATTTCCAAGACAAGTGCACATCTTATGATATAAGATATTGTAACTCTACCATCGGTAAGATAAGGCTACTTACTTAGTCGGCTAGAATAGCGCAGTTGTAAATTTGCATTATTTCAATCAAGAGGTTTCTAGATCATGCCTCGACTTTAATTCCTTTTTGTATCTTTTGGAAAAACAACTAATTTATTGTTTCCACATAAATATATTAGATAAAAAAATATAGATTCAGACTTTCGTTTTAAGGTGGTCTTTTTGGAGGAGTGGCAATAGATGACTGCTACATTGAAAATCCTGGGTACGATTCCCGGTTATGACAGTGTGGACAGCAGTACATAAAGGCACGCAAGACTTTGAAGCATAGCGCAGAGACGACGTTGCAGAAAAGAGGAGGAGAAAGGAGAGACCACTGGAAGATGGTGATGGCTCCATTAGAAGCGCCTTCCCCTGCCCCAGATGCCCCAAAATTTGTGGGTCCAGGATCGGGCTCTTCAGTCACATGCGGACCCACAATCGTGAAGGACAGTCTTCCTCAGATATGAGAGACAGCCGATGATGATGACAGTATGGAAAATATCACGCCCTGTTTGGTTTACTAGATTTCAAGTGATTATAAAAATTGTATCCCCTGGAAATTTTCGTAATTTTCTTCAAAGTCCAAAATACGAAGACGTTTTCGAATCATTCTACTGCCCATCAAAACTAGTTAATTAGTCGCTACTTAATCCCCGCCCTAGGGCTGGGGTGGGTCGTAGGGGTGGTCGTAGCTGGGCCAGCTGGGCGTGATATTTCAAAACCACTTCGCCCTTTCCGGAAAGTTTCACTACACGGAAAAACTCCGAACTAATCACCGGGGTACACTGTCTTAGGATTGAGTTGTTCTGAGTTGCTTATTGCTCAAACTTCCTGTGGGTAGGTAGCTATCATGTGAGGATACGTTTGCTTGTTACTGTGTGTATAATGTATATGTGTATCTCTCCTTGAGTGATCTGTTTAGAACTTTTATAATTTAGCAATATGATAACTTGTCTATGGTGTATTACTATTTCCTTTCAACGTTCAAAATATAAAATATGTTTTTTGATATTCTCTTGATGAATATGAGTATTTAAAAATATACTAATATCAATTTATTATTAAACAAAACCTAACCAACAATCAGGGGGTCTTCTCGGAGGGGTAGGCAGAAAGAACGAATCAACACACGGCATCGTTTGAGCAATAATATAAACTTATGAAGATATTCATTATTTCTTGAATAATAACCATAAAAATATGTAAACTCTATATTTAACAATTAATACGAATAAAAATATTCTGTTTTCTAGACGTTTTATTATATATTATGAAAAATAAATTTTTCGCCTTGCTTGCGTAGGCATTATAAAATGTTTATTAACTTTATCATTCATTTGTTGAATAATGATGTAAAACTCGTTCGTAATAATGATGTAAAACTTGTAAAGTTCGTGTATTTAGGTAGTTTGTTTACAAGAGATGGACGAGTGGAGAGGGATATTGAAAGAAGGGTTGGGGCAGGCAACAAAGTGAATGGTGCACTTAAAGTTGTCATCGCAAACAAAAACCTATCCAAAAAAGCTAGAATGGCAGTGCACAATGGTGTTCTTCTACCGACCCTTATGTATGGAAGCAAAGCATGGAACTGGCAAAAAAGGATGAAAGTAGAATAAATGCAGTAGAAATGAGATCTCTTAGACGAATGTGTGGAAACTCTGTGTATGATAGAGTGTCGAATGAAAATATAAGATGTGAATGCGGTGCGAATGATGGTGTCATGAACAAAATAATGAAAGGATCATTAAGATGGTTTGGATATATGGAAAGAATGAATGAAGAAAGAATGTTAAAAAATTATATGTTAATGATGTAAATGGAACTAGAAATAGAGGAAGGCCGAGGAAAACGTGGCACGATCAAATAAATCAAATATTGAATGTCGGCCATTTGAGGAGTCAGAGAAATCGACGCGCGTGTATGACACGATGTATGAATGTTGAGGAAGCGAGAGAAATATGTCAGGAAAGAAAAGTGTGGCAGTCCATTCTTCCTGTCTATCCGTTTGGGGAGACGGCTTGATGGTTAGTGAGTTAGTAAGTATGATGTAAAACTCCATATTAAACAATGTATACGAATGAAAACGTTTGTTTTCTAGAAGTTTTATTATAGTTTATAGAAATTTAAAGCAACGACTTTTCTAAGATAGGTATTATCAAATGTCATTTCTTTAAAAATCATTTGATAATATCTAAGGAATGATATAAACATATCATTCCCTTGAATAATAATAAAACTTCTAAAAAACAAATGTTTTTATTCGAATTAATTATTTAATAAATTGAGAAGAGTCACTTTACCAAAGTTTAAACTTTCTGGGCCCATCTCATCACTACTATATTATATTACCTAGCCTCTCTTCAAATTCTTGTCTGGATTTTCCTACCAGCTACTCGTATATGAAACTCACTTTCATCCCGAATATTCCGCTTTTACCATTATTCTCCTTTGCGGTGCATTAAATTTATATCATATTACGAAATTTCAAAGACAAATGCACATCCTATAATGTAAGATATTGGAACTCTGCCTTCGGAATGATGAGGCTACTTACTTTGTCGACTAGAATGGCGAAATTGCATCATTTTCATCAAGATGTTTCGATATCATGTCTCGATTATAAAAACCGTTTATCACATTTAATAAAATAACTCCATTATTTTTTCCACAAAAGGATTCAAGATAAACCCAACCAATGACAGGTCATAAGTCCTGTAAACACCTCGATCAACCATATTCAGTTTCCAATTTGCATCTTCGTCTCTATTGAGATACAATTAAATCATGATTCAAGATACATTTACAATATATACGTTTATACTTTCGTGTTAAGGTAGCTTTCGTGGCAGAATAACAACAGCTATGACTGCCAAACCGAAGGTCCCGGGTTCGATTCCCGGTGATGACAGTGTGAAAAAATCATGTTGTATTCGGTTTGGTAGAATTCACGTGACAATTAAAATGGCGGTAGGTTAGCCACATGTCATAAGAATTACTAGCTAAAATGCTGTATACAATTATTGGGTTCAAATAAACTGCTGTTTATAAATACGGAAAGCAACGGGAAACTACCACATTAAAGGTCCAAGTGGCATCCCAAAAACCAGCAAAAAAATTTAAGCTTTGCTGCAAACCAATACATTGGTTGAATCTATTTGATGTTGAATCTATTTCTATAAAATGTATTGATTTCATACATTTTAAAGAAAACCGACGTTCATTTGAATTAATTTTATATTTTGGAGTTTTGTATCATTCTTCAATATAAATAAAATAAAATATTATAATTTCCATTAACCTAATTTAACTAACTTACTAACCATTACACTGTCTCCCGAAGGGGCAGGCATAAAGAATGAATTCCCACACATATCTTTCTTGATAAACTTTTTTTTATTTTAACGTCCGTTTCTTCGAACGGGTAGGCAGAGAGAATGGACTGCCACACTACTTTACCGTGACACACCTCACTAGATTCCTTAACATTCATGCAGCGAGACATATACGCACGTCGGTTCTTTCGACTTCTTACATGGTCGACCTTTAAAAAATGATTGACTTGTTAATGCCATGTTTTCCACGGTCTTCTACGTTGGCGTACACTTTCTAAACCATTAATTCTTCATGCATACGTTCCATCTGACTAAACCAACGTAGTGCCTTTCATAATTTTGTTCATTATACTATTTTCTCTCTACATTCCTATGTATGACAATAAATAGAAATTAAAATCGATAGAGGTGTTTCTCAAATATGTTATCATATTACGAATTCCTATCAAAGCTTCTTATAGTGTGTTTAAAATTAACTAACTAACTAACTATCACGCCATTTCCCCGAAAGAGTAGGTAGAAAAAATGGACTGGCACACTTTTCTTTCCTGACATATTTCTCTCGTTTTCTCCACATTCATACACCGTGTCATGCACGCGCGTCGATTTCTCTGACTCCTCACGCGGCCAACATTCGATATTTGATTTATTTGATCGTGCCGCGTTTTCCTCAGTCTTCCTCTGTTTCTAGTTCCATTTACATCTTTAACATATACATTTTTAACCATTCTTACTTCATTCATTCTTTCCATATGTCCAAATAATATTAATGATCCTTTCATTATTTGTTCATAACACCATCATTCGCACCGCATTCACATCCTATATTTTCATTCGACACTCTGTCCTGTACAGAGTTTTCTACATTCGTCTAAGAGATCTCACTTCTTCTGCATTTATTCTACTTTCATCCTTTTTTTGCCAGTTTCATGGTTGTGTTGTACTATTGGACTTGTTTAATACTGTGTTTAATTGTTGGGAAAATTGATTGCAATTGATCTTTCCACTAAAATTGCAGAAGAGTACGAATTCGCATACAAATTGACAAGGTTTGAAAACCCGTTTTCTGAATTGCTCATTACACATGAGAAAATAATATCCCGTATTAAGGTCTCTTTATACGGAATCTCTCCTCAGATTTCACGGCCGTTCACAGCGGAGTTCTGGTCCCAAGCCTAATGTTTGGAAGCGAAGCATGAAACTGGCAGAAGAAGGATGAGAGCAGAATAAATGCGGTAGAGATGAGGTCCTTAAGACGTATGTGTGGTAGAACGACATACGACAGAATCTCAAATACTGATATAAGAAAGGAATGTAGAGCGGAAGAAGGTATTATGAACAAAATTATGAAAGGATGGCTGTTTTGGTTCGGAAATATGTAGCGCATGGATGGAGAAAGAATGGTTAAGAATGTATACGTTAATGATGTAAATGGATTACGGAGTCGAGGCAGTCCGAGTAAAACATGGCATGACCAAATTAATAAAATTTTAAAGGTTGGTCATGTTAGAAGTAGGAATAATCGACGTGCGTGTATGAGTCGCTGTATGAATGTGGAGGAAGCTAGAGAGGTGTGCCAGGATAGAGTAGTGTGGCGGTCCATTCTCTCTGTTTAGTCTCTGCCTAGTCAAATTTTCGTTATTTTTCGAAAAATCACGAAAATGTGACATTTGATATATTATTGTAACACCTGATGATGTCAACATAGATTGATGAAACAGCTGTCGCGTAAAATAAAATACAATAGGGATTCAAAAAACCAAGTTCTTTAATTTTAAACAGTTTAATATATCGTTTTCTGCACATACTTCTTAGTAATCTCATTTTTATTGCATTTATCCTATAACGCGATGTATGAATGTTGAGGAAGCGAGATAAGTGCTAGGAAAGAACAGTGTGTCGGTTGCGTATATTTTGACATTAATGTCAGTTTTCATTTATTTATTTTTCCAGATGATCTCTTTGAGACAGCTTGGTACCGCCTGATACATACTAATCATTTGACGAAAAAGCTTGTACAAACACTTTTTTTTCAAAGGAAACTAGAAAATTTGATAACGTGAATTCATAGACTTGTAAAATGCCTCATAGAATGTTTTGTTAGGCTTGATAGCGTTTCCGGTTTTAAGTGTAACCCGATTCTAGCGGAAATGGAACTCTTTCAGGCGAATACCTGAAAACCTGGGCTTTT
Source organism: Lepidostoma basale (assembly GCA_022606425.2). NCBI lineage: Eukaryota > Metazoa > Arthropoda > Insecta > Trichoptera > Lepidostomatidae > Lepidostoma > Lepidostoma basale. The sequence continues at coordinate 46,305 of JAHDVF020000518.1, read as the reverse complement.
CAGTAAACTTTGTTAATGTATGCGGTGGCACGGCTGCGCTGATTCAATTATGAGGGCGGTTTGTTACAATACGCCCTGGATAAATATTTACATGTTTTTACAAACACGGGCCACCCAATAACTACTGACGGATGTGTTTCTGAAGATATAGTATCGTATATTCGAAGGTGAATTGCTGATTGCTTATAAAATGAACGGTTTATTAGATACATTTATTTCGATATTACCAATAAATATTTATCGGGTAAGAAAAGTCAACATATATTAAAGCTTTATGTTTCTGAATATATAAATATTTAAAAACAAAGCTAAATAAATACAAACGAAAACGTCTATTTGCTAGAAGTTTTATTATATTTTATGAAATAACGTGTATTCTGTACATAGTTAAGGCATTCTCAAATGTTCCGAGAATCAAGCGCATTGTTGTTAATATATACGAGTTAAAATGAGAAGATTATGGAAAACTAACTAAGTAACTAACCATCATGCCATTTCTCCGGAGGGGTAATCAGAGAGGAAGGACCGCCATATCGTTCTGTTCTGACATACCTCTCTAGTTTCCTCCACATTCATACATCGTAACATGCACGATAGTCGATTTTTTTTACTTAGAATGTAGCCGCCTTTCAGTATTTGATTAATTTGGTCATGCCATGCTTTCCTTGGTCTTCCACGGTTTCTCTTTCTACTCACACTGCTTATATACAACATTTTAACTATTCTTCTCTCGTTGATTCGTTCCATATTATATATAATTAATTAATTAAATTAAGGTAATTACTGTGGCTTACAATGTTTACAACAGATTAGCTTAAAAAAATCCTTGCTCACAACATTTTTACGTATAGCTAAAAAAAAAAGCCATGCTCTGATAAAATTTATTTAGATTTTTTTTAATGAATATTTTTTCAATGACATAATTATGTCTATAAAGCTGTATTCAAGCAGTGTAAATGGAAAAGGAAGCCGAGGAAGACCGAGAAACACATTTTGTAATTAAATTGAAAAATATGCGTCTGCATTCTAATTCCTCTCCATTCACATATCGTAACACGCATGAAGAGGAACTCAAATGTAGCCGCTATTCAGTTATTTTTTAATTTGGTCATGCCGTATTTTCCTCGACCGTTTTCGACTTTCTTTACATTCACATTGCTTGTATACATTTTTTTCATGGTTCGTCTCTGACGACCTTCGTGGCTAAGTGGTAAGTGCATTGACTGCCACCCCGAAGGTTCCGGGTTCGATTCCCGGCCTGGGCAGTGTGATTGTCATACTGTCTTTGGTCTGGTGTAGATATAAAATGGCGATAGATAAGCTACCTATCATAAGTCACGAGAATCACTATGATAGCTATAATACCCTTTACATCGATTTGGCTCATGCTGTCATGATGTAAAGAGCGATTCAACAAAATAATAAATAATAATAATAATAATACATTCTTTCCAGATGTCCTAACCATTTAAGTGATCATTTTTTTTATTTTACTTAGGATGTAATCATCTCCTTTACATTTTTTCCTTATTTAGTTGTTGGGTTTTTAATTCTACATTGTTTTCACATTTTTCTCAGTGATCTTATTTCTACGGCATTTATCCTACATTGATTAATCATTTTGCCAGCTCCATGCTTTGCTCCCAAACATAAGGGTTGGCACTAGAAATCCATGATCTACTGCCATCGTAGCTTCAGTGGATATATTAGTGGGTGTTTTTATGAAATCGCACGCTTAATAGAACACTGGCTTAACTCAAAAAACTTTGCTCAATCCGACATGAGTCGGTGTTTTAACAAAAATAGGCGAAAACACGTACGAATGGATAGCGTTAACATTGTGAACGATTATCGTACGTACGAATGGATAGAGTTAACTTTATGAAAAATAGATGGATAGCGTTAACACAAGTCTCTGTCTAATGTTAACTCAATTATGACCTAAACCATAATCGGTCAGTTTACTTTCAAGCGTGCGAAATGTTGGCGAATATTTAAAAAAAATCATTGTTACTTTACTAATACAATGGCAGTGAATTGTGTTTTGCCTACAACTCGAGCCAAACGCGCTCTATTGCAATAAAATTTTCTCATGCATTGATTTAACATTCAATTCTCATTTAATTACACACTTGCTCCAAGATTTAGGAGTCTGCAAAATTAGAGCTAAGACGCATAGCATAAACATTTAAGTAGCTGCGATAAATTGGTTTAAGTATTGAATTAAAATCGTTAAATTTACGTATTTCCGAAGCGATTCGGTCTTTATTATTTCAAGTAGATATGTTCCTACATTATACGACGCCATTATCCCAATCGATTTATTACATTTTAAAAACACTTCAACTTACTAAACAATTAAATAAAAATAAATGTATTTAGTTATTTAAAATTTCATCTCGCACAGAAGATGGCAGCGAGCTGCCGAAACCGGCCGAAGACACAAACATCAGTAGATTTTAACTAAATATATATTTTAAAAAGATAAAAATATTGTTATTATAATTTTAAAATATTCATTATCATATGTTTATTAATTAAATAATAAATTTATTGAAAGTTCAGGCTTTAACACTGTGGAATTCCATGTTAAAACACTTTGGAAATTGAAAAATAACGTCGTTTATTATCCACTAAAATATGAAAACGAAACCGGTCGCCGTCAAAATAAAGACAAAAGTAGAAGTTGTTAAAAAACATATTTTTATTTAATTATTATTTTAAAATGAACTACCATCAAGAGATTTCAGTTAAATCATTTGATTGTCTTAAAAAAAGACTAATTATAAACGAATTTAAAAATCGATTCAACACAAAGAACAATACATTTAAATTTAAAAAAATCACCAGGAATAATTACTTATAATTATTTTTTTATATCAGTAAGAACTTATAAATAATTATAAACAATAATAATAAACAAATAACTCCATCCCAATCTTGCTCCACGGTGTCTCCCTTGTGATCACGACCAGCTTTTGCTACCTCCGTAGTATGATAGCAAGCTCGGCAGGTACGGAGGAAGTTATAGTCAGCAGACTTGACAAGGCAAGGGGAGCTTTCGCTATGCTTCGCCCTGTATGGCGTTCTAGTATCATTTCGAGAAAGCTCAAGCCCCAAATATTCAGCAGTAGCGTTAAAAGCGTACTGCTGCACGGATGTGAGACTTGGAAATCTACCGCGGACGTTATAGGTAAACTTCAGGTGTTTATAAATAGGTGCCTTCGCTCAATTTTCAAGATATATGAGCCCCAAACAGTGTCAAATGCCGTACTCTGGACCATGGCAGGGAATCCAAATAGAGAACAAGTCGCTAGACGCAAATGGCCGTGGATCGGTCATGCTCTGATCCGAAAACCAGCCTGCATCGCTCAGGGCGCATTAGACTGGTCCCTTATGGGGGGAAAGAGGAAGCGAGGCAGATCTAAAGCCACATAGAGAAGAGACCTGCAGGACGAGGTTAAGGCAGCAGGCCTCACTTGGAATGATGTTAGGCATCAGGCTGTGATAGAGTCGGGTGGAGAAGGTTACTTGAAGCCCTTTGCACCACGGAGGTGTGACAGGACAAAAATAATAATAAGAAGAAGATTAAACACAAAACAAAGAAAAAGAGAAAAACTGTATACTGACATGTATCACGGTTGACATCTTTAAAGTTAAATCTACACCCAAATATTTATTGGTCATGATCATGATCTTGGCACCGTTGCAATGATCAGTCCTTATTTTTTATTAGTAGCTTTGAGTTACTTACATCATATGGAACAGACCAATCTGCATTGTAGAATTCGTACTCGATCGGTTCACTGCAGGCAGGAAAGGAATCGAAGTACGGAAATAGCTGGATGTGAATCCTGGAATATGAATTATAACCATTAGTATTATTATTATTATTGTGTTGAATCGCTCTTTACATCATTATAGCGCTAGCTATATCGATGTAAAGGGTATAGCGATCATATTGATTCTGGTAACACGTGATAGTGATAGTAAGCTTATCTATCGCCATTTTATTATCACCGAAACAGTGTGACAATGTCGGGAATCGAACTGGGGACCTTCTTAACTTTCAGTTTAAAAATACGAGTAAAAAAGAAACAAAACACCATTGTTCATGAAACAATAATATGTTTATTATCACATAAAATAGTTTATATTAATGATAACCCCTGTTTTCCGATGACACATCTTTCTGATCTATGTCATTCCCAAAAGCTAAATTAAAACTCCTAGAAAACGTGTATTTTTTTAAGTATTTAACTAACCATCACGCCGTCTCCCCGAAGGCGTAGGCAAAAGTAATGGACACTTTTCTTTCCTGATATACTTATCGCTTCCTCAACATTCATACATTGTGTCATGAATGCACGTCGATTTCTCCGACTCCTCATGTGGCCGACATTCAATATTTGATTTATTTTATCGTGCCACGTTTTCCTCGGTCTTCTTCTATAACTTGTTCCATAAAACACAGTGAACATACTTTTTTTTTACCATTATTTCTTCTTTAATTTATTCCAAGTGTTTAAACGATCTAAATGATCATTTCATTATTTTCTTCAATTCACTTTCATTCGCACCGCGTTTACTGCTTATATTTTCATTCGACACTCATCAAACTAACTCTTCTCACAAATTCGTTTAAGATATCTCATTTCTACTGCATTTATTCTACTCGATTCCTTATTTTGCTAGTTTCATGCCTCGCTTCCATACGTAAGGTATAATAATTTAATCATAAAATACACATTAATTTAATTCACTCTAATTCTATGAAATAGTTACTAAAGCATCAAATATCTAACACCGTGCGCGGATGTATTTTGACATAGATTCGAAATTGTGAACTGAATTCGGTTTGAATGGTAAAGTTTCGCACTTCTATAATATAATAGATATTTCTATGTAAAGACAGATAGATTGTTTCATAACCCGGTTGCGGTTAAAACTTTTACTTGGAAATTTACAATTTCCAAACATATATTAAATTTAATTGTATCTCAATAGAGACGAAGATGCAAATTTGAAACTGAATATGGTTGATCAAGGTGTTAACAGGACTTATGACCTGTCATTGGTTGGGTTAAGCGCACGCTTTATGTAATTACAACATTCCCCATTCCACATTTGTTATGACCATGTCTGACAAATTTTGGAAGTTGAATATATGTTAAAGTGCTACACCAGATTTCACATGTCAGTTTCAATGTGCCATCTATGAAGATTTTGATTACATATGTTAATCTTTTTAAGATTACTCTATATATAATCCACATACTAACGCCATCTATGGAGATTTATGTTTAATAAGCATTAAGCAGAACATCTTTTTTAACACAATGTGAAAGGCTACCACGCCATTAGCGCATTGTTAGAAGCCGCCTGGAGATGTCAATCCCATCTATATGCCAAACATTAGACCAGATATGATTACAATGTTTTTTGTGAATGTATACTTATACTTGTATACGAATACTGGATTTCACCCATTGCGGGTTATCAATTCATGATTTCATTGTAGAAGTTCGTAGATGTTCAAGATGCATCTTCGTCTCTATTGAGATACAATTAAATCATGAATTGATAACCCGCAATGGGTAAAATCCAGTATTCGTATACAAGTATGAGTATACATTCACAAAAAATATATTAAATTTATTATTTGTTCGCCATAATTTGTGTTGTAGAAGTTATATATATTTTTTTTATATAGGTACTTTAATATACGAATACAACACTAACTTTTAAACAAATTAAAATTTAATACCAACATGTTTCGGACAACCCGGTCCTTCCTCAATGAAATTGTATAGATATTTAAAATTATTACAAAAAAAATTCTTTTTCTTTTTTTATATACTTTGTACATACAACAATTTTTACTGTTCGATTAAATGAGTGCCTCGAACGGGAGGGTTTCCATTAGGACCATACTATTTAACTGAAATAAATGTCCAAATTATGTATTTTAATTTGTTTCTTCGATAAACGGCTTGATTTTATTATCGATCCACTAAATATAACCTTTCTTTTTAGACATCTTGTATAAAATAAAGTGTCGGGGTTAAATGCATAACCCAGATAAACATATTTCATGATGAAATATATGACACGAATAACCGAAAAACGCCGACTCAGGACCTACTTATCAAATCTGATGATTCGAGGGCCCACATTTATTCAGTTTGGTCACTAGGTCACTAGAGCAGGGCATTTGTACAAAGGCAAGCAAAGCATATAAAAACGGTACTTCCGAACACCCAATACGTCAGTTAGTATCGCGACTTCTAACCGACACGAGTCTACGCCACCAAATCTACGTACGAGACACCTCCGACCTTCCTACCGAGCTACACAACTGTCTACCCTGCTACGCCGCGAAACCTTCGACGAATCTTCGCTCCAGCCGACCGACGCTATTGCCCAGCGAGCCATCATCCTCTACTGTTCACCCCCGGACTCCGCCCCGCTGCTATCGAAATCCAGCCACGCTCCATCACGAGTACATAATACTATTTACGTATGATTACTTGTGATCTGTTATAAACGCTGAAACTTCCACCGTCTTTCAACCCTCACCACAACCCCCCAAAAAAAGAAATCAGAAAATGATGCAAATAATCAAAAAAACACCCTCGTTTACAATTATATAATTTAAACATTATGTTTTAAGGACCAGTTTTGTAATATTAGGACAATGTGATTAGTTATAGTTATCACGCGAAATAAATTCAGTTAACGATCGTCGCCTTATAAGATGAAACTAATTCTGAAAACATAGTAAATCATGTGTTTAGTTTAAACGATTATTTTTTAGATTTTTTTCTATATAGGAATGCACACTAACCTTTAACTTTCTAATTTTTTCCAACATATTTATGTTAATTCGCTATAACTACAACTAAAATATTATCTTCTGATCCCTGTAATGGCCATCGATAAATGGAAAGTTTAAAGAGCTTCCGTGCAGCTGTTTGGGACTTAAATTAGTTGTACTCGTACTTGTTACAAATGAAATAAATTTGTATTATAAAAAAAATTAAAGAGAAAATTACTATTTACAAGCACTTTTGATTTATACAAATTAAGAATGAGAAAAGTTTATGAAAATTATTTAATATTTATTAAAAAGTCTCTTTTCTAAAGCTTTTATTTATTTATTATAATATGTGACATTTGATAATGCCATTGAATGCTAAAATAAGTCACTCCCATGAATTAAAATTAAAAAAATAGTCATTAATCACTATTCATTATGGAGTTATATATTATTGTATTTTTTTTATGTGAATGTATACTTATACTTGTATACGAATACTGGATTTCACCCACTGTGGGTTAGGCATAGATTTGTAACATATATACAACTTCCAAAAATTTGTCATACATGGTCATAAAGAAAAGTTGGAATGGGGAATATTGTAATTACATAAAGCGTGCGCTTAACCCAACCAATGACAGGTCAAGTGACAAGTCCTGTAAACACATTGATCAACCATATTCAGTTTCCAATTTGCACCTTCGTCTCTATTGAGATACAATTATACATTATTGTTCAATAAGTAAAATAAATGGCTTTTAGAAAAGTTATGAATAAAATGTTTAAACTTTGTCTGTAATAATATAATACAATAAATAAACGACATTAAATTATACAAACAAACTGTTAGAAGAACAAACATGTTTTCGTGTATTTTTATAAAGAAAAATACAGAAACGAGTAGATCTGGAGCGTTTTGTTTTCCGAACTTTTAAATCAAATTACTCAATATTTTCATCCGTTTTTGGAGAAGCTCCAAAAATCTTTTTCTCAAAGGGAGAGAGCTTTGCAAGTTCTGTCACGTCTAAGGTGGAATGGTTTATTTTTCAATTGAATCAGGTAAGATTTCTCAATAATAGAAATACATGTGCCCGTTGTGCCGTAAGTGTTAAATTATATAATAAATCAGGAGCTTACGTACCCGGTATAAATACAAACGAGATGCGAGGCTTGTTACCCGCAAAGAAAAAATATTCTTCATGTGGTTTATGTGAGTCTTTTTTTAGATTTGTAAATAAATGTTTGTTTACATTTTTTGTTGGTTTTGTTGCATGTATACCATTTTTTTATTTATTGAATTGTCATGTTCAAATCAGAAATGAAACAAATATTTTAATATACATTTATTTTGTTTTTACACCAAATGATTTTGGTCCACCTTTCCAAAAAAGCTATAATGGCAGTGCACAATGGTGTTCTTCTACCGACCTTTATGTATGGAAGCGAAGCATCGAACCGGCAAAATAAGGATGAAAGTAGAATAAATGCAGTAGAAATGAGATCTCTTAGACGAATGTGTAGATACTCTGTGTATGATAGAGTGTCGAATGAAAATATAAGAAGTGAATGCAGTGCAAATGATGGTGTCATGAACAAAATAATGAAAGGATCATTAAGATGGTTTGGACAAATGGAAAAAATTGAATGAAGAAACAATGGTAAAAAAATTATATGTTAATGATGTAAATGGAACCAGAAATAGAGGAAGACCGAGGAAAACGTGGCACGATCAAAAAAATCAAATATTGAATGTCGGCCATGTGAGGAGTGAAAGAATGCATGACACGATGTATGATTGTTGAGGAATCGAGAGAAACATGTCAGGAAAGAAAAGTGTGTCAGTCCATTCTTTCTGCCTACCGTTTCGGGGAGACGGCGTGATGGTTAGTTAGTTAGTTAGTTTATTTTGGTTGATCGAACCAACGATTGAGAAGGTACAGAATAAAGTTCCTACGTTTTTTGTACTTTAAAGAAAATGGTTATTACTCCTGGCTGTACCAAATTTATTTCTTGCTGGGTATGCTAGACTACCAGTCATTGGAAATCAGACGAACTATCCATTTGGGTGTTCATTTTTTCCAACTGATTCGTAGTCGAATACATAACTCTGATATTTTGAAGCCAAATTTCAACGCCAATATCTTTAGTAAATGAATGATCTTTATCTATGAGGTAGTTAGCAAATTCCGAAACAATATTTTTAGAGAGATATCTTATGTGCTCTTTTATTCTTAATTTAAAATAACGCCTTGTTTTACCAATATAAAATATATATATATATATATATATATATATATATATATATATATATATATATATATATATATATATATATATATATATATATATATATATATATATATATATATATATATATATATATATATATATATATATATATATATATATATATATATATATATATATATATATATATATATATATATATATATATATATATATATATATATATATATATATATATATATATATATATATATATATATATATATATATATATATATAAAATTATAATAATAGAAATATAACTTTGAGCTATCTCGAAATTTTAGAAATTAAAAAAAGCTATTAAAAATAAATAAAATATTAAATAATAAATAATTTTATTAATTTAACGTCAAGTTCAATCTTTAATTTATTTCCTTTGTTGTAAGTAAATTATAATAAGAACTTAAAATTATTATTTTAAATTTTAAATTGAATCATAATATTTGTTATAACAAAAGCATTAACGTTCTAAAATAAATATTTATAACATCTGTCAGATCATGTAAACACAATAATTTTATAATATTTTTATAAATATGAATCTTTACTGAAGAAGAACTGTTTGTCCGAAACATGTATATACAATTTTATTTTTTAATATCAGTGTTGTATATACAAAGTGTATAAAAAAGAAAAATAGAAATATTATATATTGTGTTTAAACTTGTTTTTTTTTATTCTATAGTCATAAACGATTTGGTAGTATTTTGTAATGTTTATGATTTAAAAAATATTAATTAAAAAAATTGAAAAATGAAATATGGAGTTTTACATAATTCTTCGAGAAACAATAAGTATCTATTTTAGGAGATAGTATATAAACACAATGTAGTGAAGCTAAAATTTTCATCTACGGTTCATTACCGCAATTGAAACTACGACAATTGAAACACTAATGTTGCACGTAGTATTACACAAATGCTCTCAATTCCATTGCTGCGCATACGTGATAAGTCGGCAGGGTTTTGTCTTCCGCGTGTTGTGCCATAGCATCGTAGCTATCTACGCCGTAGTATCGCTACCGGGCTGTGCCGCTAGGCTTGGAAGCGCCGACTGTGATAATTGATTTTGCAGCGAAAATACCCCTGCGTCGACAATATTGGCTAATCTTGGATGAGGCGACGAATAGAATTTCGATGTTACATTCGTCAAATTACTGTATGGTTGCATGGGGCATGAATATAGTAATACAGTAATTAAATAACATAATAACTCGTATTAAGTACCCAATTTGTGGTGTGATATTTTTGTTTTAACACCACTTTGTTTTATTTAGAACCAACCGATCACCCCTTTTTATGTTATTTCATTATTATGCTATGTTAAAACATAAAGACGAATTTTTATGAATTAAAATACTGTTTTTTTCTACTTTTAAGTTTATTTTTTCTCAACATGTTACGAAGACTTATAATACTTCATCAGTTTATATCACTCTCCCAATGATGAAGGTGTAAGCCTTCGAAACATGTTGAGAAAAATAAACTCAAAAATGGAAAAAAGTGTTTTAAATCATATTAATTCGTCATTATGGAATTCTACAGTGTTAACGCTTTAAGTTTATCTAAAATTAAAAGACAAACACAACATAAGAATAAAATCATACATTAGATGCATTTAAAAAAAAATTCGGTGTTCGCTAATTATTTAATTAATTGAAAATAATCATACATTTAACAAAGAAAACGGTATCGAAATACTGCATAATTATAATACATATAATCCTTTCATTTAATAATTTAAAAATTAAAAAGCCATCATATATATTAAAACTATCATTAAATAACTATCTAAATTTAAAATCAATACGCATTTCCGTTTTTTCTCCCCTTTTCTCAATCATAATTGTACCTCCTCCACCTTTATACATAACTCCACCCTTTTTAATAAATGAGCGATCACTCTGTTTTATTTAATTGCTAAAAAAATTAGATTGAAAAAGATTATGTGATAACCGAAACATGTCCGAAAAAAGTATAATAAAGTGTAAAAATACTGCGTGCAGTTATTCAGATACTAAATTGTTTCTCTTGGACCCAAGCTTCACTAAGACAATATAGTAAAAACAGTATAAATATAAGTTTGAAATGTCTAACCACAAAGTGTATTTATTCATAAAATAATTGATCATATTTTGGCTAATCTGATTAATTGGTCAAAAGTACTTTAAGGTCTTGTACTAAAAGTACCTTGAGATGAGTAATTCATAAAAATGGCGCTTTATAAATTTTCCAATTTATTATTATTATTTATTATTATTATAATTGAGGTCCTAGGACAAACTTTGGAAAACTACAGAAGAATTCATTTATTTAAAAAGGTTATCTTGTTCTTCTTCCTAGCCTTCCCTCCACTGCTGGGTGTAGGCCTCTTCCATCTGTCCATTTTTTTCTATCCTGTACCGTTTCAATCCATTTTTTTCCCGGCAATCACAACAATATCGTCGGCATATCTTTTTTGTGGCCGACCGACCCCCCTTTTTTTCCCATGGCCTCCACTTTAAGACTTTGGGAGTCCATCTTGAACTTGGCTATCTGGCTACGTGTCCTGCCCATTGCCATTTCAATGTTGCGATCCGATCCATGATATTGGCGACTTTTGTTCGGCGTCTGATTTCTGTATTTGTAATTTTATCACTCAGACTTATGCCCAACGTTTGCCGCTTCATGGATCGTTGCGCGCATTCCAATTTGTGGACAGTATTTATGGTCAGGAACATTGTTTCCAAACCATATGTCATCACAGGTAATATGCATGCTTCGTAGGTTTTCCTTTTTAAATTAATGGGGATATCCTTGGTTCTCATTATATGACTGAGCTTTCCGAAGGCTGCCCAACCAAGTGTAATTCTTATGGGTTTTTCTGCCATCTGGTTTTCTTTTCCCATTTTTAACTTATGTACGAGGTAGATGTATTCTTCAATAGTTTCAATTATTTTGTCATCAATTTTTATATTTCTGTTAGACGGACACGTGATTTTGGTTAAAAAAGGTTTTAGGTCACCAAAATTAATGTTTCAAGTAACAGTGTATCCGGTAATTTCTAGTCACAACCAAATTACAGCCTTTGACAGTAGCGGTCTCAGATTTGTCGCATTGTAATTTCACTTTGTATAGATTTGAAGTCTAATCAATAGAGAATCATTTAGTTCGATCCGCCGGGAATTAGGAATTAGATGCTGGGATAGGAGTCAAATTAGGACCATAATCTGATTGGGAAATGTTCAATCTGTGTGACATTTACATGAACTCTAGTTGTTACAATACATTAGCCGTATAATTGTTTATAATTTAATTATGGTAAGAGTACGTTCGTAAAGTAAAATTAATGCTTTTCGATGGAGTAAACGTGAAGCGGATTAGCGTCGAATATATTGGTTTCATATGAAGCTAATATTTGTCTTTGAATTAAATTACAAATATTATAAACCCTTAAATAAATAAAAGCCTATTTAAACGAAGCAAATATCCAACATAACTATTATTTTGGTGTGAAAACGTTTATTTCACTTTTTATTTTTTATATACTCGTACATTAATGTGGTCCTATAGAAGACTATTAGGAATTTCTTGGAGAGACCACATCACGAATGAGGAGGTTCTTCAAAGAATCGAAGGAAGAAAGCACCTGCTCAGGACCTTGTCTGAAAGGCGTGCAAAATGGATCGGCCATGTAATACGCCAAGAAGATCTCTTGCATGCCATAATGGAGGGTATGACCGAGGGGACAAACTCTAGGGGAACGCCCAAGGCGAGAGCACCTGGAGGACCTGTTGGTGGACGTGCGCTATTCATCATATGCAGATTTCAAAAGAGCCACACAAGACAGGGAAGAATGGAAGAGAATAAAAGAGAAATTGCTTCAAACCAATCCCAGGATTGAAACATTCTAACTAACTTTGTATATAAAAAACTTATATTAAAAAAACAAAATTACTTAGACATGTTTCAGACAACCAGTCCTTCTTCAGTGATACATATTACATATTATATATAAGAAATTCTGAAAACATTCATTTGAGTTATTAAAACATAAACGCTTTTGGCTCTTTTGACCGTACATGTCGATTCTCAGTGTATGGTCATGGATGACAAAAGAATGGTTAAGTAAGTATGCGTTAACGACGTGAAAAGATTTTTGATAAACTTAAGGCGTTTACACTGTGGAATTCCATAATGTCGAATTTATATGAATTAAAACACTGTTTTTTCCACTTATGAGTTTATTTTTATCGTTCTTCCGATGATGAAGGTGTAAGCCTTCGAAACATGTCGATAAAAATAAACTTGAAAGTGAAAAAAATTGTGTTTTAATTCATAAAAATTCGTTGATGTGAAAATAGTATCGAGTCGTGAGAAACCGATCAAAACTTGACATGATCAAATTAAACAAATTTTAAAGGTCGGCCATGTGAGAAGTTGAAAGAATCGATGTGCGTGTATGAGTGTGGAGGAAGTAAGATATTTGTTTCAGGATCGAGCAGTGTGGCAGTCCGTTTTCTGCCTACCCCTCCTAGAAAATGGCGTGATGGTTTGTTTAATTTTTGTTGATATGTAATGTTATTAATTTTTTTTAAATTGTTTCGGTGTGAAAACATTCATTTGAGTAAAAAAAACTCTAATTTCACAACACTGTTATGATCTTTTGACCGTACATGTCGATTCTCAGTGTATGGCCATGGATGAAGAAAGAATGGTTAAGTAAGTATACGTGAAGAAAGAATGGTTAAGTAAGTATATGTGAAGAAATAATGGTTAAGTAAGTATACTTATACGAGTCTGTCGATGCCAGCGAGTCTGGCGAAACCGGTCTCTGTCGAAATAAAGACAAAAGTGGAAGTAGTCAAAAACATCGTTTTATTTAATTATTATTTTATAATTGTCTTATGTATTTTCTTACTCTTCTTCTTCTTCTTCTACTTCTTTCTCAGCCTATTCTAGTTCACTCTTGGACAAAGGCCTCTTCCATTCGCTTCCATGTCACTCTGTCCTGTGCAGACCGCATCCAGGTTATTCCGACGTGTCTGTTCAGATCATCCTTCCACCGTAGTTGCGGTCGCCCTGCACTTCTCTTTGCCGTCCACGGTCTCTAAGTCATCAGTCTTCTTGTCCACTTTTCATCTGAGCTTCTGGCTACGCGACCTGCTATTTTAGAGTCGCCACCCGAAGGATGATGTCATTGACCTTGTTTTTTCTCGCACCTCATTGTTTCTGACTCTGTCTCGTAGGCTTATTCCTAACATGGCTTTTTCCATGGCATTTTCTTACTCTACTGTTCCTTTATAGTCTTTCATTTAATTTTTAAAAATTGTTATTAAATCTTTATTTTTTTAAACTGTCATCGTAAGCGTCTTGGATAATATCTAAAATGTATGTATATGATTTGTTTAATAAATTGAAATTAAAGTGTGTATAAGGAGTACGGTATATCATGTTTAATATTAACTAACTAACCAACTAACCAACTAACCATCACTTAATTTCCCCGGAGGGGTAAGCAGAGAGGATGGACCGCCATACCGTTCGGTCTTGACATACTTCACTTGCTTCTTCTACATTCATAGATCGTAATATGCACGTTCGTCGATTTTTCCGACTTCGAATGTTGCCGCCTTTCAGTATTTGATTAATTTGGTCATGCCTACCTTGGTCTTCCAGGACCTCTCTTTCCACTCACACTGTTTGTATACAACACTTAAAATATTCTTCTCTTGTTCTTTCGTTCCATATGTCCAAACCATCTGAAAGAACCTTTTTTCATTTTACTTATGACGCAATCATCAGCTTTACATTTCTTTCTTATTCCGTCGTTCTACGGCATTTATCCTATTTTCATCATTTTTTGGCAGCTTCAAACTCCACTTCCATACATAAGGGTTGGCACTAGAACTCCATTATGTACTGCTATCTTTGATTTAGTTGAAATATTTAAATTTGCAGTGAGAGCGTCAATAATTTTGTTCCCAGCACCGACCGTTCTTTCGATATCTTTTTCCATTTGTCCATCTCTTAAACATGCTTCCCGATAGATAAATTCGGTAACTTGCTTCAGCTTCTTATCGTTTGCGCTTATGTCACAAATTGTCATACATTCATATTTTTCAAATAGCATCACTTCAGACATGAGCACATTTGTTACAAGGTCACTATTTTTGCATGCTTTAATATTATGTTTCGAATTCATTCATGCAGCGCATCTCTTTATAGACGGGAGTGATATAATGAATGTATTTTTCTATATGTCGTAATAAAATGTCAATTCCTGTTTATAAACGAATAATTAAAATGAATAATAACGCCCCGAAAGGGAAGGTCTAGTATTCAGACTATATTGATCTGAGTTTTCTGAATGCAGAGTACAGATAAAGCGCTTAGGATCCAGTTTCCCAAACCATGGGAAATATAATATTGGAATAAAGAATTTATTAATGAAAGCGAAAATGGCCGTTTACAATGGAGTTCTGTTCCCAACCCTTATGTAAAGAAGCGAAGCATGGAACTGGGAGAAAAAGGATGAGAGCAGAATAACTGCGTTAGAGATGAGGTCCCTACGACGTATGTGTAGTAGAACGATGTACGAAAGATTTTCAAATGCTGATATAAAAAAGGGGTGTAGAGCGGAAGAAGGTATTATGACCAAATTATGAAAGGATCGCTGCGTTAGTTCGGACATATGGAGCGCATGGATGGTCAAGATGGTATAGGTTAACGATGTAATTGGAGTACGGAGTTGCGGTAGACCGAGGAAAACATGGCGTGATCAAATTAATCAAATTTTAAAGGTTGGTCATGTTAGAAGTCGGATGAATCGACATGCGTGTATGACACGTTGTTTGAATGTACAGGAATTAAGAGAGGTATGTCAGGATAGAGAAGTGTGGCGGCCCATTCTCTGTGCCTACCCCTGTGAAGAAACGGTGTGACGATTTGTTGTTGGGAAATATATAAAATAATAATGAAATAAAACGATATTTATGAACTACTTAGATTTATGTCTTTATTTCACGATTTATGGATGTTGAGAAAGAGAAAAAAGTATGTCAGTAAACAACACTGTGGGGATCCATTATTTCTGCTTACCCTTTCGGAAAGACGACGAAATGGTTAGTTAATTAATAAGTTAAACATAAAAACTAATAAATAATAAAATTTAAGATAATTCGCGTCGTTTCTATGAAATTACGTTGTTCATAGATAACTCGTTTTTTTGTGATTTTTCTTGTTTTTTTTTCAAGTTCACAATGTAACAAGTTATATTTCAAAACCAACTGATACCAATTTTTACTTCAGAGCTTTTATTCAATATATTTAAAGTTATGAAACACTGTTATTCGTTTTTGAAACTATTCGAAATTTGATTAATAAGGCGACGAAAGATAAATGTATGGAAAAGTAAAATAGTATGCAATAATGTTTTAAAGTTAACCCTTCATTGCACGGTGTAGCAAATTTGATACAAACTGAAAAATCTACTAATATTTGCAGAGAATGTTTTAATTTTATGCATATGCTTATTGTAAGCCACTCTCTACATTCTTGTCTTTTTATAAAGGATACAGAAGCCATCACTAGTGGCAGTTTATAATAAAAAAAAAATTTACTTTGTTAAAATGTTGGTTCTCCTCTCGATGATGAAGGTATAAGCCTTCGAAACATGTCGAGAAAAATGAACTGATAAGTAAAATAAAGTGTTTTTATTTATAAAAAAGTTTATTTTTGAATAATCTCGAAGTTTTAGAAATTTAAAATTCGACAATAAGAAAATATAAATAATCTAATAAGTTTTACTTCAAGTCCAATAATTGATTTTTTATTATTTTTTTGTATATAACAGGTTGTTTGAAACCAATAACTGTATACAATTTATTTTAGATATTATATTGATTCTCATGACATGTGATATCTATCTATCTATTGCCATTTTATTATCACGTGAATTTTACATCAGACCAAAGACAGTGTGACAATCACTCTGCCATGGCCGGCAATCGAACCCGGGACCTTCAGTATGGAAGTCAGAGCTTCTACCACTCTGCCAAGAAGGTCGTCCATTAGATTAATACCTTACCCCAATTATGGCTTACAATATAGTTTTAGATTTGTTTAAAATGTTCGTTACAACTAATGGATAAAACGTTATAAAAACAGTGTTTTAATTCATAAAAAAGTCATTATGTAACTCCACAGTATTAACGCCTAAGTTTATCTAAAATCAAAAATAAAATGTCGTTACATTTTTTTTTTAAATATTATTTTGCAATAGATAACTAAAATGTTTTATTTGTTAAACATTAAAACAAATCATGCAATGAAGGGTTGAAATAAAATTCTTTTGTCAGAAGTGGAACGCAATAAATAATATTTTAGAAGCGCTCGCTCACGGAGACATCCATAATGGAAAATTGGGGCATCATCTCTAGTAGAAATTCTCGCGTATAATCGCCACGCGCCGCCCCGAATACTGCTGGAAATAGCTCAGAGACGTATTATTAAACTTCTCTCACAATAGGGAAGGTTTTTCCTATTCGATTCAGTCCTCTTCTCGTATGACGCTCATCCCAGATACTCTTAATGTTTTCATTGCCGAATATGGTAATGCATGAACTGCAAAGTATACATTTTTAGAATCAAAAATGCAAATGCAAAAGCGATTAGATAGTATCTTCTTCTTTTGATGCCGTGTCAGGTCCCCTCAATATTTGCGATCCCTGCAACAAAAGCATCTCTTTCCTGTGCCACTTGAAAAATGTTCTGAATTCTTGTCATTCCGGTCCTTTTTTTTATGTTCCGCAGCCAGGACAACTGCCTTCAACCAACTATCTGACGCTTCTCTACATTTATCATTAATATCAGTCAAAGGAGGTGGTATATGGATAGCATATATGTCATAACAAAGTTATTTAATTAATGTAGTCGTGATGCCGGATCTGAGACTTGGAAATCTACCACGGACGTTATTGAAAAACTCCAAGTTTTTATAAATAGGAACCTTCGTTCAATATTCAAGATCTATTGGCCCCAAACAGTGTCAAATGCCGTTCTCTGGACCATGGCAGGCGAAAAGCCAATTACAGAATAAGTCGCTAGACGCAATAAATGGCAGTGGATAGGTCACACAGACGGAAGCCAGCTTGCATCGCTCGGGGTGCACTAGAATGGTCCTCTATGGGGGGAAAGAGAAAGCTAGGCAGACCTAGAGCCACCTGGAGAAGAGCCCTGCAGGACGAAGATAAAGCAGCAGGCCTCCCTTGGGATGATGTTAGGCTTCAGGCATGCGATAGAGTCGGGTGGAGAAGGTTCCTTGAGGCCCTATGCACCACGGAATGATGATTCCACGACCTTCGTGGCAGAGTGGCAACATATATAACTGCCCTATCGAAGGCCCCGGGTTCGGTAATTTGATTCCCGGCGATACACTGTGTGTTCAGATGTTCACAATGTTTAAAAGGTGCATTTATGTCATAAATAGTACACCGCCAATAATTTCAGACCTCTCACGATATTTCCTCATTGAATTGAATTAACAATAAAAAATGCAATGCAAATGAACAAATTATGTACAAAATATAAAAAAATTAACTAGATAAAAAAATAATGTTGGTATTTGAAATTTTATTGTAGAGGTTCTTTGTAAATAATGAAAACATAAAAAAAAAGTTTTTTTTTTTCAAATATGTATTAAGTTGAATTCTACTCATGATTATGGTTTCACAGCTCCCTGCCATATTTTGCATGGTGCCACCATATATACCCAATAGTTCACCACCAGAAGTTGGCAGCGAGCTACCGAAACCTTTTGAAGTCTTAAACAGAAGTAGAATTTAATATTTTATATATTTAAAAATGATGTATAATGCAATATTTATAAGAATGGTAAAAAAATGTGTTAACGATGTAAATGTAACTATAAAAAGAGATTGACCGAGGAAAACGTGTCAGGATCAAATAAATCAAATATTGAATGTCGGCTACGTGAGGAGTCAGAGAAATCGACGCGCGTGCATGAAACGGTGTATGAATGTTGAGGAAGCGAGAGAAATATGTCAGGAAAGAAAAGTGTGTCAGTCCATTCTCTCTACCTACCACTTCGGGGAGACAGCGTGATATTTAGATAGTTAGTTAAATAATGCATATAAATGAAAACGTCTGTTTTGAAGACGTTTAATTACATCTTATGGGGATGACATGTTTTGCCTTCCATTGCTAAAAATTTGCTTAAGCAAGGCGAATCATGTCATTCCCATAAAATAAAATAAAACTTAATAAAACTTTTTTAAATTATCACTCAAATTGACCAGTAATGTATAAATTATATGATAATAAATAAATTATTTTTTAATGACAAAATTGTTGCGTAAAATCGCTAAATACTGAGGGAAACGTGGTACGAAAATAATCAAATTTCAAATGTCGTACATGCTATTAATAAATGATTTGACGTGCATGCATAATATGCTTTATAAATATTGATAAGTTCAGAGAATAATGGCGGGATGAAATATTGTGGCAAGTCATTATATCTACGTACCTTCTCCTTCCTCTTCTTTTAGACCAAAGGAATGTTCAAAAGATTATAAGGCTAGCCTCACCTGGGAAGTTGACTTCCAATTTTCCTTCCATCTTTTTGGTTGTCTTCCGGAGCGACGGCATCCAACAGGAATCTGATGCTTCAAAACGTGTGGGATTCTGAAGGGGTTCATCTTCTGCACGTGTGCGTGTCAGTATGCCTCAGAATCGAAGAAAAATGTGTAGTATATCTGTATATAAAGAGAGTCAAATATAAATATAAGAAGTAAATGCATTGCGAAAGAAAGTGTTATGAACAAAACAATCAAAGGATCATTAAGATGGCTTCTCCCCGAAAGGCTAGGAAGAAAAAATGGACTTCCACACTTTAACCGATGCGGCACTCCATCGAACCTCATCGCCATGAATAGGCATCTCTTGCGCATACTTCGATTGCCCAACGTCCACAAAATAAATCTAAAACTAAAAATAAAAAATAAAATAAAATAACAAAATAAAAATAATTTAACACATAATGTTCTTTTAGATGGTGGATTTGTTGTCAGCTGGAGGATCCAGACATTTGTGATTATTTAATTTATATTCCACGTATGTACCGTTTTTTTTAATTAACTGTAATTTGGCAATTAAAACAATCCAACACCAGTAAGAATAATATGAAGGGAGTAAAATATAAATATAATTTAAGAATCAAAAAAAATCAAGAAACAATTATAATGAAAGTATGTATTAATGCTCTAAAAGTAACAAAAATATATAAAGACCGAGTAAAGCCTGTGTATTATCAATACACATTTGATAATGTCCTAGTAGGGAGAAACATGTTAATCCATATAAAATTTAATACAACATCTAGAAGACATTCGTTTTCGTTCAAATAGACTGCGTGCATGACACGATGTTAAAGAAGCGATAGAAGTATGTCACGAAAGAACAGTGTGGCGGTCCATTCTTTCTACTAACTTTAAGTATAGAGAAATGTCATAATTGAGAAGTGAAGTTTTCTTGAACAACGATGTTAAACTTAATATTATAATAAATAATATATACGAATGAAAACATCTGTATTCTAGAAGTTTTGTTGTATTTTATATGAATAACATGTTTTGCCTGTCCAAGACATTATAAAATGTTTGGGAATGCCTTAGACAGGCGAAACATGTCATTCATATATAATATTGTATTATCAATACGAATGAAAACGTCTGTTTTCTAGAAGTTTTATTATATTTTATGGGAGTGACATGTTTCGCCCTTCTAAGACATTTGATAATGCCTTAGAAGGGCGAAACATGTCACTTCTATAAAATATAATAAAATTTCTAGAAAACTGACGTTTTCTTTTGTATTAATTATTTGATGTGGAGTTTTATATCATTGTTCAAGAATCAAGAAATTATATTGTATAATCAAACTTCTAGAAAACAGAGGTTCTCATTCTCATTAATTAAGGCAAGTATTTGTAAGAAATTAAAGAAATTATATATATTTATGTTAAAGCCACAGTAAGATTGACGTTATAACCATGTTGTTTTTATTAACGAGAACAAAAAAAAATCTTTTTATTTTACAATAGGGTTCAAACGTATGCAAGAATTATTAGTATCGTTAAATCCTACCCTCATAACACGAATGGCGGTGTAATTCGTAAAATGCTACAGCGGAACAATACTTTAATCCCCCCAGCTCCGAATGCTGAGTAATTCGGTTTATTATTCATGCTTTTCTCTATAGGAGTATCGTTATATCAGGGGCAGAACGTAAAACAAGAAAGGCAACCACAATCATATAGAAAAACACAAAAAATATTTTATTCATAAAAATAAACTTTTAATGTCATCGATTGAAAGCCGTAATTATCATTATTTTTTTCGTACACAACAGGTCACTTAAACATAAATTACTTTTTTTAAGCAAACAAACAAACAAACCATCACGCCCTTTCTCCGCAGGGGTAGGCAGAGAGAATGGACTGCCACACTTCTCTATTCTGGTACACTTATCGAGTCATACACGCACGTCGATTCTTCCGAATTATAACATGACCGACCTTTGAGATTTTGATTAATTTGGCCATGCCTTGTTTTCCTCGGTCTACCTCAACTCAGTAATCCATTTACATCGTTAACGTATACTTATTAACCATTCTTTCTTCACCCATGCGCTCCATATGTTCGAACCAACGCAGCGATCCTTTCATAATTTTGTTCATAATACCTTCTTTCGCTCTACATTTCTTTCTAATATCAGTATTACACCACACATACGTCTTAGGGACCTCATCTCTACCGCATTTATTCCACTCTCATCCTTCTTCTGCCAGTTCCACGCTTCGCTTCCATACATTAGGGTTGGGACCAAAACTCCATTGCGAACGTTTACTTAATTTCAAAGATTTTTATTTTGGTCTATATAACATATATTCCGTAATAATACATTGTACCAGGATGTTTTTTTAAAGCTATATTGTATCAACATTTTTGATAAAATTGAGGCATTAACACAGTGGAATTCCATATTGATGAATTTTTTGTGAATTACAACACTGTTTTTTCCACTTTTAAAATTATTTTTCTCTGTATGTTTTGACGACTTACATCTTCTTCATCGGGAGAACGAAATGAACTAACCAAAATTATTACAAAATGAATGCAAGAACCTAGAAACATATATAACATGTGTAAGTTAACTCAGCGGCAATCTACGCTTCGATCAGCAAACTCCTCGGTAATAGGCAGATTAGTTGAGCCAAAGTGCAACCCCCGGACAAATTTCGGAGATCGGGCTTTCGTAGTGGCAGATCCTTCCTTCTGGAATATGCTTCCTGCACGCCTCACATGCATTGACAATCCGACAGATTTGAAATCTAACCTAAAAACCCACGTTTTCAAAATATTGCATAAAATATAAACAACTGTTATCTGATCGCTGGTGTCAGATGCAGCTCTCACGACTTAAAACATTGTCAAAGCGTACTTGAGGTGAGATATTCACGAAAACGGCGCTTTATAAATTAGCATTATAATAATAACAATCTGTAATACTGGTGAATTGTATGTATGAGGTATGCTTGCGAAATGATCTGATGATGAATGTTAATAAGTCCAAGGTAATGATTTTTGAAAAGGAAGAAACCATGACAGTCTGCAACATTAGCGTGAATGGTGAAAACTTGGAGCAAGTAGTTGAGTTTGTGTATTTAGGTAGTATGTTTACAAGAGATGGGAGAGTGGAGAGGGATATTGAAATAAGGGTTGGGGCAGGCAACAAAGTGAATGGTGCACTTAAAGTTGTCATCGCAAACAAAAACCTATCCAAAAAAGCTAGAATGGCGGTGCACAATGGTGTTCTTCTACCGACCCTTATGTATGGAAGCGAAGCATGGAACTGGCAAAGGAAAGATGAAAGTAGAATAAATGCAGTAGAAATGAGATCTCTTAGACGAATGTGTGGATATTCTGTGTATGATAGAGCGTCGAATGAAAATATAAGAAGTGAATGTGGTGCGAATGATGGTGTCATGAACAAAATAATGAAAGGTTAAGATGGTTTGGACATATGGAAAGAATGAATGAAGAAAGAATGGTAAAAAAATTATATGTTAACGATGTAAATGGAACCAGAAATAGAGGAAGACCGAGGAAAACGTGGCACGATCAAATAAATCAAATATTGAATGTCGGCCATGTGAGGAGTCAGAAATCGACGCGCGTGCATGACACGATGTATGAATGTTGAGGAATCGAGAGAAATATGTCAGGAAAGAAAGGTGTGGCAGTCCATTCTTTCTGCCTACCCCTTCGGGGAGACGGCGTGATGGTTAGTTAGTTAGTTAGTTAGTTAGTTATAATAACAATCATTATTAGGCAGATTACCAACGACATAACATTACAAAGTAAATGGCTTAAATTTTGCCTTATATCAACGTTATGCCCAAACTTACAATTTCATTAATAATATTTGGTATTTATTTGTTTTGAACATGGATGAAGATTTTTTTTTTATTCACAATCTTTATTTATCACATTGTGGCAAGGCATTTTAATTATTATTTGTTTAAAAACATGTTTTTGTTTCAATAACTTACAATTTTCTCTATGACCGGTTTCAATAATGTTCGGATCTACATTAAGGCAATCGTTAGAGTACATATACTTTTGTAAATTTATTTTTGATTAAATCTTATGCTTGCTTGCTTGATATTGAGCAATGATTGAAAATAGGTTTAAATTTTTATAATTTGTTAAAGGAAATAATAAAAAGAATTAAACATAGTTTTAAGTAAATATTATAGATATAATAGTATAACAGCCAAGTCTGTGATATGACACTAATCGAACAAAAAGTCTTCCAAAAACTACAGAAATGGGGAATCTCCGATGTATTGCGGGAATGACACTCTAAAACAGAGTGAGAAATTATGGAATATAGAATAAAATGGAAAAGACTAAAAATATGAAATGGGATTAAGCTGGGCAGCTTTCGGAAACATGGGGTACATCCTTAAAAAACGGAAAATACCGACCAACCTGAAACGAAAAGTCTATGAAGCCTGCGTTCTTCCCGTTTGGTACTTATGGTCTTCGAACTGTAACATTGTCCAAACAAAGTGCCGAGAAACTACGAGTGACCCAAAGAGCCACGGAAAGAGCCATGTTAGGAATAAGCCTAAGAGACAGAATCAGAAATGATACGGTAAGAGAAAAACAAAGATCACTGACATCATCCACCGAATGGCGACTCTAAAATGGCATCGGGCAGGTCACGTAGCCAGAAGCTCAGATGAAAAATGGACAAGAAGACTGCCGACTTGGAAACCGTGGACGGCAAAGAGAAGTACAGGGCGACCGTAACTATGATGGAAGGATGACCCAAACAGACACGTCGGAATAACCTGGATGCAGCCTGCAAAAGACAGAGTGACATGGAATCGAATGGAGGAGGCCTTTGTCCAGGAGTGGAAGGGAAAAGGCTAAGGAAGAAGAAGAAGAAGAGAAAAATATGATACTTGTGAGATTATGTTATCCTAATCTTAATTTCCCTTTTTTGGTTTTTTATATGCAACAGGTAGTCTGCATCCAATTAATATATACAATTTATTTTAGCTACTAAATCGATCTCATGACATGCGATTGGTAGTTCATTTATTGCTATTTCATTTTCACGTGAATTCTACACCAGACCAAAGACGATATAACAATTACACTGCCATCGCCGGGAATCGAACCCGAAACACTAACAGAATAACCCGAGAATTGAACAACTTCAGTATGGCAGTCAGAGCTCTTACCACTCTGCCACGAAGGTCTTCAATGTTCTCTGAGCGTGTTCTGAAAGAGTGATAATGTATATGCAAATTACGTACCAACAAACAGCTCACTTCCAGAACTGCTCTTTCCCTCTCACCCATAAGATGACGAGACACAGCTGGACACCAATATCCTAAGTCTGGTCATCAACAACAGGCTCCGAAAAACGACAGGATACATTTCTAAAAAAGAAAAAGCCAAATGTAATGAAATATTCGAAGAATCGTTGTTATTTTAACTTAAGGCAAATAACTTTTTTTTATTTCCAAACATAAAAAGTACGGAACAAGCATGGAACTGGTAACATATGGATAAAAGTAGAATAAATGAAGTAGAAATCAGATATCTTAGCATTATATGTGAAATATGAATACGATAGTGTCAAAGGCCAATATAGGGTGTTTTTATAAAGGGGTTTGGTTTTTAAACTGGCAAAATTGTTTCTACAGACTGTCAATTTGACAGTTGATAGTTGATTTGTAGTCAGTATACAAAAAGTGTTACAAAAAGAGTGTTTATTTAGAGGTATACAAATTCAAAATGAAAAAAAAAACACATAAAATAATGTTGAAATAATGTTTTGGCTTTATTTAATAGATAATTTTATGCCATTATTGTTTAAATATGATTTCGGGCATATGAGCGCCACAGCTAGCTCGAATGAAGCGCAATCGTGAAGTCCAATTTTCGACACCTTTATTGAGCAATAAGGTAAAATGGCAAAACGTATTAACTACAACTCATCTATCAATTGTCAAATTGAGAGTCTGTAGAAACAATGTTGCCAGTTTAAAAACCAAACCTCTAAAAAACACCCTATATAAGAATTGAATGCTGTGCAAATTTAAGTGTTAAGAAGAAATAATGAAATGGTCAATAAAATGTTTTGGATGCGTTGAAAGAATTAATTTGGAAATAATGATAAAGAAAATATGTATAAAAGAGGTAAGCGGTACAAGAAATAGAGAACTTACGAAAATGGACATGATAAACTAACTAACTAACTAACCATCACGCCGTCTCCCCGAAAGGGTAGGCAGAAAGAATGGACTGCCACACTTTAATCGATGCGGCACTCTATTCTTCTCTTTTCGCCACGCGAGAGACGCGGTGTGATGGGTTGCGAACCTCATCGCCACAGATAAAAAGACCTCATCGCCACTCATGGACATGATAAAAGCAATTAAATATTAAATGTCGACAAAGTAAAGGGTATGAGAAATCGACGTGCGTGCATGACACGATGTATGAATGTTGAGGATGAGAATGATTGAAGTATTTAAGAAAATATTATTGTGGCGGTCCATTCACTATACCTACCCCTTTGGGGAGACGGCGTGACGGTTAGTTAGTACGTCTTTAAAAATAAAGCAATTTATATATTTCAATATTTATGTAAGCTTGGAATTTATCCACAAACCAGCACTGAAAAATATAATACGGACTTTTCGGCATATACTTCAAACTTAAATGATTCTTCATATTCGCTTCAACGACTTTTACAACCCTTTTCAATTTGAAAACCAACCTCATACTTATCCCACAGCCATGCTTAACTCTTTTGGAACCGAACATGTAAAAATCAATGACAATGATTATATTTTATTCAAATATAAAGGCATTATTGTAAAATATTAGTTTTTTTTTATAAGGGCGTTATTGATTTGAATACTTATCAACAATCAAGGATCGAAAGATTTAACATCTGGGTCATATACTGCGTGGGGAAAAGTACCATCTTCTCCAACTAATATTGGAAGGGAAAATTGAAGGACGCCGAGGGCCCGGTAGGAGACAAATGTCCTGGCTTTGAAACGTGAGGGAGTGGACCGGCATCCGAAGTGTGATCGCCGAGGTGATCACCAACGTTGGGGGGACCCGACAGGGCACTTGAAGAAGAAAAATATGTACTTGTTCCGGAGGATTGATTTCTAATTAGCATATCAAATAATAACAATACAAGTATTATGTAATATTATAGTTTGTAAATATAAGAATCGAAAAAGTATTAGATCCAAAAATTTCAAAACATTTCTTTTTCGAAATTATTTTAGAAAGAATGATAAAGAAAATTATCTATTTACTGTGTAGAACAAAACATAGAAGAAGACCAAGAAAAACGTGTCATGATCAAATCAATCGAGAGTTGAGGGTATTATTTGCAAACCCGGCAAACTCCACCAACAATCAAAAGTGAGATATGAATTGGGTCTTATTCATAATACATTTGCACACAATTTTTATTGATTTTCATTTTCAAATTCGGCTTTATTCTGAAGAATTTTGCTATTAAAATATAGGGTTTGTTGCAAACATGGCAACCTCCACTTAAGTGTTGCAAAGCTGGCAAACTCCAAAATGAAATTCATTATTTTACTTTAATTATCAACATAATGATAATTATTTCAAGGCTGATTACTTTTAAAATACTAACTGGTTGAGATGAAAAAAATAAATATCGTAAAAAAGCGCATTTTATTAGCGTATCAGTTTTTTGCGATTTACTCAAAACATATAATGATGGAGTTTGCCAGGTTTGCAACTAATACCCTCAGTTATTAATAAATGTGACCGCTATCTGAAGTGTTAAGATATGACTTTATACTAAAAAGTCAGCTTATAAAATTTGCACTCTTCATATAGAAACTTCCTTGGCCATTAGTTTCAGCCCCTACTTATGTGAGCTTCGGAATCTGTTCATACTTTGGAATTTTCACAGCAGACGTTCGGAAGAATCTCATTTACTTTAGCAGTGAGGATAACTTAGGCAGCAATTATTATTGTTGTCTGGGGAGAAATATGATACATTGTTCGCTAGTTTAAAAACTTTAAACTTGCAAAGTTTGACCGCGGAAACTTTAAATTTCTAACTTCATACCAGAAATAAAAATGTTTTAAATTAAACGTACTTCAAAGTTTGGTGGCGAAATCGCTGACTTATTTAAGAATTTGTGCCTTTTTGAAATATTTTGAATCTGGAATATTAAAATATGAAAAGAACAATTTTACAGATTGAAAATTGTTTAAAATAATACTTGAACAATTGAAAGCTGGACATTACAAGGGTGTCAGGTATCAAAAAGGTTAAAAAAATGTGTTTGATCTCAATTGGTGTTTAATATAAAGACCAATAACTGTGCAAAGCGATTGAATAATAAAGTGTTATTCAAACATCACCTTTAAAATGTCACTCGTGGTACTTGGTACATGTAATAAAATATAGTTTTTAAATATTTTGTAGGTTAAACCAATTAGTTACTTTGAAATAACCAGCTTTCATTTCACCTTGCTAATATTTTATTTTAAAACTAATTTCAACCAAATATACGAGAATATTTGACTATTTGTTGTTTTTATAAAAATAACATGAAACTCTATATTAAATTAATGCGAATGAAAACATCAGTTGTCTTTAAGTTTTATTACATTAAATGGCAATTACATGTTTCACTCTGCTAAGACATAATCAAATGGCTACATTTTATATTGCCGTAGCAAGGCGAAACTCGTCTTTCCCATTAAAAACTAATATTCTATAAAACATACGATTTTATACATAATTATTATAAAATATGAGGCACCTTTCTTCTCTTCTTTTTTGTTTATATTTTGAATGTAATTTTGATAATAAATGGCCGAAACAATATGAGACTTTAACATTATAAACTGTTTAATTAAAAAAACTTTGTTTTATGTATCACAATTAAATTTTTTAATCACGACAGCTTTTTTGTCAATGTCAATTTTTCGTGATTTTTCGAAACTTTATGTGTATTTGTTTCTATGCTCCTATGTTTCTAAAGCATCTAAGTGATATTTGTCTTTTTTATATAAGCTTTGTATATACAACACTATCTTTAAAAAAAATAAAGTTAAATATCAGACATGTTTCGTACAACGCGGTTCTTCATCAGTGATATTATAAAGATATATAAAATATTATAAAATTGTTTACAAATATAATCAGTTTTGACAGATCATATTTGTATAAAATGATGATATTAAAAAAAAAGCTTACTAACCATCACGCGGTCTCTCCGAAAGGGTAGGCAGAAATAATGGACTGTCACACTTTAACCGATGCGGCACTCTATCCTTCTCTTTTCGCCCTGCGGGAGACACGGTGTGATGGGTTGCGTACCTCATCGCCACCAATCGGCATCTTCCGCGCACACTTCGATCGTCCAACATCCACAAAATAAATCTAAAACAAATAATATAAAATATAATTATATAAAATAAAAGAACAAAATAAAAATAATTTAACACGAAATGTTCTCTTAAATATCTTTATAATATCACTGAGGAAGGACCGGGTTGTCTAAAACATGTCTGATATTTAATTTTTTTATTATTAAAGTTAGTGTTGTATATACAAAGTATATAAAAATTAAAAAGAAAAATAAAACATCTACAACACAAAGTATGGCGAACATAGAAGAAAATCTAAGTGATATTTTATAATAATTTCGTGAATAGCGCTTCCGTCCACAATATTACAGAATTCAATTAAAACGATTTTGGCTTTGTGGCGCGTAAAAAAGAATGAAAAATGTATAATTCTGAAAGCCGTAATTTGACTCTTGAGAAAGGAAATTTTTCTACGTAGGTTAGCGAGAAATTCATTCATTTCCTTAAACGCATTGTTTTGTATTTAAGTAACGAAACAGCTTTGCGGTGGCGTACTGAGCTCAGAACACTCGCTCTGCATTCTTCCCAGAGTGAAATTGAAATAATAAGAACGGAAGAAACTTCGACTTAAATACTAATTGAAACATTAATAATTCATAATGGGTTCGTTTATATTTAAATTTTGATGTTGTTCTAGAAGCATTTTATTCTTGAATTCTAAAACCTTATACTTTGGGGGGAAATGAACATGATTTATTAAGATTATTTGCATCAGCAATTTAAAGCCTGCTTTACGTTTAGATTTTATCCCGAGATTGTTTGATATTGTTCTTCTACCGACCCTTATGAATGGAAGCGAAGTATGGAACTGGCAAGAGAAGGATGAAAGCAGAATAAACGCAGCAGAAATGAGATCTCTTAGACCATAGGTTTCCAATCTTTTCTGGGCCAACGCCCCCTTTACAAGAAAAATAAACATTCAACGCCCCCCTCCCATAATAATTATTCCAAAATATTTAGAAACAAATAGTTTTAATTTTAAAATATTATTTAATTTTTTATGCATCTGAAAACGACATATGCTTTATATACGCTTTATATACGCTAAATATGTATATACTCGTACATATGCTTTATACCTTCCTTTTTTTTTTACTTTTTAGACTATATTTATTTATCTGCCCACGCTCTCTACTTTTTCTTGTTCTTCTACTGCCCCCCTGAAAGTCTCAAACGCCCACAAGGGGGCGTTATCGCCCACTTTGAGAACATAAGTCTTGGACGAATGTGTGGATACTCTGTGTATGATAGAGTGTCGAATGAAAATATAAGAAGTGAATGAGGTGCGAATGATGGTGTTATGAACAAAATAATGAAAGGATCATTAAGATGGTTTGGACATATGGAAAGAATGAATGAAGAAAGAATGGTAAAAAAATTATATGTTCACGATGTAAATGGAACAAGATAGAGGAAGACCGAGAAAAACGTGGCACGATCAAATAAATCAAACATATGTCGGTCACGTCAGGGGTCAGACAAATCGACGGGCGTGCATGACCCGATGTATGAATGTCGAGGATGCGAAAGAAATATGTAAGGAAAGAAATGTGTGGCAGTCTATTATTTCTGCCTACCTCTTCGGGGAGACGGCGTGATGCTCAGTTGTTTTTTTTTTACCGAACGACAAAATAAAGAAGAAATGTAAGGCAGATGCATGACAAATAAAATTAAAGAAGAATCCTTGAGATGCTTTGGACATATGGAACGAATGGACGCGAGAAGAATTGTTAAAATGTTGTTGTATACAAGCAGTGTGAGCGGAAAGCAAAGCAGTGGAAGACCAAGGAAACATGGCATGACAAAAGGCTCCCACATTCGAAGTCCGAAAAATCAGTGTATGAACGTATAGGAATGTAGAACGTGCATGATACGATGTATGAATGTAGAGGAAGCTTGAAAAATATGTCGGGACAGAGCACAATGGCGGTCCATCTATACCGCATTTATTCTGCTCTTATCCTCGACGTGCGTGCATCACACGATGTATGAATGTCGAGGAAGTGAGAGAAATATGTCAGGAAAGGAAAGTGTGGCAGTCCATTCTTTCTGTCTACCCCTTCGGTATTCCCTTTAATATTCTTCTTAAAATACCATTTCAGTTCAACTGAACGTCGGCTATCGCCCTAGCGTAGGCTCTTCTGTCCTGTGCTAGCCGGAACAACTCCCCCGCCATATGTTCCGGGCCACTCTCTGATGTTTCTCAGAAAGGTTTCAGCCGACTTCCTTCTATATTTCCTGACAACACGACGTGCATTAATCGTTGCATATAATGTGTTCCAAAATGCAATTTTTCTAACTTTTCAATTTTACATCGCCGTCTCCCCGAAGGGGTAGGCAGAAATAAAGAACCGCCACGTTGTTCTTTCCTTACATACTTATCTCGCTTCCTCAATATTACAACATCGTTTTATGCATACACGTCGATTTCTCTGACTCTTCACGTAGCCGACATTCAATATTTGATTTATTTGATCGTGCCACGTTTTTTTTGGTCTTCCTCTCTTTCAAATTCCGTTTACATCATTAATCTATACTTTTTACCATTCTTTCTACATTCATTCTTCCATATGTCCAAATCATCCTTTCATTATTTTGTTCATAACACCATTATTCGCAACGCATTCACTTTATATGTATATTTTTATTCGACACTATGTCATACACAGAATATTCTCTCATTCGTCTTAGAGATCTCATTTCTACTGCATTTATTCTACTTTCATCCTTCTTGTACCAGTTGCATGATTTGCTTCCATACATAAGGGTCGGTAGAAGAAACCCGAAAAAGAAGGTTGGATTGGTCATGTGCGACACGAATGTTTCCTGCATGATGTGTGAGAGGGAATGATGGAGGGATCGATTGGCAGAGGACAACCTCGCCAGGAGTATCTTGACCAGATTTACCGAAATATGGGCTGCACCTCTTATGCGGAGTTGAAGAGAGTTGCCGAGGACCAAGTCGAGTGGAAGAGAAGGTGCGTCGCCTTGCTGCAGACCAATCATTAGATTGAGACCAGAGAAGTAGACGGCATTATTAATTGCTTGGAAAACAGACGATTTTATTTGTATTGCGCAATTATTTGTTAATGAGTATATCATTGTTCAAGAAAAAATGTCTATAACGATTTCACAATCCTATTTGGTTTTTTGAAACAATATATGATTCAAAACGTTGATTAATCAATAATGTTGTCTTGCAGTTTAAAATATTCTTTCATTTTAATTCTAATTGAATTCAGCAGGTCTGATTGAGAGTAAGATAACCTAGATATGATACATCGTGATCAAAATTCTCACCGAGCGATTACACCATATATTGAAATCGTACGAATTTTTGGTAAAACGATAGAAAAAACTAAACTATTGTATTATAATAAGTTAATTTTACTCACCACAAAACAAGATCAAACACACCACAAAATAGTATTAATCGATTCGAATGAATTGATATTTTCTAGATGTTTCGTTCTCTTTAAGAAACAATATAAAAGAACAGCCACACTTCCACCTTTTTTCACAACATATTTTCACAAGTTTGTTCGCAGCCATGCGTCACGAAGTTAGCAGCGTATTTGCTAATTTCGTAATAGTTACAAATTTTGTCAAAAGATGGTTGTTAATTTATACCATTAAATTAATGACGTTTTGGTACGATTTTTTACATGGAACTGGAGTTCATTATTATGATTCATATAATTTTTAATTAAAATACTATTTTTTCTTATATTAAATACCTATATTTCTATCGACATGATTCAAATGTATCGTTGGGAGAACGAAATAAATAGTTTTACCGGTAATATAAAAACACGGTAAACATATTGACGTTGGTTTTTAAAAATTGTAAAAAAATATATTATTTACTTTTATTGTCTACTTTTTCTTCTTCCATAGCCATCTCTCCAATGCTGGATATCGGCCTTCTCCATTTTCTTTCACTCCACTCTTTCTTGGGCTTTTCTTTGCCACATTCTACCCGCGACATGGGATAATGTCGTCGGCCCATCTTTTTTGGGGTCGGCCCACTCCTCTTTTTCTATCCCATTATCTCCATTTGAGGACTCTGGGTGCCCATCGCTCCGTTCCCTGTCTGGCGACATCAAATCAAATCAAATCAAATCAGTTTATTTTCTCAAAAGACATTACAAACATTTTTTTATAGTTTAAGGCATCTATTGAGAACAGGTAAAACATAATAAATATATAATACCAGGAGCGCATGAGAGATGGTTCGACATTAGGAATACAAGATACTCTACAAAGTCAAGAGTATTTGTCTTCTGAACGCACTTTCACGAATATGACCTGCCCACTACCATTTCTGCTTAGCGACAAGGTCCATTATGTCCATAACTTTTGTTTGGCATCTTATTTCTTCATTTCTTATTTTGTCTTTTAGACATACGCTTACATTTGTCTTTCCATGGACCTTTGCGCACATTTTAGTTAATCAACCTTATTGGCAGTTAGCGTAATGGTTTCCAGGCCTTAGGTGATCACGGGGAGGATACATTATTGTATTAGTTTTTATTCTTATTTCAAGAACTATTACAACTTGTTTATAACATCTGATGAAACAGCTGTTGCGACGAATATTATAAAATTTAACAGTTAATAATGTTGAAATGTCATACAATTTTGACCGAAACAATGCATCATATTTTTCATAACACTTTCATTAGCTGCATTCACTTCTTATATTTTCATTTATTAACTAACTAACTAACCATCACGCCATTTCCCCGGAGGGGCAGGCAGAGAGGATGGATCGCCACAATAGCCTGTCCTGGTATACTTCTCGGGCTTCCTCTACATTCATACATCGTACCATGCACGCACGTCGATTATTCCGACTCCGAATGTGGCCGCCTTTTAGTAATTGATTAATTTGATAATGCCATGTTTTCGTCGGTCGTTCTCGGCTTTTTTTCCCACTCACGCTGCTTGTGTACAACTTTTTAACCATTCTACTCTCATCCATTCGTTCCATATGTCCAAACCATCTCAGGGATCCTTCATTTACAATCTAGCATATAACATTTATCATAAATTCGTCTAAGATATCTAATTTTTTTGCATTTATTATAGTTGCGTAAATTTCAGCAACTATTTCATGATATTTTCAAAAGCTGAACTATTAGTACCCCATACACATGTGTGAACAACCGTGCGAAAGAGTTAGTTCAGAGAGACACTTTATTCTCAGAAACTGGCATTGATGTGTTACTGGGAAAACTACAATTCGTTTGCGAAATATTCATTTTTACGTACCGAAAACAACACGTGACACGCATAAATTCTTCAAGCATCACCCCTGTAGTACATTTGCGGGGATGTGCGCTAAGGTACATAACGGAGTGGGGCATATTTCAGTCGGGTATAATTTTCCAACGTTATTCACACGCCGCCTCTGAAATCCTGTTTTCCTGAAAGCGGCGCTCTCGTCCTTCGTTTGAAAAGGTACATTTATATTCGTTCCTCAGGTATTCGCACTTTTTAATAATGGACAATGTATCTAAGAAACTCCGTAAACTGAATGTTCGTACGTGTCTATGGATCTACAGGATGATTTATCTATTTATTTCATTTTCAAATCATTTTAAAGGATTAATTGTATCTCAAAAGAGACGAAGATATAAATTGTTTTTGGAAACAAAATATGGTGGTCGAGGCGTTTACAGGACTAATGATCTGTCATTGGTTGGGTTAAGGAATCGCTTTATGTAAAACAACATTACCCTTTTCTTCCGCCTTTCTTATAATCCTTAAAAACTTTTGTAAAATCCAGTATTTGTCTACAAGTATTTGTATACATTCAAAAACAAATCAAATCAAATCATATCTGTTTATTTCATCAACAGACATTACAAAATTTGTTTTAAAGGCGTCTATTGAGAACAGGTAAAATAATAAATTGTGTATAGAATACTACTAGAAACGCATGAAAGATGGCTCAACATTAGGAAGACAGGATACTCTCCAGAATTAAGAGTATTTGCCTTCTGAACGTACTTTCACTAATATGAAAGACGTCGATCTCCGAGGAGACCGCGTTCAGCGGATTAATTGCTCTTCCCACCGGTGTCACCAGAGGCAGGTTGGTTCTGGCGGCCGGTAGGTAAAACAATCTATACTATCGCTGTCGGTGATATCTATCAGGGACAAAAAGCCTAACACCAGCCGAGTTCTCAAAATATCCCCTGAGTAATCTAAAGAAATGGGTTATGAGATGCCTATCTCTTCGAAACTGCAGAGAGTTGACCCCAAGCATTCCCAAAAGAAAGCCAGAGATATGGATAGCTACCATGTATTTTAATATTTAACCCTCACATTTTCTCATTTAGTGCATAACACTTTGAATGAATGTTGCGGAATCGAGAGAAGTATGTAAGGAAAGAATAGTGTGGCAGTCCATTCTCTCTACCTATCCCTTCGGAGAAACAGTGGGATGGTTAATTCATAATACATAATTGACGACCTTCATGACAGAGTGGCAAAATCTTTGATTGCCACACCAAAGGTCCTGGGTTTGATTCTCGGCGATGGCAGTGTGATTATTACACTGTCTTTAATCTGGTGTAGAAATCACTTGACAGTAAAATGGCAATGGATTAGCTACCTATAATATGTCACGAGAATCTATATGATGGTAACATCCCTGACATTGATTTGGCTCGCGCTGTAATGATGTAAAGAGCGATTTAACGAAAACAAAAAAATATATAATTACGGGTGGTGGTCTAGGGGATAGAACCCTTGGCTCCTGATCCAGGGGACATGGGTTCAAGCCTGGACACGACCAGATTCCTTCTTCATAATAATGAGCCATTTTCTGCTCACATTGAAGATTGTAAAATAAATTCTAATATCATTGATATAAATCATTGATGTTAGTCTTTAAAAAAAAAATAATGATAATAATAGGATGGAAACATTAAATTTATCTTAAGTAAAATTCATTCTGTATTTAAAGATGGACACTTAATGCTGAAAAATATTGTATTGAATATTTAAACGTATTTTAATATACGCGTACCTATTGAAAATGAACTTTAACTCGTGAAGTATCCAATGTCTTGCGTTCTTTGAACGTAGAACGTGATGTTAAAATATTGAGCTCAAAGACAAATGAAGATATAATGATTTGTAAAATGATTGTTATACTGCAAATCGATGAAAATGTACATATTAAACATAATTATATTCAGTGTGTTATGTTTTTTTAAAATAAGTTTATCCCAGGGATTGGCTTGCAGCAATGTCTAATAACTTTAAAATATGAATTTTAAAAGCTCTTTTATTTACTTTTTAAAAGCTCGTGCTGGAAGATGTTGGTGTTTTTGTTCCTGATAGATATCTCCTACAGTGACATCACAGATTGTTTTACCTACCGGCCACTAGAACCAATCTGCACACACACAATACAGATTATTTGAATCCAATAACTGTATATTATATATATTTTTTCTATTTTTTCTCATGACATGTGATAGATAAGTAGTCTATTGCTATATTCACTAGTATTCTACCAGACCAAGACAGCGTGAGACAACTAGGGATCGAAATCGGGACCTTCGGTGTGGAGGTCATAGCTGTTTCCACTCTGCCATGAAGCCCGTATTTTAATGATTATGTTAACAGAAAGGAATGTAGAGAAGAATAAAGTATTATGAACATATTTATTGTTTCTTGAACAATGATGTAAAACTACATATTAAATAATTAATACGAATGAAAACGTCGGTTTTCCAGAAGTTTTATTAAATTTTATGGGAATGACATGTTTCGCCCTTCTAAGGCATTAAGTGTTATAATCAAAATAATGAAAGGATAGTTACGATGGTTTCGACACATGGAAAGAATGAGTAAAGACAGAATGGTGAAGAAGGTTTATGTAAACAACGTGAACGGAGATAGAAATAGAGGAAGACCAAGGAAAACTTGGCACGATCAAATCAATCAAATATTAAATGTCGGTCTCGTGAGGAGTCGGAGAAATCAACATGCGTGCATGACGAGATGAATGAATGTAGAAGAAGCGAGAGAAGTATGTCAGGACATAACAGTGTGGCGTTCCAATATTTCTGCCTACCCCTCCAGAGAGACGGCGTGATGGTTAGTTAGTTAGTTAGTTAAGATTAGTTTATTGTTTCTTGAACAATGATGTGAAATATTTTTTGGGAATGTATACTTATACTTGTATACGAATACTGGATTTCACCCACCGTGGGTTATTAATTCATGATTTAATTGTATCTCAATAGAGACGAAGATGTAAACTTGAAACTGAATATGGTTGATCAAACACAGGACACAGTGAAACTGAATATGGTTGACACAGTGAAACTGAATATGGTTGATCAAACACAGGACTTATGACCTGTAATTGGTTGGGTTAAGCGCACGCTTTATGTAATTAAAACATTTCCCATTCCACCTTTTTTTTATGACCATGTAAGACAAAAACTTCCAAAAATTTGTCTGACATGGTCATAAAGAAAAATGTGGAATGGGGATTGTTTTAATTACATAAAGCGTGCGCTTAACCCACCAATGACAGGTCATAAGTCCTGTAAACACCTTGATCAACCATATTCAGTTTCCAATTTGCATCATCGTCTCTATTGAGATACAATTAAATCATGAATGATGTAAAACTACATATTATCAAATGTGTCCCATTTGATAATGCCTTAGAAGGGCGAAACATCGCATTCCCATAAAATATATTAAAATATCTAGAAAACTGACGTTTTCATTCGTATACATTAAGAATCATAAAAATATCGAATCCGCAATGGAGTAATAAGAGTTTTGAATCTTTGTTTAACAAATTTAAAATATCATACTTACCTTTTTATTAAAAGTAATTCATTTTAGATTAGCTTTGAAATCATCGTTAATCTTAAAGGCCGCTTTGCTTTGGTAGCAATTTACAAAAAAATAACAAAGTTATGCTTCCAAAATTAGAAAAAGACGAAAGAGACATTATTTGTCTCGCGCCGAGTCAAAAAAACATGTTGATCTAAGTAACGAATTTAGATTTCAATTTGCATATCGTTAAAGTTGTGTTTTTGATGTACAAAAAACGCTTATTTTAATTTTTTCCCATTTCCCCTTTGTGACGAAATTTTTGTTAGAAAAAAAATTATATTCAAAGGATAATTATATTCGTCCTTGAAGTTTTCATTTTATAATTTAAATTCAAATTGTGCTGATATTTCATGATAAACTATTTTTTGTTAGTTAGAAATAAATGTACACAAAATCATATTATAAACAGGCAAAAATTTGAATGTCGTCAAAGATATAGTTATAGAATATTTTGAATAAGATCAGATAGAGACAAATGCTTCTACTCTCTCAGAAAGGTGGCTTTATCCCAATGTATTCCTCTTGGGCATGCTGGGGACCAATAGTTTACAGATAAAAAGGGATGGGTTTACACTTACCCATTTCTTCAGACTTCTCAGGGGATTCTTTGAGAATTCCGTCATCTTGGAGGCTATCCATCTTTATGTTCCGGATGTTTATCGTTGACAGAGTCAGCATAGACTGTTTTATCTCTCAGCATGCAGAACCAACCTGCCTCTGGTGATGCCGGTGGGGAGAGCAATCAAACTGCTAAACATGATCGCTTCGGAGATCGATTTCTTTCATATTCGTGAAAGTACGTTTAGAAGACAAATACTCTTGACTTTGGAGAGTATCGTGTATTCCTAATGTCGAACCATCTCTCACGCTTTCCTGGTATTATACGAGTTTATGTATTATATTGTACCTGTTCCCAAAAGATGTCTTAAACTATAATAAATGTTTTTAATATCTTTTGAGAAAATAAACTGATTTGATTTGATTTGAAAGTTATTCGAAATGTACACAATGCATATGCTCGAGAACGTAACGAACAAAAATAAAAGAAAACGGAACAAAAACAATGAAAGACCAAGGAAAACCTGGCACGATCAAATATTAAAGGTCGACCACGTAAGGAGACCTCATTTTTAGTTGATTTTTTTCAATATAAACTTTAGTGGAGAGAAAACTTTTTTATAATATAAATAATTATGGTTTTTAACGTCTTTAATTTTATCAAACACTTAATTTATTGTTTTACAAAATTAATTGATACAATACGTATATTCGTGACGACCTTTGTGGCCGAGTGGTATGGGGCTTTGACTGTCACACCGAAGAATGCCCTGTCGGGTCCCCCCAACGTTGGCGATCACCTCGGCGAACCTGTCCCTGCCCTGCGCCACTCGGAACAGCTCCTCCACACTTCGGATGCCGGTCCACTCCCTCACGTTTCGCAGCCAGGACATTTGTCTCCTTCCGGTCCCTCGGCGTCCCTCAATTTTCCCCTCCAATATCAGTTGGAGAAGCTGGTACTTTTCCCCAAGCAGTATATGACCCTACTATTTTTTTTAATAAGTAGTGGATTAATGAAAGTATTTTTTCAATTTACTAAGTACATTACTATGGAATTTCACAATGCCGCGTTGAATATATTAATCATAATCATAATGAGGAGTAAGAGATTAATTGAACAATCAAAAGGTTTCCTATTTGTGACTAAAGACATTTTTTAGCTGTATGATATTAAAACACATTAAAAGCTTAAAAATTTCTTAAGACAAACAAGATGTTATAAGGTGTAATACCGAACCAATAAACAATGCTACCGGAGAATTACTTTCAGTTTGTAACGGTTAGAAGTAGCCAATAAATTTTCATCGCGTGCAAGCAACCCGTAAGTACTTCATCAAAATGTATTCTCCATTCCTCATTATTCCACTGGTACAGCAGTACAGCGGCGGTTATCCTTTTACAGCTGGGGTAATAAATGCTCGCGTTTGTCATAAATCGAACCGTGGGCCTATAAAATCTCAAACAAATAAAGTGTTTTCACTTTTATTACAGATGGAATCGCCAGGAATAAAATTTATTGGGGGAATTGTTCACAGACAACAGACATAAATTACGTTTTTTAGTTGTACTTGATAATGTTTTATTGCTATTTACATAAGTAAAACGGTTAGACATTTATTTACCTAGCTCATAGTAGAATTATTATTTTTTTAATTAAAATTTTTTTTTTTTTTTTTTAATAAATTTTTTTTAAGACTAATACCAAGAATCCAAATCAATGATATTAAAATTTATTTTACAATCTTCAATGTGAGCAGA
Organism: Lepidostoma basale; assembly: GCA_022606425.2. Lineage (NCBI taxonomy): Eukaryota > Metazoa > Arthropoda > Insecta > Trichoptera > Lepidostomatidae > Lepidostoma > Lepidostoma basale. The sequence continues at coordinate 5,977 of JAHDVF020000518.1, read as the reverse complement.
AAATAGCTCATTATTATTAAGAAGGAATCTGGTCGTGTCCAGGCTTGAACCCATGTCCCCTGGATCAGGAGCCAAGCGTTTTATCCCCTAGACCACCACCCGATTTAAAACTTCTCGATCGGTCAAATGTTACCTCTGGCCACACTTTTGTCTTTTCTCTCGCCTCTTCCCGTTACTCGGGATCGACTTTTCTTATCATTTGATGCCAGGTATTTCTTTCGTAGGCAGCTTCCTCCTTAAGGGGTACTCTCTGCCTACTATCTGATGATAGTCAACGTCGGAGAGATCTTACATGACAGTGGAAGAAGAATGTAGTAAAATTATAAATAAATGACCGCATCTCCCGCAGGAGCGAAGAGAGAAGGGTGGAGTGCCACATCGGTACATGGAATATAAGGGGAGGTATGGAAGGAAAGTTGAATGAGATGTGTGCAGAAATGGATAATAAGTGTTTAGATGTTTTATGTGTGACTGAATGTATGATGAAATAGTTTAGTTCCTTGGAGTATGCGGATAAGCTTGTTCTGTGGTCGGGTGTACCGAATGACCACAGAGCATGCCAAGGCGTGGCGGCAGTGCTAGCTTCAAGGATGGTAGAATGTATGAAAGGATATAAATGTGTTAGCCCAAGACTCATGTGGATTTGCTTCAAGATCTGGTTAACAAGAGTTTTCCTTTTAATTGGATACGCCCCTAGTAACAACGAAAATGAGGCGAGTAAAGATGAGTTTTGGGACAAAGTGAAAACAAAAGATTGAAGCTAGAGAAATATGTCGGAAAAGAAAAGTCTTCTTCTTCTTCTTCTTCCTCTTTTAATAGATCTGTGGATCTGTTTTTATGGCGTCGAGGTCTCCTGGGACACAGAATTCCAGCTGTCTCGCCATTTCTTCTCAGATCTTCCGGGTTGGCGAGTTCCCATTGGCACGTTGTTTGCGGCTGTTTGGGGGAGTCTATCGTCGCTCATTAGTTCTACGTGGTCGCGCCAGAAGCGTCTTTTTTCCTGCCCCATCTGACAATATCTTCGGTATCGCAGGTCTTACGTATTACTGTGTTTCTGATCCTGTCCCTCAGTGTTTTGCCCAGAACAGCGCGGAGTGTCTTCATTTCGGCGGTTCAGTCCATTCTTTATGCCTACTCCTTCGGAGAGACGGCGTGATTATTAGTTAGTTAGTTAGATTATTAGTTAGTTAGCTATAAATGGAAGTTGGCCTGGCCATTTAGCGAGGCCATCTGATGATCAATAGACCAAATGCATCCTGGAGTGCGGACTGAAAACCGGCGACAAAACTGTTTTTTTTCTTTCTTAATTAGAAATTAATGTTTTTTTTAGTAAAATAAAATTGAAAATTAAAAGACCTGAGCCTTCGTTTGTTAAGTCAGAAGATCCAAGTCCATGACTTAGTCCGACACGATTAAGTAAGGTTTAACATTCTACGTTTCAGAATTATTAATAATTTATATCTACTTGGTACATATCTGTTTGTAAGCCAACATCGAGGAAATTTGTCGATTCGGGAAAATAATAATTTTCCAAGTTTATTGATTTTGTATAAGTTTGGATTTCGCCATAGCTGTCAGTTCGTGTGGATAATACTCCGATAATATTGATGGAAAACAAGTTAATTCCGAAGTGCTATGGTCTAGTTGCTATAATTCAAACATAAACTTTCCAAGATAACTTGCCAGTGATACAGGTTTTCATTTATTCAGCGGCGTTCCCGTGTGAGCATTTAGTATTTTTACGACGAAAAGAGTTTATTTCTTTGTGTTTTTGAAAGAAATCTATATTTAAAATGCTTATGTTGAGTTGTTATAATACAAATATAAACGTCTGTTTTATAAAAGTTTTATTTTATTTTACAGGAATGATATGTTTCACCTTTATAAAGCATTATCCAATGTAATTTGTTTTTGAATGTATACAAATACTTGTAGACAAATACTGGATTTTACTCATTGCGGGTTTATCATTTTTAAGGATTAATTGTATCTCAATAGAGACGAAGATGTAAAATCTTTTTTTATTTTTTTGAAACAGAATATGGCGGGCGAGGCGTTTACAGGACTTATGACCTGTCATTGTTTGGGTTAAACGATTGCTTTATGTTAATAACATTCCCCAATCTACCCTTCTTACGACCACTACGTCTGACAAATTTTTGGAAGATGTATATGTGCTACTATATTGAGACACACAAGGTCATAAGTCCTGTAAACCCCCCGGCCACCATATTCTGTTTTAAAAAAAAGCAATTTACATGTACGTCTCTATTGAGATACAATTAATACTAATCAAATGTATTTTAGAAATTGTATTTTTGACATTTGATTATACCTTAGCAAGGCAAAACATGTAATTCTTATCAAATAACACAAAAGTCTTGGAAACGGATGTTTTTGCATTCGTTTTAATTACTTAGTATAGAGTATACCTTTTAATTAACAATAAATATGGTTAAAATCTGTATAAAAAATAATTATTGGTAACTGGTTTTGTCAATGGTAAGGCTAAACATATCATTTACATAAAATATAATAAAACTTATACGAAACAGACGTTTTTATTCTTATTAAATATTTTATATTGATTTTTTATTGTTCTCTAGTATCATCTGTATTACAATATTGACGATGGTCTTGCTGTAATGCGCCCGACTTTGGCCTCGGACATCTACGCGCACGCACGTTTTTTTGTGCGCGTTTTTTTGTCATTATTTTTGAAGACACATTAAGTAAAATATTATGACTATCCCTAAAAAATTATACAGACCGGCAACATTGTTTCTACAGACTGTCAATTTGACAGTTGACAGTTAATTTGTAGTCAGTACGTTTTGCTATTTTACCCAGTTGCTCGATAAAGTAATCGAAAATTTGACTTCTCTTTTGCGCTTCATTCGAGCTAGCCGTGGCGCTCATATGCCCAAAATCATATTTTAACAATAATGTCATAAAATTATTTGCTAAATAAAACCAATATAATTGACATTAATATAATTTTAATGTCATTTTTTTATTTTAAATTTTTATACCTCTAAAAAAAAACACCCTTATACACATTATTATATAAAGGGATTGACATTAGAATTTTTACAGTGCTAACGGCTCAACCCAATTACGCTCAAAGCGCGGCAATGTACCGGATATGCGACACTTATAACAAATCTTTTAATGCAATTGATGTTTTTCACCTAAATGCTTATGATTTAAAAAAATAGTTGTAGCAACATTTTGGTGTGTACGAGTATAGTGCTATAATGTTTTATTCCTTTACTTGTATTATTATTATTATATTTTTGTTAATATTTATACTATTACCTTAGTTAGTTTTATCTTGATTTTAGTTTAGTTAAATCTCGTTTCATATGTCTATAATGTTAACTCTGTTCATTCATTTATATTTGTGGTAACATGTAATTGGCATTATTTGAGTACTTCTTTGTGTATTTATATATATATACTTATTTGCTGTTTGTTACCCTAAAATAAAAAAAATATAAAAAAAAACCTTCAATAAAGTATTTGCTTTCACAAACCACCCACTCCTAAATAACTAAAAGTAGGTTAATTTTGCATTTTACTTTTTTTTAACTTAACGCCTTGTATACGTACACCCTAAAGGGAGTTTGTCGCTAGCCACTTCGTGTCGTCTCGAGCACTATCGCCGTCCCTGCGAAACCCGACAAAGACCACGCTAACCTAACGGCGTTACTCGAACATAAACTCAACTTTTAACACTGCTTACATGAAAATCGAAATTACATCCAACCTGTTGAGAAAGAAGGGGTTAACTGCGCGTTTCGAGTTAACTGCCGGGGTAATTTAACTTTGGATCGTAAATTACCCGTCTTGTCAAAATAGGGTTTGGTCTGATGCAGTAAGAAAACAGGCGGAAGAATAACTTCAAAGTTTTAGTTAAAGACAAACTTAAAGAAAACTAATCAGTACAAAATGCTTAATATTTTTCTAACCAACTAACTAACTAACCATCACGCCGTCTCCCCGAAAGGGTAGGCAGAAATAATGGACTGTCACACTTTAACCGATGCGGCACTCCATCCTTCTCTTTTCGTTCCGCGGGAGACGCGGTGTGATGGGTTGCGAACCTCATCGCCACCAATAGGCATCTCCCGCTCACACTTCGATCTTCCAACATCCACAAAATAAATCTAAAACAAATAATATAAAATACAATGATATAAAATAAAATAACAAAATAAAAATAATTTAATACAAAATGTTATTTTAGATGGTGCACATTTGTCTATTTAATTTATGTTCCACGAATCCACCGTTTTTTTTTTAATTTAGCATATAATGTAATAACACGTAATGTTTTTCCGATGTTGCACATGTTGACATGGACGATCCGGACTTTTGTGTTTATTTAATTTATATTATACGTATCCACCGTTTTTTTAATTAGCTGTTATATAATTTATTTTTCTTTTTTTCATATAAATACTCACTTTTTAAACAAGTTAAAATTAAATATCAAACATGTGTCGGACTACCCAGTCCTTCCTTAGTGATATTATATAGATATTTAAAATATTATAAAATTAAATATTCCATTGTTTCGGCCGAAACACTATGATACCTTCACATTTTAAATTGTTAAATTAAATAAAGATTGCACTTGACGTTAAATTTATTTGATTAATTAAAATATTTTCTTTATTTTTATTTGCTTTTTTAATTTATAAAATTTCAAAATTTCGAGATTGTTCAAAGTTTTATTTATTTTAATAACATGCAAAATTTCAACGCCATTATCTTCATTAAATGAATGATCTTTGATATTTAATTTTAATTTGTTTAAAAAGTGAGTGTTGTATACAAAGTATATAAAAAAAGGAAAACATAAAACATCTACAACACAAAATATGGCGATATAGAAGAAATACAAAGTGTTTTCTTTACTTTATATTCATAAATTTAAGGCAACCTTTGTGGAAGAGTGGCAAGAGCTATTATGGCCATATCGAAGGTCTAGTGTTATTGTCACGCTGTCTTTGATCTGGTGTAGAATTCACGTGACAATAAAATAGCGGTAGATAAGTTGCTTATCACTTAATAGCTTAAAACTAATAATAGCTTAAAACCATTTGTATGTAGTAATTGGGTTCAAATGACGTGTTTTATATAAAAAAAGTTGTAAACAATAAATGCCCAAGTGGCATCCCAAGAACCCGCCAAAATGGTTCGCTTTGTGGTAAACTAATTCCTAAGATCGAAACATATTTTTTCATGTCATGTTCTTTTTGGTCTTCTATTTCTTTTACTCTAATAATTAATAGCTTATTTACAACTGGTCAAAAGGTAAAATATAATATTGCATATAATACAATAACACAAACGCATGAGAGATGGTTCGATTTTAGGAAGACAAGATACTATCTAAAGTAAAGAATATTCGTCTTTTGAACGTACTTTTACTAATAAAGGATCTTCCAATAGGGACTTACAAACTTTGACAGTTGATAGCGGCCATATTATTGAAGTGACATCTGTCAAATTGGCTGTTCTTTATTCAGTTTGTTTTGTCAAATCACCATAGATGGATACAGCGTTCAACGATACCTGCAAATGATAAAATACATAATGGCATCGATAGGCCTTTCAAAAGAAATAAAAATTTCGATGATATCACACACACACACTTTGTTTTATTTAAATTTAAAGATAGAAAGCGCTTAATAAAATACCCTTTATGAAATACGTCTATCTCAGCGGATATTGTGTCCTGCAGAATGATTTCTCTTCCCATCGGTGTCACCAGAGTCAGGTTGGTTCTAGTGGCCGGCAAGTAAAAAAATCTATGCTGTCGGAGATATCTATCAAGAACTAAAATACCAACTTTCTCCAGTTTGGCCGAAATCTCTAAATATCCCCTCATTAATCTAAAGAAATTGGTAATGAGATCGGTAGCTGATCTGTCGCCATTTTAACGTCCCGTGAATTCTACACCACACCA